>LNAC01000007.1:7173865-7271357 GCA_002007465.1 Ailurus styani
TGGCCCCCCCCCGCCCCCCCCCCCCCCCCCCCCGGCCGACAAAGCTGGGGCCTCCTATGGAAACTGCACTACGTTTGGGCACAGCTGAACACAGATGGCCGTGCTGGCCAGCTTGCCAAGATGAGTGTGAAGACTTGTGTTTTTTCCATTTTATTAATATCACTGAGCCTGTCATCTGGGAGTTGGGGGAAGTCCCCAGAGAAATACCTGGAAGCAGAATGACTCAAGTTCTGATTCACTGTACCTTGGATCCACTTGAACCGTCTGGCAGTCAGATAACAACAAGCTCAGGATATGAGGGGCGGGGGGTGTCTTAGTTGCCCATCCTTTTCGAAGCTGCAGAGAAAATCAGGTTGAAGAAGGCCCCACATTTGAAGGGCCTAAGGGCAGATTAAAGATAACTGGACTGAGACTGGCCCAGAGAGCAGCAAAGTTTAGCTCTCTTGTGTAGAGATTGAAATAGTTCTTGATATTCATAAACATAACCAAACAGGTCGACTCTCAAAGAAACCATCGCCCCAGAAAAGGTGTCCGTGGGGTCACGAGCTGGTTGAGCAGAGAGCCTTTTTCTCCTTTTCCTCCCCGCAGGTTTAACTGTGGAACTGGGCTTGCCATCATTGTAAGTGAAAGCAAAATCAGACTAGGGGCCTGGCACACGGTCACGCTCCACAGAGATGGGCTGAAAGGGCTGCTGCAGGTGAACGGCGGCACCCCCGTGTCAGGCCAGTCCCAGGTGAGTGTGAGCCTCACGCCCTGCCTGCCCACCTAGCGCCCTCCATCAGCATCCCTGGCCCTCCCCCTAACCGCATCCCCCCTGCAGAGAGCCGAGGCAGACATGGCAGGACGCACACTCAGGGCGCCCATCCATCTCACATCTCCTGAGGAGCAGAGTTGAATCTGCAAGGATCGTCCCCGTGGAGCCACGGAAACATGCAGCTGGCCGTGTGCTCAGGACCTTGTTCTCTTTCCACAAGGACATCAAAGCCAAAGGGGGGGAAGAGGGCCCGTGTTGGAAGAATAGCGGTCATTATTAGTGCCAAACACAAAGCTTGCTTTTAAGGCAAGGGTGTTGCCATGTGGCTTTAGAAAGCGGTCCTGAAAGGTTCCCTTGGTCGAATCTGTAGGAATGATCCTTTCATCTACCATCTGGGGGGCCATGATTACAGGAAGTGGTCAAACAATTTAACTGTTGGACTACTCAGTAAATCACCTAGGTATTCACATACTGGTTGTACTCTGGGCAATTTTAGAACCCTGTTTGGAATAAACAGTTTGGAATAGCAAGCTGCCAAGGAACCGAGTCTGTAATTATAATCAGGCAGGTGTCCGTATTCTCTGAGGAAAAATGTAGCAAGAAAGCCTTTGTGTATATGTGTGTGGTTCCCTCCCTGCCTGGACTTTTTCCTTTTTTTTACTGGCAAGACATGTTATATAAAGGACCATGCCTTGCTGATTCCCATTAATTTGGACCCCAGTGGTTCCAAAGTAACAAGAATCCAAATATAGTGAATATGAATCCAGTGAGGTCGCTTAGGCATATATGCATGTATTTCTAAGGGAAAAAAAGACAGGATAAACGAATTATAGAATCACATACATGCCAGGACAATAGCCCTAATATGATTATAATTAAGTTGAATAGGAATAAAGAAGCTTTGAACTTGGATCCCAAATACTAACAGTGAATATAGGATGAAGAAGTTGTAATAGAAGCAATATATGTGGAAATGTCTTATAGTTTAAAGCAAGGAAATTCAGTAAAGGTTAATAAACAGAGCCATGTGGTAACAAGCTCAAGATATGATATGTCGCATCAATAGAGACATAGCATCTAGAAAAATGGAGGTGATAGTCCTTTTATATTCTAGTAGCTATGTATATAGCCTCCAGTGCTCTAATGGTAACTCAGAGCCTCTAAGAGGCTTGCATTCAGATCTGTGATTGCACTCTAGGAGGACCACAGACAAATTGGAGCATGTTTAAACAGCAGTCATTGAAACAGGAAATGGATCTGAAATCCCTAGAATGATCAATTAAAGGAGCATTTTTTAGTTTGGAGAAAAGATGAAAGTGTGGATGGTGACTTTTCATCATAGAATCGGAGAGTTTGGGGGAAGAAGGACGTACTCTGTGGACCCCCCTAGTTGAAGTTGGATGGGGAGATCCTAGGGAAGTGATTTTAACTCACTTTATCATACAAAGGTGGACAGAAGTGCAACAGACTATGTCAGGAGGTGGTTCCCTGTCCTTGGGGGTGTTCAGAAAATATGTTACCAAAACCTTTTGGTAGGGATACACAAGGGCTCCAGGAGTCAATGGGAGCTTGGATTGTATGAGTTTCCATATCTTTTCCAATCCTGTGGGTCTATGATTTTAATGAATATAAGAATTAATTGCAAGAAGCATATCATTTTATGGCTAGTCAGGGCAATGTTTGCCTCTACTACCAGGACTTGCTAGCAAGTTGAATAAGCAGGACAGCAGCTGTGGAATGTTTAGTAAACTGTCTAAGAGATAGTGACTCTATCTTAAATCAAAGTTTACGAAGTTCTTTAGGGTCTGGCTTCGGCCTGATTCTGTAGGGGAGCTCTGTAGTATAAGTTACACCTCAAAGTGATCCCAACCCAAAGCAAGGGAATTGGACTTTCACGCTTTGGCCCCCATTAAAAACGGGTAAGTGCTGTGCTGGAGGTAGGCAGACTCCAGGGCACTTCCAATTCTCTGGTAGCAGGCAAAGCAGGCTCCAGTACCCAAAGCAACCCTCATCAGAGGAAGGTAAAGGCCAACCTTTACCAGACTATTGCCTGGGATGTTGTAAGCGAGGGTCAGAGGAACCACCCACCCTACGATGCATATAATGTTCCAGAAAAGGAAAAAAAAAAGATTGAGTTGTCAGGCCCCTGCTGTGGTCCTGCAGCAAGGAACAGAGTGAAAATGGGATCCGGGAGTGAATTCTGAGGATCTTAAAGAAATAAGCCCACAGGGCACTCAGTGCATCTAACAAAAGCAGTGTGCCCAGTGGCTGGCGAACAGTCTTAAAATTCTCTGTAAGTACTTTAAAGCTGTGCAGCTCATATTCAGTATACTAGTTATAAATCATTCTTATCTGTTCATTAAAAAAGATAAAGCAATGATTTAGATGTTCCATTTGTTGGCAACAAAAGTCTAAAAGATAAAGTTTACATTTCAGTGGCTTACATTCTGGACTTTTTATAAATCCTGGCAACATGATTTTCCCAGCCCCCTTTAATCCACATGAATAAAATATTTCTGTAATATATAAAAACAACAACAACAAAAACAAATGACAAAGGGCTCCTTAATTTTGTCCTACCTGATGTTCAGGTCTGTATTTTGTAACCTCAAACCCTGCAATCCAAATTGTGATTTTCTCTAAGATTAGAAATGTCCCTACCTAACTGTAGATACACACACACACACACACACACACACACACACACAGTTGTATCCATGAGCAAATATCAAATATTTTGCAACAATCTGTGTGGCAATCCGGCCTCCTCCCCCGCCACACACAACTTTTCTTACAGGACATAGTATAAGGGAGACTAGGAGAGTGGAAGGTAAGTGTTAGCCCACATATACACAAAATTAGCATTATCACCTTTTGAGACACGCAAGAACCCTATGATTCATCCAAGGTACACAGTAAGTTGGTGTCAGGACTGGAAAGAGAAAGTTTTTTTTGGATGCCCAGCATGGTGCCCTGCCTGTTGGGTTGCTCTTGGCTCCAATCTGCCCTCCCTTCCCTTCCCTTCTACGCATTCCAAAACCCCTTCTCAAAACACAGCCCTTGGAAGAGCTCACTGGGTTTCCTACGGTAACCATGGGTTTAATTTTCCAGTAGGGCAATGTTGTAAACATAAACACAGATGGAAGAAAGCAATGGGGCTGTAAACTACATCTTAACTGTGCCCCTCATTAAAATCTGTTGTGTTTTGGCTTTCGATTTTGGTTAGCGAGTTACCGTGTTCATCTTTCTTAAAGGGCCAGTATAGTAAAATTACCTTCCGAACGCCGCTGTATCTTGGTGGGGCTCCCAGTGCGTACTGGTTGGTCAGAGCAACGGGAACAAACAGAGGCTTTCATGGCTGTGTACAGTCGCTCACTGTTAATGGGAAGAGAATCGACATGAGGCCTTGGCCCCTCGGGAAGGCACTCAGCGGGGCCGACGTGGGTAAGTAGTTGCCCAGTGGGCCAGGGTGCTCTAGTGGGATTGCCCTTCTGGTGTGGGCTGGGGAGGTGAGCAGCTTCATGGATTGCAACTGTAGGCAACGGTTAATGCAGAACTTTAGGAGGAGGTGGCCCCAAGGGGTGAGGTTGGTGCTTTGCAGACATGATGACCTGAGCCTGACCCGCAAGACATAGTGGACAAGATGGCACACCCAACCCTTGGTTGTGTCCCATTGCTCTTGGCCTTCTTCATGGAGCATGGCATGGTCTCAAAAGCAACAAGCAGTTCAGCCCTTTCACCCTTTCTCACTCAGTCCAGTGGAAAAACCAACACAATAATGTAGGAAGAATCTTCATAGGGTCTCTGCTTCCAAGAGAAATGACAAATTCTAATTCTTGACCACGATGTCCAGCACTTTCTCATATGCCTTAACTCCTCACACTAGCTCTGCAAGGTACCAATTATTATTATTCCTCTTTTACTTTTTTATTTTTATTTTATTCTTGAAGATTTTATTTATTTATTTGAAAGAGAGACAGAGATAGTGACAGCACAAGCTGGGAAGAGAGGGAGAAGCAGGCTCCCCACTGAGCAGGGAGTCCAACACAGGGCTCCACCCCAGGACCCTGAGATCATGACCTGAGCCGAAGGCAGATACTCAGCCAACTGAGCCCCCCGGGCACTCCTGTTATGCCTATTTTATACATGAAGAAATTAGGGCTGAAAGTCAGATAAAACTTACCCAAAAGAGCAGGCAGACATAGGACTGACTTTTTTTTTTCTTTCTATTTTTCTATTTTCTTATTTTAACAGCAGTTTAAGGTTCACAAAAAAATGTGAGGGGCAGGTACAGAGATGTCCCTCCCCCCGACCTGCATGGCCTCCCCCATGACCACCACGCCCCTGGAGTGTTACCTTGGTTACACCTGGTGAGCACGCACTGACACCTTAGTGTCACCCAAAGTCTGTAGTTCACGATGTGATTCACTCGTGGCGTCACGGGTTCTGTGGGTTTGGGCAAATGTATAATATACATCCACCATTATGGTGTCATACAGAGCATTTTTGCTGTTCTAAAAGCCCTCTGTGCTCTGCTCATTTATCCCTCTCCTCTCTCCCCGCCCCCAACCTCTGACAACCACTGATTTTTTTTTAATATTCTCTATGATTTTGCCATTTCCAGAATGTCACATAGTTGGAATCATATCCTAAGTAGCTTTCTCAGATTGGCTTCTTTCAGTTCGTGATATTCATCCGAGTTTCATTCATGCCTTTTCATTGCTTGATGGCTCATTTCTTTTTAGTCCTGGGTGATATTTCATCATCTCTGTGTACTACGGGCATGTCTATCGTGCCCACTGAGGGGCTTCTCGGTTGCCTCTGTGTCTTGGCAATTATGAGTAAAAATGCTCTAAATATCAGTGTGCAGTTTTCTTGAGGGGGCATAAATTTTCAACTTTTTTGGGTAAATACCAAAAAGGAGGGTGATTATTGGGTCACACAGTAAGAGTATGTTTAGTTTTGTGAGAAACTGCCAGACTGCCTTCCAGAGTAGCTGTACCATTTTGCGTTCCCACCTGGAATGTTTGAGAGTTCCTGTGGCTCCACAGTTTTGTAAGTGTTTGGTGTTGTCACAGTTCCAGATTTTAACAGATGTGTGGTGGTAGCTCATTGTTGTGATTTGCATTTCCTTGATGGCCTATCATGTGGGGCATCTTTTCATATGTTTATTTACCACCACTGTGTATCTTCTTTGGTGAGGTGTCTGTTAAGGTCTTTAGGCCATTTTTAAAAATCAGGTTGTTTTCTTATGATTGAACTTTAAGAGTTTTTTCTTTAAAATATATTCTGGACAGTAGTCGTTTATCAAATGTGTCTTTTGCAAATATTTTCTCCCACTCTGTGGCTTATCATCTCATTCTCTTGACACTGCCTTTCATAGATTAGAAATATTTAATTTCAATGAAACTGAGCTTACCAGTTATTTCTTTCAAGGATTGTGCCTTTGGTGTTGTCTCTAAAAGGTCATTGCCTTACCCAAGGTCATCTAGGTTTTTGTCCACACCACCTTCTAGAAGTTTCACAGTCTTGTGTTTTACATTTAGGTCTGTGATCTATTTGAGTTTATTTTTGTGAAGGGTGTAAGTTCTGTCTACATTATAATTTTTTTTTTGCATGTGAATGTCCAGTTGTTCCAGCATCATTTTTTGAAAAGACTAGGATTGTTTTTAACGGAATAAGGATGTTCATTTCATCGCTGAGAGGAGATAGATAATTCTAAAGTTGGTTAACCAGTGACGGTTTTCATGGCTAGGGCTGCCATGACAAAATACCACAGACCAGGTGGCTTTGATAACATTGTTTGCTCACAGTTCTGGAAGCTGGAACTCCAAGATGAAAGCACTGCAGGTTTGGTTTCTCCTGAGGCCTCCCTCCTCCATTTGCAGACAGTGGTCCTTCCTTCCTGTGGCCTTCATCCGTGCCAATATCCCTGGTGTCTCTCCCTCTCCTTATATGGCTGCTGGTCAGATTGGATTAGGTCCCCCCCTTAACACTTCAGATCACCTTAATTATCTTCTCAAAGGCCCTGTCTCCAAATATAGTCACATGGGGAGTTAGGGCTTCAACCTATGAATTTCTTTGGTAACTTCCTCGTAAGATTACTTTGTCCAGATGAGTCGAGGTGCAGATAAGTACTAAGAACAAAGCCTTGCACATAGCAAACATGTTGTAAATATCTCTTACTATAAATATTATTATTAATATCCTGACTCCCTCCATTAAGCAGGGTATAAGTTGTTTTTTCTCTCTTCATTGAACTAACAGGGAAACAGGCCTGAAGGACAGATCTGTAGCCTCCCGGCTGCATGATCACCTCTGACGGGTAGTTAACAACATTGTGAAGTTGAGCAAGGACCAATTTCTGGCAGTGATTTATATTCTCCCACAGTGTGAAACCAACCTCTCCATTGAGCCAATGGCACCAGGCGGGCCCACCTTGCTGGCTCTGGGCTCCCCGGAAGCTACTATTGGATTCTTTGATGACTGTGAGCCTTATGATGAACCTTAATGGCAGGCATCAATCACATTGCCTTTTTTCATTTTTTTCCCATTTTTCACCCTGGCGTGCTAGAAAAGGGCTGCTTCCTCAAACTCCATACTTCTGTACTCTGAGTTAGTCCTTCAGAAATTCAAATTTTTTTAAATTAAATGCAGTGCCACCATGGGGAAGACCGGCTCATACCAACAGCAGTGAATTTCTGGTGGGGATACAGGCTTCCAGAGGAAGGTGGTGACAGTAGCAGAGTCATGGTTCCTCTGTGTGGTACATCTAAGCTGGCACTGCTGCCTGCAACCTCAGCTTTTTCTCGTCTCCCTCCCCCGCTCGCCTCAGCCTGCCTCTGCCTTGGAGGGCCTCTCACTCCTCACGCCCTCCCACTTCATCTCCTTCAGTAGATTAGTCCCAGTGATTGAACTCTCTTTAAACTCATGTTCTAGACTAGTCTGCAGTCTCAGCAAAAGTTTGCATCCTCTGGCCTAGACTTTTCTTTTAGCATTTCCACGCAGATTCTTAAACCTAAACCACCAGCACTCCTTTTTTCCAGTCCCGTCTTGAATCTTCACACCCCGCTGGGTCAACCTGACAAAGCCAGCTTCCCAAGTTATTGAGACTTGAGGGGTCTGAGGTGTCCATGGGTCTCACCATGGGCTTATCAGTCTTTTAGTCATTCTTTCCCTTAAGATAACTTACTTAAGCATCTGCTTAATGCCCATCATGACTCTGGGTGCTGGGGATAAAGTAATGAACAAGAACCACGGGGTCCGAGCTCAGCCCGCACGGAGCCGCCACAAGGAGAGACCAGATGGATCAAACAATCACACGAGTAAATGTAAAATGACAATTTGGTGTAAGTGTTACAAAGGAGGGGTGACAGTACAATAATGGTGTGTAATAAGGGAATTGTATGAGCTGGAGGTCCGGGAAAGCTTTCTGAGGATATAATGCAAAGTTGCTATCTGAAGCATTTTTCTTTTAAAGCAGATAAGAGAGGGAAGCACATTCCGGGCAGAGGAAATGACTTGTCCCAGTGGGAAGATGAGGGGGAGGTGGGTACCGTGATGTAGTCTGTGTTTTGAAAAGATCCCTCTGGCTGTGGACAGCTTATTGGAAGCAGTATTCAGGAGGCACATTAAACTGGCCAGTGGTGACGGTGCAGATCAGAGATAATAGCAATTTACTCCAGGCCAGTGGTGGTGGCAGAGGCGTGGACCGAGTTGACAGATCTTGAGTAGGGGGGATAGACAGGCCTCGGTCATGGACCGGGGGATGATGGGCGGGAGGGTGCTCCCTGGCCACGTGTCCTTACTGTCTTCTACCCCACGATGTTCCACCTTCGCTTTTCTCCTCGGGGGCCAGATTTCTTTCTGGCCCTCATTTCATTGTCTTGCATAAGCACAAGCTGGCATCTAGTAGGTTCGATGTCAACAAAAGTGATTTTACATAGTGATGGTGAGGCCCCACCAGTGCTCTAGGCCCATGACCTGGCAACCAACTTCCTTCCTTCCGCTCTCAGAGTGGGAAGCTTTCCTCATTTCTAAAACTAACCTGTTTATCTCTGCTCTGCATCAGTCCTTCCCTCCATCCCTGGACCTTGCTACCAGGATCATCGTTTCAGTAACCCAAGGGTTCTTAACCTTTTGTGTGCCATGAACTTCTCTGGCAGTCTAGTGAAGCCAATGGACTCTTCTCAAAATGTTTTTATTATATTTTTTAAGATTTTCTTTTTTTATTTTTTTTTGAGAGAGAGAGAGAGCAGAGGGGCAGAGGGGGCAAAGAGAGACAGAGAATCCTAAGCAGGCTCCATGCCCCAGCACCAGTGCCTGACACAGGCTCTATCTCATGACCCTGAGATCATGACTTGAGACAAAATCGAGAATCAGTTGCTTAACTGATTGAGCCACCCAGGCATCCCAAGATTTTATTTTTAAGTAATCTCTCCACCCAATGTGGGGCTCAAATTTACAACCCTGAGATCAAGAGTCACACATTCCACTGACTGAGCCAGCCAAGCGCCCCTCAAAATGATGTTTTTAAATGCAGAGAATAGGGGTACCTGGGTGGCTCAGTTGGTTGAACCTCTGCCTTCACCTCAGGTCATGATCTCAGGGTCCTGGGTTTGAGCCCTGTTTTGGGGTCCCTGCTCAGCAAGGAGTCTGCTTCTCCCTCTGTCTCTCCTCCCCACTCATGCTTGCTCTCTCTCTCAAATAAATAAATAAAAACTTAAAAAAAAATAAATGCAGAGAATAATATCCATGATAGGAAATACTTACATTGAAATAAAGCCATACAATATTTTTTTAAGTTTTGTTATTATAATAATATCTATGCTTCTTTATAAAGCATTAAAGATCAGGATTATTTAGTGGCGGATGTAAGAGCTACCATGATCTCAAAGTAGTAATTAGCATAAATGATATTTTGAGATATCTGCAATGAGTGGAATGTAATGTAACAATAACTCGGGTCTGTTGGTCACAGGCCATGAGCACTGCTCATCCTCAGAGGTTTGTTGCCTACATTAGTAACTGAAGGAAACACTCCTGTTCAAATGGAAGTGAGGGAAAATGCAGACTAATGTGTTTCCCCTATCAGTTCACAGACCCCCTGCCCAGGCTTATTCACACGTGCTCAGGTCCTCCCTCCTGAAACCTGGCCTCACACAGTCCTGCCCTCCCCGCCTGGGGACCCCGGGCACCTCGCTCCTCTCTTTCTAGACCCGACGCTCCCAATCTTTCCAGGCCCCCACGTGAACCCCCTGCAACGGGGCTTCTGCCTTCCACGGCCCGCCAAATCCCTCTCCAAACACCGGGCGCGGTCAGCTCTTTCCCAAACCCACAGCTCTTCTTCCAGGACTTTCCAGCAGTGTTAACTCTGCCTGCTCTCTGCTCCGGCTCCTCCCGGAGCTTCCACGAACCTGCCCTGAGTCCTCCCACCCCACTGGCCCCATCTCCCTTTGTCTTCTCTGCCGGCTCCTCACCCTTCTCTGGTTCCCCGGAAGTCCCACGGGGCCCTTTCCCCATCCTCTCTCAGGAAGCCCCTCCGCTCCTGGTGTCCGGGTCACCCCCATGTGGCCGCTGCCCCCCAGTGTGCCCCCCTGCATGTGGGGGCTGTGCCCACGGGGCTGAGCGGGGGAGGTTGGCACAGTGACCGCAGGCTTCAGCTGAGTGAGGCCGGCTCCTCTGCCCCAGAGCAACCTGTTCCTGCTTCCAGCCAGGCTCACGGCTCTCTTCCTGCCACTCTGTGCAGCTGGCCCGGCTGGGACCCCGGACGTGATGCTGGTCGGCCTCCACCTTCAGCCTCTCGAAGGAGCTGGCTGATTCTTCCTTCCCTGTGTCTTCACTTTCTCTCCACGTCCTCTGCTACCGCCCTGTCCAGCCCCACGTTTCCTCCCGGTAGGATTTCGTTCCTCTTTCCCACGCCAGGGCTCCCAGTCATGTCTTGCATACCCTGGCCCGCAGAATCTGGCCCAAACATGCTTTCATCAGGGAAATGCGCCATCCCACTCCCACCTCTTAAAATATAGTCACAATGCAAACATATAAAGTAATACTTTCCCACGTGTGTCTAAAATAATCCAAGAAGCCCATGTCTGCCCTGTGGGAGCAGCCCTTCTCTGAGAAAGAGTCGCAGCCCGCCGAGACCAGTGGGGGTACGGGGCTGCGAGTTTGGCTCTCGTGCATGCTCGTCACCCTCCCTGCGGGGCCGAGATGCTGGCCGTGTGCTCGGGCTGTGGCTGCAGACCACCCGTCACTTTGGCCTGAACTTCCAGGGGCCCCAGCTGGGATTCACCGAGGCCAACCCACCCTGGCTGGAGCACCGAGCCATCTGCAGGGGCTGGAGTTCAGCTCTGTCACGGGCCCCTGAGGTCGGCCTCCTCGCGGGGTGCACACTCTACCCAGCCCGGTTCATCCTGCCAGGGAGGCTGAGCACGGAAGCAGGGACGGGGTCAGCTCGACAAATGCAGAGGACTGAGGACGCAAGGCTGCGAGGCTTGCAGAGATGACACAACCAGGCCAGCGTGGCAGGTGGCAAGGGAGGTGCTTCCAGCTCGGGTGGGCCCGGCATCACCACCTGCAGGCGCAGGGCTGGACCCCTCAATCAGAGATATGCCCCTTTGCCCCCATCCCGGGAAGCAGTGCTTTGTCCTCACCTATGTCATCCTGGGCCAGAGAGTGGCCCTTCTGTCTAATTTATTTCGTATATATAAGAAGAAAAGGAAGACCGCAGAAGAAGAGCAGTGCAGGAGGAGTTCATTTCTTTCCCCTTCATCTGATGGTCTTGACAATGACAAAGTGTGCTGTGGGTGGGCCTCTCTGATACGTGTTTGGTGAAGAGAATGGACCCATCTGGTTTTGAGTCTCTCACCACTTTTTACTCCAGGCCACCTTCCTGTGTCCCATAGAATCGTAACTTTGGAGGGAGAACTAGGGATATTGGAAGGCATGTGCTGAGTGAGGTATTAGGGAGCCCCCTCACCACCCCCCGCCCCAGACAGAGGAGTGGACGGTTCAGGCCAGGTCATACCTTAGACATGGCTTCAGTCCCTGCCTTATTGCCTCCACTTGGAACGCCCAGGCTGGTAGCACTTAAGGGAACTGGGGCCACACAAACTAGAACGCTTTTAGCAGAAATGCCGTGTTGATGTGGCCAGGATTGCAACACACTCTTGTGGGAATGAGAGAGAGATGAATTAAAGCAGAGACAGCTTATTCATCCTCGTCAGTGGTCATGAACTTGTCCAACAATTTAGTGTTCGATTTATTGTGTCCACCATGTTTTGAAAATTCCGTGGCTCTTCATAAAGAACAAGACAACATCAAATTAAAACAAAGGGTACATTGCTGAACTTAGTGGGGGTACCAGGAACAGGAGTGGGAACTGAACTGTATTTATCTGGAGCTCTGAGCTGTTAGCGTGCTCAGCACCATCATCTCGGCCTGGCTCCCGTGATGGGTCGGTTTTGTAATTTCTGTTCTGTATTTAGGGGAATGCAGCAGCGGCCTCTGTGATGAAGCTTCGTGTATCAATGGTGGCACCTGCACGGCCGTCAAAGCTGACTCCTACATTTGCCTCTGTCCCCTTGGATTTAAAGGGCGACACTGTGAAGACGGTGAGAAAGAAGCAAGTTGATTGTGATCTCTGTCTGCACTATTAATTCATGTTGATGTAATTTTTCATCAGTATGCTTTAAGCAAGGTCCCATACATTTTTATGGGATTAAAATTTAGGCAATGTTGGGAGACATGGGAGAATCTTCTTTTAAAGATTTTATTTAGTTATTTGAGAGAGAGAATGTGCACAAAGTGGGACAGGGGGAGAGACAGAGGCAGGGAGAAGTGGACTCCCCACTGAGCAGGGAGCCCTACATGGCGCTCGATCCCAGGATCCTGAGATCACAACCTGAGCTGGAGTCAGATGCTTAACCAACTGAGCCACCTAGGTGCCCCCTCCCCTTTTTATCAGGTTGGTGTGTCTTTCAGTGTTGATGTGTCAAACCAACCAAGGATATGTTCATTTGAAGAAACTCTTGGGCCAGGCTTTGGTGGGCTCCTTTTGGCCCTCAAAAAGACTTAAAAACCTCTGTGCATATGGTCTATATCAGACCATTTGCAGCTCATGCTCCTCAGAATAGCTAACAGTTTCACAGAAAAGTTTGGGAAGATAGATGCAGAATCATTAACAATGGGATAGGACAAAAGTCATCTTGTTTCTTTGTACTGTTCTAGTGAATTATTCCACCTCTCAATACTGTCTGCATAGGTCCCAATACATGTTTATACCAATGTGTGTGTATATACATGTAAACATACATGCGTACACAAACACACATATAATAAAGGAAATTTTTAAAGATTTTTAAGAGACTTTGGAACACCACGTAGAGTTGAATGTGTTTTAATTTTTAACCAATGATTCAAATTTGGACCTAAGATACTATCCTGGGAGAAAAATTTTTCTAACACTGTGTAATCTCAAATATCATTTCACCTAGAAGAGGGCCTATGATTTCCAGTAAGCCAGAGCTGTTACATATCATCTCATATTTTGTAGCCCAACATAATAAAGGTTGATCCTTGCTCACGTCACTGAAGGTTGGTTGGGGGGAGGGGGAGGGTCGCGTCCTCTGCTCCATGCAGTCATTCAGGGATGCAGGCTCCTGGCTTCTAGTGGCTCTTCTGGGGCCTTAGAATCCAGCCCCTCCACCTCCACTTCCTGCATTCAGCTAGCAGATGAGGGAAGAGGGCTCGTGGAAGGTGGAGGGAAGTTTTAGGGGCCAGGCCTGGGGTGCTGTGAGGTACTCCCACCCGCATCCCTGACCGGAAATCAGGTACACCAGCCGCTAACTCAGGCCCTCTGGGAAATGTAGTTTTGCTCTGTACCCAGGAAGAAAAGAACGTGGCTAGTCCTGCCCGAGGGAGTTCTAATGACACGCTTCTTTCCTCAGCTTTCACCCTGATCATTCCTCAGTTCCGAGAGTCGCTGAGGTCCTATGCTGCAACCCCCTGGCCCCTGGAGCCCCACCATTACCTCTCCTTCACGGAGTTCGAGATCACGTTTCGGCCGGACTCGGGCGACGGCGTCCTCCTGTACAGCTACGACACGGCCAGCAAAGACTTCCTGTCTCTCAACATGGCGGGGGGCCACGTGGAGTTCCGCTTTGACTGTGGCTCTGGGACCGGTGTTCTCAGGTAAGGGCCGCGACCTTCGGGGGCCCTCCTCTCCCCAAAAGCGGCACAGCAGCCGCTTTGGGAAAAGATGACTTTGTCCCTCTAGCTGGCCCTCCTGTCTTCCCTCCACAGTTATCTTTCCTGAAACGTGTCCTGGGGCTACAGATACTATGCTTCCTTGCGGCTCAGCCTCCCCTCCCGGCAAGATTTCCTTTTCTCCGGTAACCCCCCGGCAGGAAGCGACTCTCCGCTTCCGCGTATGGCAGACGGGCTTGCTTCGGACAGGGGGACCCTGCCCTCCTTTCCTACAGTGCCGTCGGGAGAAACGGGATGAAGCATGACTCATGGGCTCGTGCTCAGAGCATCACTCGGTGGGCGCTCAGCAAATGGATGATGACTAGTGAAGGAGTGGTAACAGACATCGAAGGAACAGAAGTGTCCTTGGTGACCTCGCTTTCCACGTTTACTGCCCTCTTGCACTGTTTCTTCGATGGTAACCAGCTACTTAGCGAGTCTCTTTCCACTCTCCACGTGAGAGTCACCCATCGCAGAGACCCGTCCCTGACCACGATGCTCCAGAAGGCTGTGCGATGAGCGGTTTCCGTAGCACCGTGGTGACTAGGTGCTTCTTTAGCACTTGCTGGCAGCGGCAGAATTGGCTCCGAGTCATCAAACCTGTCCTCCTGTTATCTCGCCTGTACTATTAATCTATTTAGCAGATCGATTGTTCCCATTCAGCGTGTCTCTATTTTGATGACTCCCCTAGCCTGTGGCTGGTAGGGACAGATGTTCTTCTCATTTCTCTGTGTCTCCCTCTTCTTGCTGTCTTGCTCCTGCGGTAGTTCTTACCTTCAAGCCAGAGGCCTGCTCGTCAGAGGCAGACACGCGCCTTTTTCCCACATTTGGCGAATTGTCTTTTGAAACTTACTACAGTGTTTCGTTCAGTGGTGCCCTGCAGCAGGAAATCAGTCGGTGGTGGTTGATTTAAAGGAAATCGCAGGCTGCATTCCATCATAATTCCTACTGCTAGACTATCATTTGTAGGAAGAGTGTGCAGGAGAGATGTCAACCATACATCGCCCTTATCTGCTGGTCATTTTTCACGGCTGATGAGAAACGCTTCCAGCATTAGGTTCCAACAGTTCTTAAAAAGGACTACATTTTTGTATCTCTGGAAAACTTTGGTGGGTATTTAATTGATTCAATTTACATACGATTATGCAAAACAGTCTAAGCAATTCCCATAGAACTGTTTGTCAAGTTGAGAAGGGAAGACACCTTGAATATCACCTTGTGTTTTCAAATGGCTTCCTCCTGGATATGGAGTGACCAGAAAGAGTGCGGGGAGGGTCGAGCTCATCAGCCCTCCTCCTGGATGGATGACCCCCCACCCCACACCTCCGCAGTGGCCGCTCCAGCTGTGGGGTCACAGGTGCCTAGGACCTGAGTGTCCAGCATTTCTCTCTTTCATAATTCTGTGCCTGTTTGAGACAAGAGGTGGTTTTAATTTTTTTTTTGATGTGAGTTATTGCCTTCTTGCCTGGAAGGAAAGCACCTGGAAAAAGGATTCTGCATATTAGTTGTGATGAAAAGGAAGCAAGTGCTCAGAGTGCCCAAGAAGCAAAGCACCCCCTGTCCCATCCCCTCTCCAGTGTAACCAGACAACAGTGATTCCTGTTGGTGTTTCAGGCACCCCTTTGCAAGATGTTTATTTTGAAAAGCATTTCAGAGACTTCCTGCTTGATTAAGAACATTCGCTGTAAGCCCCAAACCACAGGAAGCTGTGGAATTGGCCAAATCATTTTAACTTTAGGAAAAGGATAAGGTGGTCAAGTTCATTATGAACTTGATTCAAAAATCGAGGCAATTGCAATGAGTTCTTGATGGCTGAGATCAATACCAGCATGCTGAGGAAGGCCGGTATCGACAGGGAGTGACCTCTGCAGGACAAGAACGCCACCAAGGCGCTGTGACTTATCACGGAGACCGGGCTGCTTTAAGAGTGCCGCTGGTTTCTTTATTGCATATCGATTTAGCCGAGGTGATTAAATTCTAATTGCTAAGGACAAATCACAAAAGCATTTGCCAGAGCAAAAAAAATCAAATGAGGGGGTGGAGACCTTTCGATAATTGTGCCCATTGGTATTCCTGACAGTTTTCTAAAGATGATCCAGGATCAAAAAATAATTGGGAGGTTCAGTGAAGGCCAGGAACTAGACACCGTTAGAAATACAAATGCAATAATTATGCTCTTCTTGCATACCTCACTATCCAAAGTAATGTGTAAAACTCCTGTTGGTAACGGTTAAACTTCAAGCTCTTCTACCTAGAATTAGTAGTTGAGTTTTTAAAGTACCTTTAATCCTTTTCACAATAGCAGACAATATGGAATCCTTCCCCCCTCAACATTTTATTATGAGAAATTTCAAACATATAGAAAATCTGGAAGAATTATACAGTAAACGTCCTTGTACCTCCCATTTGCCATCTATAATTAATATTTTGCTATATTTGCTTCATCACATGCCTAGCTATCCTTATATCCATCCATCTGTCCAACCATCCATCCACTCATCCATCCACTTACCCGCCCATCCATCCATCCTATTTTTTATGCATTTCAAAGGATGCTGCAAACATCAGTACAGCAAAGAATCTGTGTTTTACAGCAGAGCCCAGGTAACTTCTCCTTTTTCAAAGCTTGCGTGCAGCTCTGATCACATCTCACCCTCCCGTCACCTCTCATTTAGAAAACCAGGCTCATCTGACCCACATTTCAGCCTTGTTGTAACGAGTAAATAAAATAATAATTGCAGTGTTCCTACCGTAAAGGGGTCCAACAGATGGAGCTCACACCACTGTGCTTACTAAACAGGGATGATTTGTTTTCTTTGGACCAAATGAAATGAGGTATCTGAGGTTGGCATCAGTTAACTTTGGGCGGATTCATGAGCATGATCCATAACACCAAGGATGCTAACCCACGCTGTTTCCTTCCTTCAACAGGAGTGAAGACCCCCTCACCCTGGGCCACTGGCACGAGCTGCATGTGTCTCGCACAGCAAAGAATGGGATCTTACAAGTGGATAAGCAGAAAGTGGTGGAAGCAATGGCAGAGGTAAGAAGGACATGCATTAGTGGGAACCGGGTAACTGTTTTCTTCCTGTCCTGGTGAGAAGAACAGCAGCATAGTGGGTAAGTACACGGACCCCTGTGCTAGGCTGCCTTGCTTAACACCCAAGCTCCCCACTGGGCTAGTTCCTTCACTTCTCTATTCCTCGGCTGTGAAAAGGGTAATAATGGGGGAGGTCTCCTACAGTTGTTGCAAGGATTAAGTGAGCTAATACAAGTATGGCATTCACATAATTGCTTGCCACCCCACCCCTACCTGCGATCCCTGCCGTTGTTCGAGTCAGTGTCTAATGTGGTAGGTCAGGACGTGGACTTGGATGGCGGGCCAGTGGGGTGTGGGTCACACATCTGGCGCTAGGCTCCTGGGTTCCAGATCTGGTTCCATTACTTATCAGTGGTGTCAACTCAGATGTGGTCATTTGACCTCCAAGTTCGTGTTTTCTCATCTATAAAATGGGGATAATGGTGATGATAATGGGGTCTAATTCACAGCGTTGTGCAAATTAGAATATCTAAGTGTGTAAAACACAGCGGTACCTGGCATACGGTCAACACTATGCAGCTTGACTTATTATTTGTTAATAGATTATTCTCGTGACCTCAAGAACACAGAATTTCTATTCAAGTTTATAACTTTCATCCATGATTTTATTTCCAAGGTCATGTCCAAAAAAATAACATTTTTATTTTATTTTTTATTTTTCTTATTTTTTTAAGATTTTACTTATTTATTTGACAGAGAGAAACATCGAGAGGGGGAATACAAGCAGGGGGAGTGTGAGAGGGAGAAGCAGGCTTCCCGCTGAGCAGGGAGCCCAATGCGGGGCTTGATCCCAGGACTCTGGGATCATGACCTGAACTGAAGGCAGACACTTAATGACTGAGCCACCCAGGCGCCCCAAAAAATAGCATTTAAAAAAAATTATTTATTTATTTATTTGACAGAGAGAGAGAGATCACAAGTAGGCAGAGAGGCAGGCAGAGAGAGAGGGGGTAGCAGGCTCCCTGCTGAGCAGAGAGCCCGATGAGGGACTTGATCCCAGGACCCTGAGATCATGACCTGGGTCGAAGGCAGAGGCTTAACCCACTGAGTCACCCAGGTGCCCCCCAAAAATAACATTTTTAACCCTGGGGCAAAGAATTAAAAAAATAATAATAATATTTTTAAGAAGAAATAAGAGGGATTTGTTTTAAATTATAACCTACTAGGATTCTTTACACATGAAAAATTTAGTCCCCCCAAAACAGAGAGGACTTTGGATTTTCTACTGTTTTAATTCCCAGCAGTCTTTGTTCGGAACATCACCAGATTTAAAGAGGACATTAATGAATGTGGGTATTCTGATAAGAAAATGGATTGGTAGAAAAAAAGGAAAGGAAGAAAAAGAGAGTTTGGGTGAGAAAAGAGGTATTGGGTTGAAGAAGAAAAAAGGAAGAACACATTATGTCCAGAGGCCAGCATAAGGGATGGCAGTGGTGGGAGGTCCTGTCAGAACCAAGGATCTCCCCATGATTAGAAGAATCCCAAACTGGGTTCTGCTTAAGAGGGAAGCACCTTTCAAACCTAGAAAATGTTCCATATGTATCTGTGGAAGGAAGGAAAGAAGGAGAGAGGGAAGGAAGGAAATCAGTATGGGGGGTATGGGGGGAGGCAGGAGGGAAGGAGGGAGACGGATTGTAGAGGGAGAACAGGAATCACTTCCGGTATGATCCAGAAAGTTCTAACAGCTGAATTTAGTCCAAGATAGAAGTGGAAATTCACGGCAATAGACTTGACTATGTATGTTCACTTAATATAAATTCAAAAAGTACTGTATCCCTGTAGGCCTTAGTTACAAACATTTGTACAACAGGAACAAAAGCTCAGAATGGAGATATTTGTAGATAGTAGGGTTAAGGCCTTTACAAATAAAGAACTCTTCAGGACACAACACAAAGGTAAAAACCATACCTCACAGTTTCTGTTGCCACCATATCAGAGAATGAGAATTAAACCAATATGGTGGAACCTGTGCCTCCCTGTTGGACCAGACAGAGGCTGGAGTGCAGCTCCCACCTGGAAAGTGATGTAAACATGTGGGTAAAGTTTGGAAACTTTAGAAAGGGTGCATGTGAGGTGGGTTTTTGTTTGTTTTGAGGCTGCTCTCAGACAGGCGTGGAAGTCCCCATGCTTGATCTCGGTGAGTTGAGCCTTAATCACATCTTCCCCGGGGGTTTCTGTTCCCCAGCTGCCCCTACCATGTTCAAAGGCATGGCTGACCGTTTTGGTTACAGAGCAGCGGTATTAGGAATAGTGGTCCTAGAGCTTAGAGATGGGTGGGATTAGAGAACATTGCCCCAGGTTAACCCAGGATGTCAGCCCCTAAGTGTCTACACTAAAGCAGAACTGAACCCTGAATCTCTCGGCTGAGAAATACCACCAGTCCAGGTTGAGTCCATGCCCGACTTAAAGAAGGGATGTGCTCCTGAGGGCTCCAGAAACCCCAACCAGTGGCTTTGCTCAGGTTTTCCATCCACTTCCAGCTGACCAGAGTGGCAGATCTAGACACGAAGCCTCATTTTGGTGGGGCCTGTTTGCTTTTCTCTTGCGGTTCCCGTGGGTGGGGCAGCTGCAGCTCCGGCCTCTTGTCAACAGGAGGGAGTGGGGGAGGGTTTTGCTGAGCAACCAAAAAGAAGCAGCTCTCACCCCATGCCGCCTGGTCCTGTTCCCTGGTTAACTCAAAGGGTTTTCAAAGCAGCCTGTTTCTCTGAAATCCCTTTGACCCTACAGCCTTCCTCCTTTCCTCTTATTATCTGATTTGAGCTTTTGGGCAAGAGCTAAGACGGGACAGTGATGGGTGCCTGTGGGTGTGTGGTGACAGCTGCTGCCTGGGGCAGTATTCCCGGCAGCCACTAGAATTCCTAAAAGCCCTTCTTCTTTGATGAGCACCATCACCCCCCAACCCCAGGCCAGTTAAATAAGAACCCCGGAAGCTGCCCAAAGGTTATTGACCGAAGGCGGAGCTGTCTCTATTCCGGTCAAGACCTCTCTGCCATTACCTGGCTGGACCCGGCCCCCACCCTGCCCCGCCCCAAGATGGTGCCCCTTCCTCTCTGCCCTCCCTGTCTCCCCTTCCCTTCTCAGACCTGACCCCACATCCATTCTCCTCCCTCTGGCCAGTGATCTGCCTAAAACACAAATAGGACTATTTTCTTTCACTGCTTTTTGGGTACAGAGCAAATTTCTTTTTTTTTTTTTAAAGATTTTATTTATTTATTTCACAGAGGGATAGAGATCACAAGGAGGCGGAGAGGCAGGCAGAGAGAGAGGGGGAAGCAGGCTCCCCGCTGAGCAGGGAGCCCGATGCGGGGCTCGATCCCAGGACCCTGAGATCATGACCTGAGCCGAAAGCAGAGGCTTTAACCCACTGAGCCACCCAGGCGCCCACAGAGCAAATTCCTATGCACGTACTGTCTGGTCCCTCCATGCCTCTGCCCTGTACCTACTATTTCCCCTCAAGCCCTGACATTGTCCAGTTTCTATAGTTCTGACTCTTCCTCGACCACCTCCCCAGCTCTCTGGGTCCAGGGTAGGATATGGGACACACACCTCCTCCCAGCAGGGGCATCCAGCTCACCCGAACTGTCCTTGCTCAGCTGGTCCCCACCTGCCCGTGTAAGCCTCTGGGGGGGGCAGGAGCCAGATGTTCCTTGTTTCCACTTGTTTGTCCCGCATTTAGTGCCCAGGACACAGTAATGCCCAATAACACTGATTAAATCAATGACTAGCGGCTGCTACCGTCTCTATTTCTTTTCACCGTAAGTCGGAGGCAACCCTACTTACGACTTACGTTGCCGAAAGAGTGCTCAGCCCCGAGATCTCAGATTTCAATGTATCTTCCTTTGTTGGAACATTTTAATTTTTGCTTATAGCTCACATCTGGAGGAGTTGGGACACTAACGATGACACACAGCTTGTTGTCCAGCCCACGCAGGAGAGTTTAAGCCGCTGTAGTAACCAGTAACAGGGAAAGCCTCTGGGGGTTGACATGGGAATTTTTCTCAGAATTTGGAGAACAGAAGAATTTCTCTACCCTTTGTAGTTGATAACAAAGAATGTCTGCCACCCACCATGCCTTCCTTTTCTCCTGGCCTGCAGCGGTTCTATCTTTACCACCGCGGAACATGACAACAGCTGGCCAGGCAGGAATGCTGGTTACGCATCCAGCCAGGGGCAAAGTGCTAAGGAAGCAGGATCTCAGCCTCCAAGAGAGGCTAGCTAGATCGTGCTCACAGCAGCCACAAACGGCTCCAAAATATGAGCAGCTACAGTGAGGGCTTATTTCTCACTTGCACGTCCATCCGTGGTCAGGTGTAGCTTTTTGTAAAAAAAAAAAGATTTATTTGAGGTGGAGGGAGAGTGGGAGGCTGATGGTAAGAACCTCAAGCAGACTCCCTGCTCAGTGCAGAGCCCGAGGCAGGACTCAATCTCACCTCCCTGAGATCATGACCTGAGCCAAAACCAAGAGTCAGATGCCTAACCGACTGAGCCCCCAGGCGCCCCTGGTCAGGTGCAGCTTGAATCGGACACCCAGGCTGAGAGTCACCGTGAGCTACTTCTGGCTCAGGAATCTTCTGCGAAGAAGTGATTCCTTTCTCTTCTGCCCGTGTTTTATTGACTGGAGCCAGTTTCCTGGCCCCACTCCAGATCAGCAGGTTGGAGCTGATCTTCCTGCAGGGAGAGGGGAGATTACGGAGAAGCGCTAAGTACTGGTGGGCAGTCATGCAGTCTCCCATGCCCTCCATGACAGCTAGCTCTCTGCGGTAGACATTAGGGTTCCCATTTTATAGATGATGAAACAGAGTCTCGAGAGGTTACCGGCACTCACAGATGTTCAGACAGGGGGTAACTGCGGAGGTCGGGCCAGCCTGTCGGGGTGCATCCTCAGGGTGTCCCTACCCATTGGCCGTCTTGACTGCCTCTTCTGAAGCTATACCAGTTCCGTGTCTCCTCTGTTGGCAGGGAGGCTTCACGCAGATTAAATGCAACACGGACATTTTTATCGGTGGAGTCCCAAATTATGATGACGTGAAGAAGAACTCAGGCATCCTGAAGCCATTTAGTGGAAGCATCCAGAAGGTACTGGCTTCACTTGCATGTGTTTGTTGCATGACCTTGTCTACAGATGACGGAATCGAGAACTGTGATCCGTGTAATCCGATCCCTCCAAAAGAGAAGCTTGGAGAAAGTTTTAAGGTTTTCTTTCTTAGTGCTAGCCGCAGAGCTTTCCAATCCCACTTTCTTATAACGTCTGCTCCCAGGCTTCTGTCCAACAGACATTCCATGAATGCAGCTCAGTGAAGATGAATCTTTACAGCCAACCTACCAAAGGCTCCGGGCAGTGCTGAGAGAGGGAACAGGCGTCAGGTGGCTGCTGATGCTTCTTCCAAAGGAGGGAGGCGAAGGGGGTCTCCTAGCCATTCTTGGCTCTGTGCTTCTCTTTGGGGTTACTTTGCAGTCTGCTCAAGTCAAGAGCCAGCCCCCATTCCCACCTCCGTGCCCATTGCCACCCCTGCAAGTTAGGAGTTGTTGTCCATCAATCATATACACAAGCCCTGAAGAGCATAGATGAAGGAAGTCCTTGCGCAGAAGGTTCAGCAAAAAATCCTTCAGCTAGTTAAAGCTATAGGGCACTGACCCCACTCATATTTGTCTGTTATTCCTTCCCTTGGGGCTGCCCATGACCTCTCTGGTTATGATAACATGTTTTGTCTGTAACAGACACGCAGGCTGACTCACCAAACCAGATTTCCAGGACTGCCAAACCCTGGGAGAAAAATGATTTGAAGAAAAGCATATTCGATCCCTGGATGTTAGCTTCCTCCTGTTTTCCTTTAGCAACCGATGGAGGGCAGTGGGCCACTGATCCTGTCTGGCCTTGGGGTGAAGCATGGGGGAAGCTAAAATGAAGGAGGCCAGGGCAAGGAGGGCCTATTGTGATTTGCACATCCGGGCACTCGGAAGGGCCGCATGGGGCTCTGTCTTTCTCTTGTATCCTGGTGTGAGTCCACAAAAGGGGTCCAGTCAATACTTGCTGACTCCGATGTGTTTCCCTGTGTGGGCGAACAGTGCAGTCAGTGATGCCTCAGCTCAGCCTGTGGTCCCCCATCAGCGGGGTTGGCCACGTTTAATCACGTGTTTGAAACTCTCACTTAGAAAGCAAGCTGAGATGCTAGGGACCTCACGCCCTCTCCCCACCCTTGTTAGGCTTTGCCCCTCCCCCCTGCACACAGCACACGTAACCCTTTCCTCCGCACCTCCTGGGAAGGGCACCCTCCCCTCCCAGGGGCTGACTCACTGGCTGTGCCATGTCCTACCGTGGACGGTAGCATCTTGGCTTGTCTCAAGTACATATGACTCAGTTTCACAGTCTTTCACTCAGTCATGAAAAGGGGACAACTATAGAAGGATTCTGGCTACTTTCTTACAGCTTGGGAGATTCAAGACTGGGAAACAAGTGTTCTCCCAACTCTCCCGACACCCTCCAGGGACTAGGCAAGCCTGTGGAACCATGCATTAGTGGCAGGAAGGACCATCATGGCTAACCTCTCAGGACCCCCTGAAGGGCGGAGGTCTTTCTGGGAGGTGTTCTGTCCCCAGGTTCTGCACAGCCTGCAGGACACCGAAGCACCCACAGCTCAGCATAAACACACTCTCCAAGTCAAGGGTTGAAAAGGTTGGCTCCAATTATTTGGGGCTGGAAAGCCCAGTAACCTCTCTCTATAATCCACCATTTGGGCTAGAGCCCCTCTGCAGGGACAAGGGGGTGAAAGCCAAGGAGCTCTCCTGTCCCAATGAAGTTGCATGGCAGTGCCAAGAACGTGATCTGAGTTGGGTTTTTTTTTTTTCTTGAATGGCGGGGAAGGGGATGTGGAGAGGAAGGAAATTCCAGAGTGTCAGGGAGGGAGGGAAGAGTGGCTGGGACCACTGGGGAGACCCGGTTGATGCAGCCGTAGATTCCCTGGAGACCCTTAGCGGGAAGAACATGACAGTACAGAGAGAAGCTTCTCCCAGCCCCACCAGGAGCCATCGGTCCCCCTTTGGTTCCTGCCTGTGTGGTACTTTGTTTTGCATTCTTTCCTACTTGGCTGTACAGCAGCACCTTTCAACCTTGGCTGGATCTTAGAGTCGCTTGGAAAGCTGTTAAAAGTAACTGCTGCCCGGATCCCACCCTCAGAGATGCTGATCCAATTGACCTGCATGGGGCCCGGGCATCCTTACTGTCCTTGAAGTTCCCCAGGTGATTCTAACAGGCAGCCAGGTTGAGAGCCCTCCTTTTGTATTTATTGGGACTTCTTTACACCGGAATCTTCCAGAGCCAGAGGATGCGTTCCTCTCTGCCGATTCTCCCCAGGGCCACAGGTAATGACTTCAGTTCCCGCACCCCTTTCACAAGGCGATAAACCCCAAAACTGGACATTTTCTCTTTTATGAACGCTCCCCCACCCCGCGTCGCGCAGGCGGGGGTGCGGCGGGAGGCTTCAGCGGACTGCAGCCGTGTGTCCCGAGCGCCCGAACATCCTGACCGTCTGTCCCCTGCAGATCATCCTGAACGACCGCACCATCCACATGAAGCACGACTTCACGCGGGGCGTCAACGTGGAGAACGCGGCCCACCCCTGCGTGGCGGGGCCCTGCGCCCACGGGGGCAGCTGCCGGCCCCGGAAGGAGGGCTATGAGTGCGACTGCCCGCTGGGCTTCGAGGGGCTGCACTGCCAGAAAGGTACGCACCGCGTGGGAGGGGGTGTCTTCGGAGCACGGGGGACGCGCCATTCCGGGAGGGGCTGGGGACCCCGCGACCAGGTGTGTGGTTTTGAGCCATGAGTTCAAGAGTATAGTAGCTGGCAGGTCCCGTGGTTAATTATTCTGCTAAAGAAAAGGTATGGGGCGCCTGGGTGGCTCAGTCGGTTAAGCAGCTGCCTTGGCTGGGGTCGTGATCCCAGGGTCCTGGGATCGAGCCCCGCATCAGGCTCTCTGCTCAGAGAGAGCCTGCTTCTCCCTCTCCCTCTGCCTTCTGCTCTGCCTGCTTGTGCTCTCTCTCAATCTCTCTGTCAGACGAATAAATAAAATCTTTAAAAAGAAGAAGAAGAAGAAGAAGTATAATGCTGAGATACCTCTGTAACAGTGGGCCTCTTCCCTGAGAATTCCCTGACCATCTAGGAACCAAAAGGTTAAATCATAGTGTAGGGGGGTTTCTGGCACCCTTCCCTCTGAGCCAGGCCTAGAGCCTGTCCAGATAGGTGGATGCCTGGGCTTCATAGGCTAATAACTACGTTGACTCCTACCTATGAATGACATAACGAGAAATCTGAGAAATCTTGCCCAATACAGAAAAACGTAAATTCTACTGAAGTATAAACAACTTTCTGTAAAGTGCTATTTTTCATGCTCTTTCCTCTGTGCCTGGGTTTCCTCATCAGTAAAATGGGAATAATCGTGCAATAGTGTCTAACACAGGGGGTGGTACCATAGATTAAATGAGGCCATGCTTATTCCTGAGAAAAATGCTATTGAGCACTCAACCGGTACTCACCGTTGTTGCTATTGGTGAGAAAAAGAAAATCCGCTGCAGGTGCTGGGAGCTACTCAGCCTCCAACCTGCCCTTGTCTGAAAGCTAGAGCAGGTCACAGGCCTCAAGTCCCTACTGGACAGAGCTTTCTGCACCTGCCCTCGGGAGGCCACAGACCTGGTGTCTGGAAGAGGCCTACAGCATATGGTCATCATGTTGGGCCATTGGATCTTCTTGTTTCAAATATCAGTATGGCCCCACCTGTCTGGGAACTAATAATAAAAAAAAAAAGGCATCAGGCCAGAGGAAGTAAGACAGTGAACCTAAGTGAAGGGATGTGTACTCTCTCTTTCCCATCTATTTCCAGGTTCCTAAACTTTATCAGAATGAGGGCTTAGGGGAAGACCATCAGTTACAGGTAGATGCTGCAGTGTATGGAATAGTAGGAGAAATTGTTTTGCAGCGGTCTTGGGAAATACGAATGTTAATTTGCTGGTTGGAAGACTGCATGTTATTCTATTTCAATGAATTTTGAAAACTGTGTGGCAAATTATATGAAATATATTTATTAACATAGCTCACCCTAGTGATGAACCTCCGAAGAAGAGTAATGGATCCATTTCTGGAAAGATCCTGATTATAATTCTAACAAGCAAATTGTTATTTGGCTAATGGCATCTACTTGCGGAGATTTAGTTCAAGAGCAGCCCATCCATTCGGAAAATTGAGTTTGGATTTTACACATTAGTGTTTGAGTTTCCTGGGTCTCCAACTTTACCAGAAGCAATTCAGGTTTGCTCCACCTTAAATGCTCACCTTAATGGTCAATATATAAAGTCCAGGTTTAAATGCATGTTTAGCTTTGAGAATTAGAGGAGGACGGACAGGATAATTTGTGATCTTGTTAAGCCTCATTTTCTGCTGCATCGCATTAGCCGTAACAGATATAAAGTGCTCACATTTGTAGCTTTGAAACTGTCGGTTCGGGTTCAGTGAGGAGCAAGTATCACCAGCACGAGGCGTCAGAGCTCCAGGGAGGGCCTGGGCGTCCTGGCAAGACCCCAGGGAATGGACAGCGGCCTGGGGTGCTGGGGGGCGTTTAGGCCTCTTTTTCTGGAACATGCTAGGCTCACGCTCAGAGTAAAACCCAGGCAAACTATCAACTTCCCTCATGTTGTATCAATATTTCCTTATGCTTTGAAATAAAGATAGTGCCCAAGCGGCAGCTGTGGCCGCTCCTAGGAAGGCTTACGTATGGGGGGGCGTGGGCTGTAGCAAGTCATTTCTTCTGTTCTATGGCTTGAGAGCATTAATGGCAGACTGGGTTCAGGTTAGGGCTGTAAAGGACAATTTTTCCGGGCCCCAGCGGGCATGGCATGTGATGGCGTGCAATTGTTGCATGGACTGCTGTAATATCGGGGTGAGCATTTAGTCCTGAGGGAGGATTGGAAAGAGAAAGGAGAGAGAGGGGCAGCTCTACTATTCCATAGAGATGCAGAAGAACATTCTAAAAGTTTGGTTAGATTCTTGGTGAGAGAAACCAAGAATGCTCGGAAGCCATCCTTGGTTGGCAGGGTGAATCCTGACAGTCTTGTCTAATCCAGCGAGGTGGTCCGTAGCTTCCTATATTTAAAAGTTTGGGCTTTCTTTTTTTCCACTCCCTGGATAACCAGATCATGTTTCAAAAGCAAGAACCTATTCTTAGTATTCCCTCTGGAAGTTAAAGCGGTCCTTTTACATTGAACAACACATTGCAGAAGTCACCAGCACTAGGCCTCATTCAGTCCATACCACCTTCTCCACCAGTAGTTTAGCTTTGGGGAATCCCTGGTGAGTCTGGTTTTCTCTGACCTGGTCAGGGAGTTTGTGGCACACAGGCAATTTCCACCAGGGCCCTCGTCGGGAGCCTGGTACCTGTTCTCACTTCTTGGTGGCACAGGAGGGTTGGAACCAGAAACTCAGGCAAATCCTGGAGTGGTCTAGACACCCAGACCATCACGGTGGTCTAGGGACCTCCGCCTTTGTCCTTGCAAGGCTGTGCTCAGACGGAAGTGGGCATCGAGCTCCCACTGAGCTCCTCACTGCCCCCAGGGCACTGCGGGCTCCCTGTGGTACTAGCAGCTATGGAAAACTGAACCTCTCCACCCCAACCTGGGGGACCCACTAGGATAGGAGAAGCCAGTTGTTCTGGCTCCCAGCCTACTTCTAACTTCAGGTGCCTACAGAGATCCTAAGGCCTGACTTCGGTGGTCCCCTCTCCTTCCATTTGGGGGGCTCTCACTCTTAGGTGCCTTCTGCCACCTCAAATCTAGGCACCCCCTTGGAGCACCCCAGTACGGAGACCCCCCTTCTCATCTCACAATAGGGGTGTCGCCAAGGCCTTCCTCCTCAGAAAAGGTATGCCTCATCCTTAGAGACTGCTTTTCTTTCTCTCTACTCTCATCCAAATTTGCCTGTCTTGCGTCCAGTCCCTCAGAGTTCTTGTATCTAAGTAAGTTACTAGTGAGTTACAGCAGAATTTCGTGATGCTCATATTCAGAGTTAGGGTCAAAGAAATATTAGTGGCTGTTTTGAGCACACATGCAAAGACAGACAACATACACTCACAGACACAAGATGGGAGTGGGATTCTGTGGTCAGGTGAGCTTGACCTAACTAATCCTGAGTAACCCCAGTTTAAACAGCTCTCTCTTCTGGGGGACTTCCTGGCGTCTTGGCTGTGATCGGAGTGTCCAAGATAGGGGTAGAGGATGCAGTTGTCTCCCCCCAGGGCTTCACCAGCCAACAGCACGCAGGCCATTTGGGAAAGAACTCTGAGCCCTGGGCCTCTCTTCCCTTCCCTGCATTACTGGCAAGTCTGGACTCGGGGCGTGCAGGACCCGTCAGGCCGCTAGGTGGCGGTGTTTCTCTGCAGCGGGAGAGCCGCTCAGCGCTGTAACTGGCAAGGAGCTGGGCTTGGGCACACAGTTCTCAGTCCTACGGGATGGGATCTTGTCTCATCGTTGCACATCTACCCCAAACGCAACATTTCAAACATTCTCTATTGTATTTAGTCAATCCACAGCACACTGCGAGGTCTGATTTAGATGATTTTCTTTTTTCTGGTCCCAGTGTATGAGAAAACAGCTTCAGTACACGTAAGCCATAACTTAAGAAAACTCAGTCTATAAAAACACAAATTCATACAGCATATTCCTTATGCAGACTACAGGAACTGTCTTTTCCTCAGCTTGTTGTATCATTCAACAATGGAACGACGTGGGGGTGTTCAGCCTGGATGGCAATCCTGAGAGAGTTGAAGGCTGGTCCTGGACGGAAAGGTGTTTGGTGGTCGTTACTGCAGCTGCCGAGGCAGCGTCATGGAACCAAGATTTCTGGACCAAATAGAACTGTCCAGCAAGGGAGAGTGCTGCCCCGTGGATGAGGGAGCTGCCTCAGGCCGGGTGGCCATCCCTCAGGATGTTGTTGGGTTAGGAAAGTCAGGTTACACCCCTCCCCGGGTCCTTCCTTCTCTGGGGTTCTGTGACTGTGAGGAAGAGCCAGCACTCCGTCACCTCTGTTGGGAATCTCAGGTCCCTCAAGAGGAAAACTGGCTTTGCCTGGCTTGGAGGTGGCTACTCATTGGGGTATTTTCTATACCCCATCGGCAGATGGCACAAGCTTTTAGGTATAAATGTGAAGATAGGACAGAAACACTTCTCCACTTTAGTGCCTGTGCCTCAGAAGAAAAGATGATTTAGAAAAAATCAGGTTAGGATAAAGTATCGTCACATTTATAATATTTAAGCCACAAAGGGCTGGAAAGGGCTAGATGGTTCTAGCATGTTCTAGCACAGAATTAATATTTATCCATAGATAGTGCCTGCAGTGAGTATATTTTCACCATTTTATATTCAGCCAGTTGTTCCTAGAGCATCCCCCTTGCCTTTGTTAATCACAGAATGAGCAGGGCTCTGGAATCTTGCAAAGGGCCGGTGGGGTGGGAACTGGGGGGATTTTTTCCACTACAGAGAGAAAAGAGGCCTCTGGCTGGCATATCATTCCTCTTTCACGTGTAGCCTCAAGGCAAAAAAAGTAATAATCATTGACAAGGTAAGTAACTCTTTAGCAAAGAACTGTTTCTTTGGTTTAGAATAACCGGGATTGTTAGTTCAAAGTCAGGGGAGCCTCAGAAGTGTCAGACAAGGGACACAACCCTCCTTTGCCCATCCACACCCCGCCCCCACCACGAAGTGGAGACTTAGGGAGGGGAGTCGGTGCTAATTGTGCTGAGAAAGATTCCAGCGGTTCCTGTGGGATTCAGTCACATTCCCCGGAGAGGATGAGCTGGGCCCTCTCAGGGCTTTATGAGGGAAACAAGGCTGGTTTCCAGTGATCTGCAACCAAGGTATTTGGGATTTTACAACGACTGTGGAATTCTGACTTGCCCTGTTCTGTTCCATGCTGGCACCTGGCAGAGTGTGGGAACTACTGCCTCAATAGTAAGTACAGTATGTTCCATGAGACTCTGCGAGAGCGCTCTGGGCTCCTGCGGGGGCTGGGGGGGGGCGGGGGGGCTCTGGCCAGGCCGACCGCATGGGAGGGTAACCAGGGTAAGTGGTGTGGACTCAGCCGCTCTCCTGGGGAGGTGGGAATCCTCCTTCTAAAGCCACCAGCCCTGAGATGGTGTTGCTTGGCCATCTGGAGCTCAGGGAGAGCCTGAACCCCAGACGTAGGGGGCTCGGCAGGCAGCTGGGCCCGGCTCACACAGACCCTGGGAGGCCCTGTGTGCCCCGCTGACATGTGACAGCCACATCCTGCCCATTTCAAGGCGTCCAGGGGACCGATGGCTGTTGGCCACAGGCCCACGCCCATGGCCCGTAAGGGCAGCCCAGGCCCTGCCTGTGCCTCTCACCCTGGGGGTGAGCCAAACCCAGTGGGGGGGCCTTGGCTATGTTTAGCTCTGGGAACGACTCCTCTGACAGCTCGGACAGCCTTTCCTTTTCCCCTGGGCGCTCATATCCTGAAGTTAGGGGCCTGCATCCCACCTACAAGCCCTCCTGTACCTCCTCCTCTCTCGCCCTCTCATTTCGATTTCTCCTCTGGGTCCTTCCCTCTCTGCCTGCCTTCCCTGCCCCACTCCTTCCCCCACCTGAAGGCTGCCCGGGCACCAGGCTCTGCTTTCCTTCCTTTGGCAGCCTCTTCTCCTTTCCCTTCTCTCTCCTTCTTCCCGTTCATTTTCCTCCTCAGCCCCTGCTATTTTGCGTCCCACTCTTTTTACCTCTCTTTACTTCCTTTCCTTTTCTTCCCCTCTTCCTCGTACCTGCTTTAACCCGAACGGAGAGGGGCTGGTGGTGTGGCCAGAATTTGGAGTTACACTAGCCCCCTCCCCCTTTATCTGCGGGGGACACCTGTCAAGACCCCCGGCAGATGCCTGAAACCACGGACAGCACAGAGTCCTGTATATTCTGTTTCTCCCCGGCCGTGCTTACCTACGATGAAGTGTCGTGTCTAAATTGGGCACAGGGAGAGATTAGCAACAATAACTGATTATAAAATAGAACCCTCCTAACAACATATGTAATCAGACTTATGTGACTGTGGTCTGTCTCTCTCAAAATACCTTATGGGACCGTGCCCACCCTTCTGGTGATGCTGGGAGGGGAAATGCCAGTTTGGTGGGCTGGAGAGAGGGCAGTGACACAGGCATGGTGACCCGGCGTGAGGCTCCTGTTGGCTTTCTGACTGTAGGGGGTTCATTTGCTGGACCACCACTGACCACAAGTGACTGAAAGCATGGCCAGCAAGCCCACGAGTAAGTGGGAGCTACTGTCCTAGATAGAGCCTTCCTTGGTTCCAGTAGCCCCATCCCCACCCCTGGGCTGGCAGCCACCTGTCTGGAGCTGTGAAGTGTCAGAGGACACGAAAGCAATTTCTTCAGAGTTACCTCCAAAATTATTAAAGTTTCATTTCTCTTCCTTTGCTTTTCTTGTTCCCTCCCTCCCCCATACCTTCCTTCCTTTATTTTTATTTTTATTTTGGAAACATTGTGGGAATCTGTGTGGGTGACCTGCCAACAGAGGAAGTTATCCTTGGGGCTCAATATCATTGGGTTTGGGGGTTCGCTGTTGCCTCTCTCTCTCCTTTCTCTCTGTCTCTCTTTCTCCTTTCATGATTAGAAGTTAAGTTTAAACTCTCCTGAGGTTCATAGTATCAAAGAATTTTACATTTTCCCTCCTGGGTGTGGAGCCAGCTCAGTGTCTTCTTTGCGTCAAGCACATATTTTTATAAGCTGGCTTCTTCTCTCTTGTTTTGCACGTTTCTTCAAAAGTGAGATTCATTCTATCTTAATGTCCTACCACGGTCACTTCTGTGTCTTTCTAAAGAGAGGAAAGATACAGCCATGTGGGAAAGGTTGATTCCTTAGGAAAACGAAGGGATGAGACATTAGGAAGAAGGAAATAAGCTTCTAAGATACTTAAAGTCAAAGGTGGGCTGAGGGCCAGAATCAAGGAGAGCCGTCTGCTTTATGGTCTCATGCTGTCGTTGCTGTGTGATCTTGGGCAAATCCTTGATGATTCCCATGCCTCGTCTTCCTCTTCTGTAAAATGGGAATAACCAGCGCTCCTCTATAGTCCTTGCTACTTCATGAGAATATGGTGATGATCCTGTAAAACATGACACTGGAAGGTGATTTGTTTAAAAAACAAACAAACAAACAAACCCCAAAACCTTACCCTGCCTATTTCACCAGTCTCTTGAGGTCATAGCTGAAGGAGTAGGAGTCCTGGGGCAGACTGGCTTCAGATAATGAAATCCTGGTGGGCTTTGTTTGGGGATTGTTTTCTCTGCCTCCCTTGGAGAATATCGAGGGTTATCCCCAGCTGTTCCCCACATGGCCCAAGACCTACTCTTTGGCTTCCAAGAATAATTGGGCACAGTTCAAGTTTCAGCATACTGCAAGGACTTCTCAGTAGCGCTGAGGCCAATAACAGTGACAGCCAGCTGAGGTTGGGGGACACCAACCCCAGGCTGTGACAGGCAGCTTCGAACCTGGCCAAGTACATGTGCTGCCAAGAGGAAGGGGCTGACAAGTTGTGAAATGTCCCATTTCCAGGAGCTGGCGTCCTCTGTGTTTTCCTGCCCTGTGGTTGAGGGCTGGGGTCAAGAGAGCCGAATACCACATAACCTCCATTTTCTCTTCTGTCTCAGCCATCACAGAAGCCATCGAGATCCCGCAGTTTATCGGCCGCAGTTACCTGATCTATGACAACCCAGATATCCTCAAGAGGTAATAAGTTACAGTGGGCACCTTCCTCATCTCTGCGGGGCTCCCTTTCTCAAAGTTTTTCCCAGGACTTTTCTTTATCTTACTTGCCAGAAGATAAGTCTCCAAGAAGGCCATTGAGCCATGGCCTCAGGGGGGGAAATAAACTCAAAATAGACATCGAAACTAGAACAAAACAAACACAAAAACAAACTGTACTTGAAAAGTGCTGCCTTTCAGACAACCCCGTTACAAACAACCCCAACCCTTTCTGGTCAGAGGGCCTGGAGAGAGGAGCATGCCCAGCCCCGGGATTTCCAATATCGGGGTGTTGAGAAGCATCGAGAACCTGACACACCCCAAGCTGGGGTTCTGAGTGTGATTCCCCAGGCGGGGCGGTTAGCTCTGCACTGTCCTCTGGCCACAGTGTGCAGCCCAGCCTGGAGCCAGCAGCGGAAGTGCCCCCGGGGTCCTGCCACCACATAGTCTTTGAGTCCACACGCTACCTTGTGTCTCCCTCAGCAAAGCTCCTCGGTCCTCTTCAGGCTTTGGCCGGTTCAGCGAGGGGCTTCTTGGCTCTCCTCATGTGGCTACAAGAGCCTCGGCCAAGGAGATGACCAAGTGCTAGCCAGGTTTTCCTTGCCTTGTGGCCGAAGCTCCAGCCCTGCTCTGGAGTCCAAACCCCTGGTTTGGAATTGCGTGCAGATGAGACAAGGGAAAGGCTGGCCCTACCTAGGCAGAGTCATCACCCTAGCCAAGCTCATCTGCGGTGCTTCCAATTTGCCCTTCTCTCTTTTTCCTCCTCTACTATTTTGTAGTTCATAGGGTGCCGTCCCCCACCCTGCCACCAGCACCATCCTTCTAGAATTTTCCTTCCTCTTCAGGTTGACTGCATCTTAACAGACTAAGGCAAAGCTTTCAGCTAAAGGCACCCAGTTCTTGGGCGCCTGGATGGCTCAGTCGTTAAACATCTGCCTTCTGCTCAGGTCATGGTCCCAGGGGTTCTAGGATCAAGGCCCGCATTGGGCTTCTTGATCGGCAGGGAGCCTGCTTCTCTCTCTCCCACTCCCCCAGCTTGTGTTCCCTCTCTTGTTGTGTCTCTCTCTGTCAAATAAATAAAATCTTTAAAAAAAAAAAAAAGTGCACCCAGTTCTTAGGGTAGATGAGTTTGGGGGCTTTTCAAGGGACAAAAGTGGTTGAGAGACATTTTCCCAGAGCATGGGATGCCCCTGGCAACTCTGAGCACACACCGGATGGACACTGCTTCATTTCTTTAATCGCGTGTTGTGTTTATCTAGGTTGTCTTGGCCTGGGGCCCAGAGAGAGCTTCTTCCTTCTTTAGACCTTTCTCCCCAAAGATTCAAGGGCATCAGTCTCCAGAAAACAAGGCCTTGTGAAAGGGGCGCAAGTCTTCAGCCCCCTGGGGCTTAGTACAAGGCAGCAGGTGGTTTGGGGGAGTAGAGGGGTTTGGTGAGAGTAGGGGGTGCAGGGCCCCAAACAAAAACAATTGTGTACACGTGTGTGCGTGCCCGTCCATGTGCAAGTGCGTGAAGCTGCAAGTACAAGTCAGGATCAGGGTCTGTTTCCATCGGATGCCTTTGGCTACAAGTAACAGAAAACTTAGCTCAGATGTCTTCAACCTAAGCAATCCAGACCTGGGCTGCTTCCGGGACTGAATAATTCAGAGATTCAACTCTATCGTCAAAAACCTGAGTCTCTTCCATCTTTCTGCCTTGTTGTTGTCAGGATATTCTCCAGGGGCACGCCCTCTGTGGTTATGACAGCTGTCCATAAGACGCTCATAGAATGGCTATGCATCAGGGCAGTACCCAGTGGAAGTAAAAAATTTTTTTCATCCAAGTCTTTTTTAAAGAATAATAATCTTTCCTAGAATCCTCCTGATAAATTTCCTCTATCTCACTGGACAGTATTGGTCATGTGCCCACCGCTAAACCAATCACTGCAAGAGACGTGGAACCACTATGATTGGCTTACACTGATCAGTGTATCCAAAGCAAGTAAGGGAAGGAAGGAACCCGGAGTCAAAGATGGATAAATGCAGCTCTCTAGGGAGCGGGGCCGGGGCTGGATTCTCTGTACTCGGCTTGGTGGCAAAGTCACCGTTATGGACCCTGCTTCTCCCTGCTGCACTCTGAGGCCCTGCATGGGGAAGGCAAACGTGATCCCGTCCTGTCTAGGTCAGGCTCTGTGAAGCCTAGACAAGTGTCTGTTCACTGCTCGCTACAGAGAGAGTCCCCACGGTGATGGTTCAACTTCACGATTTTTCAGCTTCAGTGCCAAAGGAATGTGCGTTCCACAGAAAGCATACTTTGAATTTTGAATTGCAATCTTCTCCCAGGCGAGTGATGTGTGATAGGGTCCTCTCTCACGGAGCCGGATGGTGGCAGTGGCCGCCACTCCCCTGTAGCCGAACCATCACCAGTGTGAGCAACCCCAGCGCTTCCAACCGTTCTGTTCCCGTCCAGCTCTGCTGCCACTCACGTTCCGTGCGGTATTCAACAAGTTCCCTGACGTGGTCAGCACTTGACTGGGAAACAGGCTTTGTTTTAGACCATTCTGCCCTGTGTAGGCTAACGGAAGTGTTCTGGGTAAGGTAGGCTGTGCTAAGCTATGATGTTCAGTCGGTCAGGTGTATTAAAAGCATTTTTGACTTAGGATATTTATAATTTATGTTGGGTTCATCCGAGTGTAACCCCACAGTAAGTTAAGGAGGGTCTGTACTGAATACACTCTATAGCTCTTGAGCGGTTAGGTGAGTCAGAGAGGGATGGTATGAGGGATAGGAAAAAGGAAAAAGAGACTCCCAATAGTGCCATGTTCGGAATGATACTGAATTATGTTTACTTGTATCTCACCTTTTCTTTAAAGACCTCATGCTTGTCCTTCTCCTTATATCAGATGAAACCCTGGTTGCCTCAGTGAGACTAGATTTCTGAACAGTCTGTTCCCAACAATTGATAAGAACCCATAAGCCTGTGATCCTGTAGGGCCAGGAGCTGACCCGTCTGAGCAGCCCTCTGTTCCGCTGAGCTTCCTGCTCCTCTCCACCCTGCCTCCGCCCCAGAAGCTCTCAAGATCATTATTCCATCGAGCCACCTTCCTTGTCTGACACTCTGCCCCCTGTCCAGTCTCCCCTCCTCTGCCCTCAGGGACAGTCACTGCCAGAGCCATGGTCATGGCCCAGAGAGCTGCCCACTTGAACCTCTTGGCAGTTAAAAAAGCCACTTTCTGTTGGGGGATGGGGAACAGTATTCCAAGGCCCTCGAGGGTGGGACAGGAAAGAGGGAAGACTGAGGTGTGTGTTAGCCTTGATGCCGGCCTTGGCCAGAGTCTGGCTAATCTGTGACTCATCAAGTGCCCTCTCGTGGAGTTTTACCACATGTGGGAAAGAAGACACTGCTGCAAAACGAGTGATCCAGAATTGTAGGTCCATCGTGGGGCCTGTGGTGGTGACGCCATTTTTAATTTCCTGGTAGTATGTGTCAGAAATGCCATATTACCCTTACACCTGGCTCCTCAGGGCTGGCAGACAAAACTGGGCCTATTCAGAATGGACATTGTTGGAGAGTGGTTAATCTGTTGCAATTATTTGTGCATTTTCCCCCAGGGTATCTGGATCAAGATCAAATGCATTCATGAGATTTAAGACAACTGCCAAGGATGGTCTGTTGATGTGGAGGGGAGACAGTCCCATGAGACCCAACAGTGACTTCATTTCCTTGGGCCTTCGAGACGGAGCCCTGGTGTTCAGGTAACCCCTCACCAGTTGTCTTCAGCATCACCTTGCGATTTTTCTTGGACAGAGCTGATTGTGCCAAACAGAATGATGCGAAAGTAAGCCAGCACCCAGTCTGCTGGAATGGACCATTGCCTGAAGGTTCTTTAAGGCTCCTGGTGTTTCTTTCCAGCATCCACCTTCTAGAGCATCATTTGGCAGATTTTCGCCTGAGGGCCAAATCCAGCCCATCACCCATTTTTGTAAATGAAGTCTCATTGGAATTCTGCCATACTCATTCGCTTATATATTATCTGATTACTTTCATGCTACGGTGGCACATTTGAGTAGTTTCAGTAGGGATTATACAGCAAAGCCTAAAATATTTATCATCTGGCCCTTGACAGAACATTTTTTGACCCCGTTCTAGTATGTTGCAGCCACACGGTCCCCACTTGCAAATCGGGAGGTAGGAGAAAGAGGGCTTTGATAGTGCTGAGCACGGATGTGAGCACTCAGCTCAAACTCATCCAGACAGACGTGACCAACTAAGGTCGAGAGACCTGCCTGTAAATTCTGACTCTGTTCCCTATTAGCTGTGCAGCCTTGGGAAGGAGAGCCCCTGCCCTCCAGTCTCCCCCCGCAAAGCCAGATTCGCCTGTCAGTAGATCATCCCAACATTTGGACTTTTGTGAACGCTTCTTGGGTGATACTGATAAGGCAGTCCCCGAAGTTCTTACCTCTTTTGAGTGACTTGAGACTGTTGTCAAATTTGTCAAATGGGTAGCTGTGAAGTAGCTAAAGGATTACTTAGACCACTTCTCTCCACCACAGTGGGTGGGGGCCGGGTTTCCCCAGGGCAGACACTGGCTTGTGTGACGTGAGAAAGTTTCTTTAGAGATTGCGAGTGCACATCCTCATTTGAGGTTAGAAATAACTTGTCTAGACCCGTGATTCCCAAAACATGGTCCCTGGACCAGCAGCATCAGTGTCCCCCCAGAAACTTGTTAGAAATGCAAATTCTCAGGCCCCACCCTTGGCCTACTGAACCCGAATAACTCTAGGAGTGGGGCCCAGCAGTCGGTTTTAACTGTTTCTCCAGATGATTCTGTGTCCACTAAGGTTTGAAACTCCTGCCTGGTGTCTAGATCGTCTGTCTGCTCTATGGGGGTAGGCACTTCTCTGGCTCTTCCTTCTTTAATTCCCCCTCTGGTGACTAGCACAAATTCACTAAATGATATGGAATCCGTTGGAATCAAAACAAAGATGACTGACCTGAGGAGGAGATGAAGATTTAATTCTGGGGCTTCTGTGGATCATGCACAGGGATTACTGACAGCCTAAGCAGAATAATGTAAGTCTCTTCCGTTTGAATAAAAGGCATTTTGAGAGGAAACGTCACTTGTGCAACATCACGCTTGCCCCTGGACAGCAGAGCCAGCTGGGGGGCGAAATCCCGTGGTCGGCGGGCACTTGTGAGAGAGTGTGCGGCCGGAGGCTCCAGGCCGGCCAGTGGGAGCAGCTCTCTCCGTCTCGGCTCCCTTTCCCCCCTTGGCCCTGAGGTCAAACCCAGAGCTCTTCACACCCCAGTTTCAGGCTGGCTGCCGCGAAGCCATTTTCTTGTGGTTTTCCTGTGGTTAACCTCACCAAGGCCTCAAGTACTTGATTGTGCCCAGAAAGGGGAACTGAAACAGTAGCTCAGCCGTGGGTGGGAGGCCCAGCTTCCCCCCTAAACCGCTGGCCCCGGACAGGGGAACTGTGCTCAGGGCCGCCCCGCACCTCCCACCGGCTCTGGGCTCTTGCAGCTGGCCAGCCCCCGCTTCCCACACCCCCGGGACAGCCTTCCGACAGCCCCCCTGCATCCCAGACATTTTTCTTCTGTTACCAGTTCTCCCCCAGGATTCTGCAGATGGGCCCGGTGTGTTTCTTTGAGCCTCTGTGGCGGCTGTGTTCTGTGGGGAAGACGTCGGCTTCGCCCCCCACCGAGGCAGACGGCTGCGCCCCCCCATCCCTGGGCCTGGAGCTGCAGTGTCACTGCCTCTGCTACCCCTCCTTCCTCTGGGCAGTCACTTCCCACGTCCATTCACCAGCGCGGATGGAGGAAGCGTCGAGGGAGGCCGGGCATAGAAGGGAATTAGAGTTCGGGCCGGTGGTTTGAAAATGTCCACGTGTGGAGCGTCAGCTGGGGGGGGTGGTGGCTGGTCTCAGAGGTGGATTCCTGAGACCACCCCCGGAGATTCTGATGGCCAGGGCCTCGTGGGTATCAGAATCTGATTGGAAACCATCAGGAACCACACCCTAAGAAGCAGGGTCTGAAGTGGTCAACCGCCTGGGCTTAGAGTCAGACATGGGCCATTCCCCTGGCCACGTGACCTTGGGCAAGTTCCCCTGCCTCTCTGTAAAAGCCAGAAGCAAACAGTCGTGAGGACTGAATGCGTTAATTCACGTGAAGGGCTTAGTGCAGGTCTGGCCTATCTAGATGTCAGTGGTGCTGATTATTAGAACGTAATCTTGGAGCAAATGTCTTCTGGGTTTCTGTGTACAAGATTTAGTAGAAGAAAAGGATTCAAAGCGTTCAGCTAAGAGTATAGTTTGGGTAGTTTTGCCTCATTACATTTATGATTGTGTATGGGGCATAAAGGCCAGTGAAGAGGTTTGTGAAAATTTTCTGACAGACAGGCTTTCCCACTATTTCCATGTGACCTTGATAACATTTTCATGCAACAGGGAAAAGGAAGAGGTCTGACATTAGCAAAATGTCCTGTGCTGCAATAAAAGGGGGTACAACTCAGTGTGAGGGGGGTCACCACATGGAGCCAGCCACGTGGTTTCCAAGAGGCCTCACCTAGTGGCTCTTCCTGGCAGCCCACCTTGGTGCTCAGCCCCATAACTTCCCGGGCACAGCAAGCTGAGCAGGTAAATTTGGATCAGAATAACCAAGTTCTGCTAACCAGATTCACAAGGCGTTGATAGAGAAGTGCATTTGTGCACTTATTTGAATGCACTTAATTTGCATTTGCACAAAACGAATTTGTGCATTTATTCATTCATTCGTATGTTTTTGCTTTTTCTTTTTAAACTGAGGTATAACTTCCATGAAGTGCACAAATGTCAGGTGTACAGCTTGATAACTTTGGAATATTTTTAAACATGTAGACACCTGTGTAACCACAACCCAGAACAAGATAGAGAACATTTTCCACACCCCAGAGAGTTCCCCCATGCCCTCTCCTGAAGCAGGTAACCACTATTCTTGGTCTTTCATTATTGTGAAAAACAAAACTAAAGAGATTTTGCAGGGTGACAAAGTGTCTGGGGAAGCAGGAGGTTTGTCGGAGGGTCCAGTAGAGTGCTGGGGTGTTGGAGGGTCAGGCCATCGAGAGGCCAACTGAGTCGCCTCCCCAACCTCCTCCTCACAATGGGGACTGGAGTCCTGTCAGCCAGGTTCAGCGTTGACTCCTTTGAGCACGCTCTGGCTCTTTGTATGAACAGGAGCGTTACCAGGTTGGAGAACCGAAAAAGAAAGGCCGTCTTTTGTCTGAACAGCTGAAAGGTTTCCATTCATCGGATTTCAGTCACGTTCCAGTCTAGCGTCCCTGAGATTATCCCCAAGTCACCTTGATTCTGAGATCTGGGTGTTCCTGGATTTTTTCGTTACATATTTACAGCCTGTTGGTTCACTCTCACACATGACTACTCTTTCAGGAGAGGCTTGATGAGTTTAACTCTTGGTGGCAACTTTCTCCTTAATACTGGTTCCTCCGGACATGTCAAACTCGAATATGAGCTGCGTTAAGGACTGTGTGTTTTAGGGGTGGTGGGATTATTTGTTTGGATCTTACTATGTGCCATGCTCTTTTGTGTAATGTTCCCTACAGTCCTTTAGGGAAGGTATTATTACCCCCATTTCACAGGTGAGGAAACAGTCTCAGAGTGATTGGGCAAATGGCCAAGGTCATAGAGTTAGTTATTGGCAAGACTAGGAATCAAGGCAGGCTAGTCCAGGCTGAGTGCCCACACTCCTTCTATTACCTTGCATTGCCTTTCACTGAAGTCACACCTGGTGATTCGGCTCAGTGTCCGCCAACCAGCTCTCGGCCCTACTTTATCCTCATTCATTTCTTCAAAGAGTTATTTAGCCACTAAATAATGAAATCTGAAAAGCCCACCTCCAGGCTGCTTCTTATAAGGAGACACTGGATTTGGGAAAATTCATTAGGAAGCCATAAACTTCTCAGGATCAGAGTGACAGCTGTGTCTCCTAGCTTGTCAGATCACCCAAGTTGTGTGCTTGGTTTGGTGTCAATGGGCTGGGGGACTCCTTGGAGCCTCCGAGATTACAGAAAGGACCCATTGTGCTCTGCCCGGGGAAAGCCAAGTGTTTTCTCTTGTTCTTCTCTCAGAGCAAGTGCATGGAAGAGTTCTGTAACTAATCTAGGTTTCCCTTCAACATTCCTTTTTCTTGGCCATTGAAGTCACGGAGAGACATGTCCTCTCATATAAGCTGAGGAGAGAGGTACCCTGGTGAACACATTTTCTTTGAAAAGCGTGATTACATTAGGCTTTATTACATTATCAAGGGGAGGTCTAGGCGGTTGGCCCAGTGCCCAGCCTGGAGTAGTCACTCACGAAATACTTGTTGAATTAAATTAAATGAGCACTGGACTGAGAGGGGTATTTCTCTCTGGTAAACAACACTTGCATGTCTTCCATGACCCGTAGAGTATGAGGGTATCTGGAAACCGAAATAGAAAATACAAAGCTACTGAGTGGGCCTGGTATCCGAGTAAAATGGGGAGAGAGGAGCAGATAAGACACCAAGTTAAGTCCTATCCATTAGCTTCGGGATTTTAGACAGATCCTCCTGATCTCTTTGGGGCTCAGCTCACTCTGCCATGTTCTGTTTTGTTTTGTTTTTCAGAAAGCGAAAACATGTGTATTAGTTTCTAAGTGCTGCCATAACAAATTACCACAAATTGGGTGACTTAAAACAACAGAAATGTATTCGCTCACAGTTCTGGAGGAGAGTCTGACACAGGCGTTGGCAGGGTTGGTTCCTTCAGGGGGCTCTGAGGAAGAATGTTCTGTCCCTCTCTCCCAGGTGGTGGTGGTTGCTGGCAATTCTTGGTGATTCTTGGCTCTTAGATGCCCCATTCCAGTCTCTGCCTGCATCTTCATGTGGCCTTCTTCCCTACATGTCTCTGTGTCCAAAAATTTCCCCTTTTTTATGAGGACATTTTGGATCTAGGGCTGCCCTAACCCAGGATGACTTCATCTTAACTAATTACATCTGCAAAGACCCTCTTTCTGAATAAGGTCATATTCTGAGGTTTTGTGGAGACAGTATTTGACCGAGTACAACACATTACAAATGATGAAGCCCTTCTTGTTCCTGATACAATTGGACTGATGCTTCTGTACATGGGGCCAAAACCAACCAACCAACAGACACCTTGAGAATGTTGTGCTAAATGAAAGAGGCCATTTACAAAGAGACAAACATTGCATGATTCTACTTACATGACGTATAGAGAATAGTCAAAGTCACAGAGACAGAAAGCAGAACGGTGGTTGCCAGAGGCCAGGGAAAGGGGAGATGGGGAGTTGTAATTTCAGGGCTGTAGAGCTTCAGTTTTGCAAGATAAAACAAGTTTTGGACCTTGCTTACACAGCAGTGTGAACGTACTCAACACTACCTAGCTGACCCTTCAAAATGGTTCAAGTGGTAAATTTTAATGTTACGTATATTTTAGTACAATTAGAATTTAAAGAAAACAGTTTGTTTTTTGGATCATTCATGGCCTAGCCTGGAAACCTAATGCTTATTGTAACATTGTTTTGTTTTGTATTAAGGGAAGTACATTCTGAGTTCCAAGGAATTTTTGCAATGAGAATCGTCTGTGGTTGCCTGTGTGTCTGTACTTCTCTTGATTGTGTCTGTCTGCTTCTTCTCTCATGCCGTTAGCTATAACCTGGGCAGTGGTGTGGCGTCCATCATGGTTAATGGCTCCTTCAGTGATGGCCGGTGGCACCGAGTCAAGGCGGTCAGGTGAGTCCCCACCACAGGGGCAGACAGAGCCAGAGCTCAGCAAGAGGTGGATATGTTGTCCATGGCCCTGTGGCCCCAGAGGCCTGCTCCCCAACCTTGCCTGGTGTCCTCCTGCTTCTATCCCGGGTCATTCAGGGCATTTGGTTACTAACTTCCCCCTTGCTTTTCCCTAACACTGACAGGCCAGAGAGCCTGATTCCCAAGTCTGCACTCAACAGAGACCTTCCAGAGACAGAACATTCTGATGGCTCACCTGGAAGAGCACCTCGCTATCTCGGGAGATCTATATCTCTCTAGTGGGATACGATTTCAGGACCTATGGACTTTGAGGAATGCTTCAAATCTCACTGTGTAGGCAACTGCCCACTTTTTTTTTTTTTTTTTGGACATTACATTACCCAAGCTTTAGAGGCTGTGTGCTCCCTGCCCCGGTTACATATCTCCCCCTCACAGAGCTCACTGCCCTGACTTCTGATTAACTTCGGGTGAATCATTCCTTTCAAATTAGTTTTACTACCTCTGTCCATATTCTTCACAGTATATTCTGAGAAACCAAAGAGGAGGCCCAAACTTAGTGCTGTAAAAAAATGTCAGTCTTGCCATGTTAGATGAAGGTTCCAGGAACTGAGCTCATAGAGTCTGTAGTTCAGATTCCCTGCGCATTTGCCGTAGCCCTTCCTGGGAGGTCCGTGGGTGAGGTCGTGCGCGAGGCTGGGGAGCATGGGGCTACCGTGGTCAGTTCCCTCCTCAGCTCACGTATAGGCTCCATTACTTATTACTTGAGAAGTTGATACTATGTTTTTTCAAACCTAAGACGCCCGATTATAAGACATAATAGCCTCATTTCAGAGATATAAAAAAATGAAAAATTCTTCGATGAAATAAAGTGGGGTAAAAAGGAATTTTTTGGAGTAATGGTGAGGGGGGGTGGGAAAGGCAGGTCAGGCAATGCAAGCTGTTGGGGGCTTTGCCCATCACAGCATTCAGGTATGAAATTCTAAAAAAGCTTATCCAAAGTGGGGAAGCAGTGTACGGTCTCAAGGGTGAGGACAGAACAGAATTATCTCTACAGCTTGTTACTAGAAGAGCTGCTACCACGACGTGAGGCCAGCCAACCAGATTTATATTATTGTGTCCCCCCAAAAAGAGTGGAGCCAGGAACCTCTGGAAGGTGAAAGAGGGGCTAAAAACGGGAAGATTGGCTTTAAAAACTTACTTGAATTTACTTGAGGAGTTGGAACCCAAGCCTCTTTTCTACCTTATGTAGCTGGCACACTGCCCGTTCCCGACCCAGCAGAAAATAACGAAAGGCAGTTCTCTGGAGAAAGTGAAATCAAGTTCTGAGCTGGTGGCACTAGCCGGCCATAACCAAATACTGGGCCACTGTGTGAAGCTGGGGACTGTGTGCAAGCTCATATGTTGAATATTAAGAACCCTGTAATTCTCCCCACAGAGAGATTCCAGAATGCTGGGAGCCAGGCCTATACCCTGCAGTAAGGAAAGTAGAAAATTCAGGTGTCCCCCAGGGAAATGATTGAGGCAGATGCCAGTACTATGAAACCCCAGACATCAGAACCCCATCCTGCACACAGAGCTTCCAACCTGCTTCTTAGTACTTTTTTTCTTTTTTAAAGATTTTATTTATTTTAGAGAGAGGGTGTGTACACAAGTGGGAGGAGGGGCAGAGAGAGAGGAAGGGGGAGAGAGTCTCAACAGACTCCCCGGTGAGCGCAGAGCCTCCAGTGGGGCTCGATCTCATGACCCTGAGATCAGGACCTGAGCCGAAATCAAGAGTCAGATGCTTAGCCAACCGAGCCCCCCAGGTACCCCAGTGCTTTTTCTCTTTACTTAGCTGTGAAGTGACTGTCAGGAATCACTAGGCATTTGAAAAAATCTCTGATGTAAAAGATGGTATCAGAACAAATCAACCTAACAAAGCAATTTGAGGGAGACGGAGACTTGAATGAAAAACATGATAACACATATTACTATTGTCAGATAAGAGAGGCTAGTGATCCAAGAAATAAGAGCGGTTTACTATAAAATAAGAATATTAGAAGATCAGTAACGAACTCCTACAAAAAAAAAACTGCAGCTCAGGTTGGTACAGCCCTCCAAGAGCTGTACAAACAGAGGTGGTTTTTTGAAGAAGGTCTCTGGGACTGGATAGTTCTGGAAACCAGCTTAGAAAATGGCAGAGCCCTGGCCACAGATAAACACTTCCACTCCACTGTCCCCAGAGTCACTTTTGGGTGACTCTCTGGGTCCTTTAGAAACTTCCCAGCCATTCTGTGTCCTCTCCCAGAGTAATCCTCTAGCTAGGAAACGTGCTTCATTGGCTTCCCATTTTGCTCAGAATAGTGTTCGAACTCACCACGTGTCCCCAAGTCCCTGCCGCTCCTCCTCTTACAGTTCTGTTCCTTGGCTCCCTTCAGGAGAAGTACCCTTCACCATCTGCTTCTGGCCACTCTCTTCCCACCTCCAGAATTCTCTGTGCCCAGCCTGCACCAGCCCCCTGTATTTTCCCTCTCTGGCATTGCCACTTCCTGTTAGCGTTACCTCCCTCACCTGACCTCCCCAGCCTTCGAGGCTCACCTCAGAGTCTCCCTTGAAGCTCTCCCGGCCCTCTCTCCTTCTCCTGCTGCCCGCAGCATCCTGGCATTCCTCTGCTGCGGAGCAGTGACACAGCATTGTCATGTACGGTTTGAATTTTTTTGTTTGCCTCAGGAAGCCGTAAACTCCTGAGGGCCAGGAATTTTTTTTTCTTTCATTTTTTATGCCTCCATCATTTAGCATAGTGCCTGGCACAGAGTAGACACTTGAATAGAGTTTTATTAAAATGAATGAATAATTGAACGAAGCTCCAAAAACGGTGGTTTCTACAGGGATGGCCAATCCGGAAAGATAACCGTGGATGACTACGGGGCCAGAACAGGCAAATCACCTGGCATGATGAGGCAGCTCAACATCAACGGCGCTCTGTATGTGGGTAAGTGACCTTTGACCAAATCTAAATTACGTCAGCGTCTTCTTGCTAGGCCGCCGTTTGTCATGGTGGGGTTCCCCCAAAGAGGTGCACGTAACCGGATCAAATACTTGGAAATTGGGAAGCTTGCCAGATAGTCTGTTCTTCCATTCTGAACTTTTGACTCATGGCTGAGGGGGCAGGAAGCACTTGGAAGCTTTTGTGCTTCGGACTGATCCACCAGGAAAACCATGCTTTTCTTGTTTATAGAACGAGAACCTGCCTAATATAGCCCCAAGAGTTCCCTCTGAGGAAGGAAGGAATCTTTCTTGCCCCCTGTCAAAATTAGAATGAGTAGTACTTCTGTAAATAGTTTAGAAACTGCTACTGCAGACACAGAAACACAAAAATAGATCTCTGTCCAAATGATATTATCTAAAAGTGAACTTAATTGAAACCTTTCAGTCAGTGGATTTCTTTCGGGTTGAGATGACATCACCTTTAACCACCTGCTACATTCTGTTGACATTATACAACATTCCAAAATTTACCAAGTCCTGTTTGGTTTGACGTGAGTCAGTTGGGTCCACGGTCACGCGTGAGGTGGGTATTTACAGCCCCTGGTTGTGTGTCAGAGCGGTACAAGTCCATCTGCTCCTTCACGGGTTACTATTAATTAGTTGGATGCTTTGCACTGAGCATCTGGAGGGATCCACAGCCCTCACTCATCCTGTCAGCCCAGGGACACCTTGGCCAGTAAACACTCAGGTGTCCTAGCAAGACCTGCTCCCCTCTGGCTCACCCCATCTCCCTCTTGCTTCCTGGCAGGTGGAATGAAGGAAATCGCTCTGCACACTAACAGGCAATACATGCGAGGCCTCGTGGGCTGTATTTCTCATTTCACGCTGTCCACCGATTACCACATTTCCCTCGTGGAAGACGCTGTGGATGGAAAAAACATCAACACTTGTGGAGCCAAGTAACACCGGCTGGCCTTGCCCAAGGGACACAGCCTTCTGTGCTGAGAATCCCCGGGGCCCTGAGACCCTGCCTGATGCCAGCCACAGCGGCATGGGGACTGAGTGTGTGTCTTCTCACCTAGGAGAAAGCACCCCTGATGAGAAACCAGAACCAAGACAGCAGTCCCTGTGTGGCCTTTCCCGCGGACACTCTGTGGGCCAAACCCAACAGAAACCTCTGTGTAGGAAGCGTCAGACTTTGTCCATTGAATGTGTAGGGGCTGCCAGAGATCACACATCAATGCAAATTCCAGAGCCTTCTGCTGTAGCCCAATGACTGTGTTGTGATTCATGGCACATAAAAAAAGAAAGAAAGAAAAAAAGACCCAAAGGGCAGTATTAAAATACTTCCCTCCTTCCCTGATTCATGACACTCTTACTGACAGCAGGATGACTATTTGACCTTGAATCTTGAATTGCTCACCTTAGCCCTCGAGTGAGTAGGACTAATCCCTTTCAGCCCTGAGTGGCTGGGTCAGTGTGTTCTGACTGGTCCATGGACATCAGGAGGAGGGGAGACTAGGCACAGAGTCCCCGTTATGATGCTGCCCTCCGCCGAAGCTTACCTTTCATGGAAAACTCCCCACTTTTCATAATGCAAGTCGAAGAAAATGGGCACCATGATTTTGTAGCTGTCTTTTTGTATGTGTATATTTTTATAGCTGCAGATTGTCCACACAGTATACTTTTGCAAGTTTGTGTGGACAACCCTGAATTCTTTGCACACTTCCTGAAAATGTCCCCCCTGGAGAGACTTGTTTGGGCCCCTTGAGGCATCAGTCAGAGTGGGATAGTAATCTTGGCGGGGGGCAGCTTGGGGAGGCTGACTCTTCTCTTGCAGTAAATGTGGATGGCTCAAGGAGATGAACATGAAGCTTCCAAAAAAAAGCAGATCAGCAGGCATGTGGGTCACGGAGGGAGGGGGGCACTGTCTTTTTTGTTTTAAGAGAGGGGGGAACGTCTATAGTGAACCTGAATAAAGGAGATGAAGAAGGCCAGAATTCGTGCGTTCAGTCTTTTATTCATTTGGGGGAGATGTTACTGATGCTCGCAGAAGCCATGTCCACAAATGGACACCGATACAATTAGGAGCTCTAGACACCATCCCTGCCAGTGGGATCTCGGAGTTGGTGGTTCCAAGGCGTTCTGGGGCAGGATGTGTCCTCAGCACATCTGAGCGTCTGGGCAAGAATGCGAGACGCGAGCTGCTGTCTCCGAGCCCTCAAGCGGTGACCCTGGCTCACTGGCAGGTCCCCAGGACGGGACGTGCCAAGGGAAAGGTGAGCTGAACAGTGTCCCCGAAGAGGAGGGAAATCTGATCCACATCAAGTAAGAGCCTATAATTAGTCCGTCATGAGTGACACTGGTGTGTGCAGCCTGCATTCAGCAAAGACTTCGAGCTTTGGACGAGACCCATGCTAAGCACTTTGAGAATTCTGAAAAATGAACAAATAAACTAAATAAGCTTGTGCTTCAGCCTTCTCCCTCCTGCCTCTGGGACCTCCAATGACCAGGATCCTTACTCCCGGAGGAATAACAACCGCAGCGATGGTAATAGGACAGTGAGCATAACAGCAAGCATCCTGGTAAAGCCTTTGCTCCTCCAGGTGTCAGCTGGGGACTGCAGTTTGCAGGAAAGCCACGTGGTAGAAAGTGGGGTGTGTTTTGTCTTTTTGTTTGTTTTGTTCCCTAATTCAGTTAATAGCAAAATCTTCCTGCTAGCATTCAGCTCAGAAAATACAGAATTACCATATTGTTATATGTATTCCTGTATCCTTCAATCTCTAGCCTACACGGTGTCCTGAACTCCTCATGGGCTTTGATGTCTTCGCACAATTCTTTTGTGCTGTTTCCTCAGCCCCGCATATTACATTCCTTAATCCAACATGTCTGTATTCGCTGTCCTCTTCAGGGTGTCGATCAGAAGGTTCCGTGTCACGATGTCTTAGAAAGTGGGTTTTGCCACCTCCCAAGCACCCTCACCTCCACACCTCTTCCTTGGAGGCTGCTTGGAGCCATGCTTCCCAAGATAGAGGGGGGTCACTTTCATCGCTCCGTCTGAATCCATTGCCTCCAGCCAAAAAGAAACAAACAAAACATTACGATTTTAGCCAAATATGCAGCTGAGCTGAAGCCAGGAGAGTTGTGTTGTGGATGAGCTACTGTTTCCTGCAGGTGTTATCCGGACAAAAGTGCCATGACTCAGGGACGGGGACCTGGGAGTGTGTGTTGAAGCTGGTGAGAACTGTGGGCCACCTTCCCCCGCGGGTGGGATGCAGAAGGAGTGACATGGGGTGACCCCATGGTGGGCTGGGGGCAGGCAGGATCCTGCTGACAAGAGGGTGGCAGAGTACAGTGACCCCAGAGGAGCGATCCCTGGAGCTCAGGGTCAGAGCACACGGAAAGTATATCCCAAGCCAGAAGCAGGGCTCTCTCACCCTCTCGCTGGACAAAACCCAGGAGATACTGGATGGATTTATAGGGGAGGTGGTTGTGGGGGTACAAACAGCATTCCGAAGCACAGGACTTGGGGTTCAGGGCCAGGAGAGCTCAGGCGAGCTCAGGCGGGCTCTGGGTGCTGTGCTGTCCTCGCTAAGGCTGTTATCTGTCACCACGAAAGCCCGCATGCCACCCAGCCACAGAACCACAGGAAGGATTTACTGCGCTCGGGCCCCCAGTGGTCAGCGTGGCAGCTCGGCTAATCTCGGCCGGGCTTGACCAAGTGGTTCTTCGGCTCTCAGCGATCTGTTCCCACGTGTGGCAGTTGGCTCATTTAGGACGGCCTGGGCTGGGACGGTGAGATGACTTGAGTCTGCTCCGTGTGGCCCAAGGGATAGGCTGACATGCCCTTGTCACTAGAGAGGAGGGCAAAGAAACTCGAGGAAAGGTGTAAGGCCTTTGACAGCCTACATTTGGAACTGTGCATGTCCCTTCTGCCACATCCTATTAGTCAAGGTCCATCGACTGAAGAGATGGAGAAACAGACTCTGCAGGGGAGAGGAAGTCACCCAGCAAAGGGCCGGGCCCAGCAAGGGTGCAAGACCCAGGCCATTAATGCCATCCATCCCGCACAGCAAGCACAGGCTGTTGAGAGAGGTGGTGTGGTCAGGGGGAGGTGGCCCCCCAGGCCCCAGTCCTCCGGGGATGAGGTCTGCAGTAGCCAGTGGCCGCCCGGCCAGGCAGGCCCCACAGGGCAGCATCCGTCCCTCCTCCCGCCGCACCTGCTGTGCCCTGTGCCTCCTGCTTCTACCTGTTGCCTGATACTTGGTGGCTGTGCTATTATTCTGAGGAGGGGGGCCTAGCAAGGCACCAGGATTTGTGCCTCAGCTTTTGGGGAGCGGCTCTGTTGAGAGAACGTTGAAGAAGCTGCCTGGGCCCCGGGCTCCCGAGAGAGGTGTGAGCAGCCAGGGAGCTCAGAGGTTGACGCCTTCCCCGTCCTGCCCGGGAGGGCTATCGTGAAGGCTGGGTTCCTAAAAACCACCTTTTGTCCCACGGGGGGGATCTGAGAAAATCCCCCCAACTTCGGTGCTGCTCTAAGCGAGGATGGCTATGGGGGGCAGGGGAGGGGAGGGGAACAGGGGTGTTCTTGCCCTTCCTATTAAAACTGACTTTCACAACCACACGTTGCCTCTCAGCCCAGTTGAGGGATTTCTCTCAGGAAGGTCTGTGGGGTCTTCTTTGTCCCCACACTGTCCCAGAAGCCTATGAGTGGCAGCTTGATGACCCCGGGCCGTCGGGCCCCCCTCTGAATGGCTGCCCTACTCTCCCACCGTCTAATTTGCTTTTCATTTCCGGCCCCGGTCCCCGTGCAGCCTCCAGGCCCGCGCCAACACTGACAGGCCTCCGGTGGCCGGACGCGAACCGCCCGGGTTTCAGAGGAACGGGCGCTTTCCTTCCCACTTCCCCCCTTGCCTTCCCTTCGCCCCCCACCTCATCGCTTCTCCCCCTTGCCAGTGAGCGGCCTCCTCCCTGAGTGGGAGGAAGGATCTCGGAAATGTGCCCGGAGCTGGCCGCCCCAGTGCTTTCCACTTGGAGGAAATGCTGCATTTTTCACCTTTAACCCAGAAAAATATGGTTCTCAGAAAGCTTGTTTTTAGCACTGAGAGTTCCCAAAGGAAGAAGAATTGGGAGGAGGAGCGGCTCCCAAGCCCTCTCAGCTCTGACAGCCAACCCCTCGCCCCAGAAGGCTGTTCTTTGGGAGGGAAGGGCTGGGGGCAGCCTGCAGAGGCCCAGCTGCTGGGGAAAAGTCAAGGCGGAGAATTCCACCTCCAAGTAGAAAGACAATTCATCTTTTAGGAGAGAGGTCTGGACAAAGCATTAGCCGCTCCCCATTCCCTTTATGGCCTCTTCCAGCTCCAGCCCAGTCCAGCCACACACGGCAGCTGCCCTTGAGGGTGGGGGTGGGGGTGGGGGTGGGGGTGTGCCCGGCACCAGCCCAGACCCTTTGCTGATCGGGGCGTGTGATGAGCTCACCAAAGGCAGGAAAAGGACCAGCATCAGAATCCCAAACAAGGAACGTGCAGTGCCTCACCCACTCCCAAGGCTTTTTCCCAAGACGGAGAGCGTGGGTCCCTCAGCTGCATTGTCACTGGGCATTTCTACAGCACACACGAAAGAAGGCAGGCAGAAGGGCCCTGCCTCAGCCCAGTGAGGTAGTCTGAAGGCACTGAAGCCGGCGGGTCTTAGCGGAAGGGACAGGCTGTGGTCCAGAAGGTCCGGCTTATAGGTGGCTATATTCAGGCGACCTCAGGGACTGGCTTCTGGGAACAGCCCCTGTCAGCCATTGCGCTCCAGCCCCACATTCACACGCTGAAGCTTCATAACAGCTCTCCTTTGATGACGGCCAGAGCTGACGGGCATGGCCTGCTCGGCTTGGGAGGGCAGAAGCTGGCCAGAAAGACTGGGCGGCTTGCCGTGTTCCTACCATGAGGACACGGTCAGAGCGGGATGCGGGGACCCACGCTATGTGATGAGGTCTGGGTTTGAAGTGTTTTCCCTTCTCTCCTTTGCCTTCCCCTCCACAAATAACCTCCAGAACTCAGGGGAGTTGTTGCAAAGTATTTCCAAGCAGCAGTGTGCTCCCCTGGGCCCTTGCCTAGCCCCGGCCAAGCCAAGAACTGAGAGCACAGGGCCGGCAGCAGGAAAAACTCCCTGCCGCTCCTCCTCTTCCTGCCTGCCCTTGCAGAGACATCTTTGGTCCTAGAAAGTGCATGGCTCCCGGAGCACTTGTCTTTTCCTGGAAGGATGTGAGAGGAACACTATGTCTCAGTCTTTGCAATGAGGTGGCTGCTTTCTGTCTTTGTCTCGCTGACCCATTCAAGCTCCAAGTGGTTCACAAAGGCACAGAAATTTCTAGCACGTGGTATGACCTCCCCCAGAGTTCCAACTGCCCACCTCCAACCAAGGGCCCAGCCTGGGGCTACGGCCTCCGGGGATAGCCCGGTGACAGGGCCGCAGCTCTGACTTAGCTAAAAGACGTCTTGGATTGGAACGTCTCTGAGAAGGAAGGCCAGGGGAGCCCAAGAAATGTGCTCGAATAGCCTCATTTAGCAGCAAAAGTAACAGGCACAGGGCCAGGGCGGAGCTGCAGAAAGCCCTGTCAGGAAATGGGCTTCAGGAAGGTAGAGGCCAGGGGAGGGAGCTGTCAGACCTGGGCCCTAGCTGCAATTGTCCTGTGTTCCCACTGAACTTGAGCTCACAGGGCATCTGGGGAGTGGGGGGGAGTGACATGGGGGACTGTCAAATAGAGCAGAAAATGAGCCCCCTGGTTGCTCAGGCCATGTATCTACAACCTCTCAAATGAAGGAAGCCGAGTGATGGCCCGATCTGGTCCCCCAAATAGGGCTGGGGAGCCAAAATGATTTTTGCCAAGTGCTGGGGTTTTATTCACGGTGACATGACTGCCTCTGGCCTGGCAGCCTGGAGCCCTTGGGGTTTGTTCAGGGGCTTTGGGGCTGTTAGAATGGAAAGATGCAGAACGATATGTCCTCACAAACATTGCGTTAGCGCCCCCCTTCACAGACTCGTGCCAACACACATCTGCGTCATGAACATTTCCTGAGGATTCGCTGTGTGGGAACCAACCCTGGAGGAGACACGGGGAGAAGATGAAGGATAAAGACTGGGCTCCTGAAATTCAGGTGTGGGCTGGGGCTGTGGTTTTGTCTGGCATGCTCACAGGCCACCTGCTCCTTCAAAGCCCACAGGAGACTCTCTTTGTGCAAGGCCCAGTCCCTCCTGCAAGAGCTCCTGATTAGTTCAGGCCCTCCCCGGGTAATCTTTTTTATTAACAGAAGTCGATTGATGAGTAACATAATTATGGATGTGACACTTTGTCTCCTTCACGGGTCGGGCTCACACTCCAGGGAATGGGATGGCAGCAGACCTGTGCAACTGGGGCTGAGAATCTTGGGGACCACCTTGGAATTCTGCCTACAACCATTCATCAACCCTCCCTGCGGGCTGTGGACCTCTGCACAGTACTTCACCGGAAACCAGACACACTTCATGTCGTGTGTCTCGGTTAAAGAAGAATGTGCTATTTCCCCACACTAGGAGTCAAACAAAGACTCCTAGGATAAAGAGACTTCTATTCCCAGAAGGCATCAAAATATTTCAAAATCCCTATGACAGTTCCTGAAAGTCCTGTTTCCCTTGGGTATAAAGAGCCTTACCAACGACTGAGGGCTCAGAATCGAGTTCAGTGGTTGGCGTGGGTGCCCTGAGGACAGGGGGAAACTGAGCCAGACAGCTGCCTTTTCCAATGGCCACCCAGCATGAGCCCTGAGCAGTCCCAACTCTGAGCTCCTGCTGCCCACCGCATCATCTTAGAGGAAGTAGCCTGTGAGCAGCACAACTCTGCATTAGGTTGGAGTCTTCATTAGTCAGTTGGTAGGAAAAGACCACGTTTTACAGCATAGAAAAGTCGGCTGGGGAGTGCTTGAGAGGCGCACCAATGGCTCCTAGTGTGAAGCTCCAGTGTTGGTTTTCAGTCCCAATCAAATCAATGCCAAACATCTTTGCCTGGCTTTCAAAGTCATCCACGGTTTAATGAAAAGTATCAACAGTTTTATAAATGAATATGAATGAAGGAATTCAATAAGGAATAAAGAATAGGAAATTTAAATAACATATCCAAACACTAGAGTGTTATATACCCGTGAAAGAATAATGCCATATAAATATTCTATTGATATTAAAATATTTTCAAAATACATTAAATAAAAGAATCAGGTTTGAAATCAGAATATACAATATATCCCTCATATGTGCACACATATATATGGATACGTGTAAATATTTATAGACATACATTCACATGGCAAATTGAAAGTGTAAAAGGAAAAGTGTTAAAAATAACTAACGCTGGGGCGCCTGGGTGGCTCAGCTAGTTGAGCCGCTGCCTTCGGCTCGGGACATGATCCCAGGGTCCTAGGATCGAGCCCCGCCTCCGGCTCCCTGCTCGACGGGGAGTCGGCTTCTCCCTCTGCTCTCCTCTCTCTCTCTCTCTCTCTCTCTGTCAAATAAATTTTTTTAAAAATAGTTAATGCTGTATAAGAAGGTAGTGTGAATTTTTTCCTTTTATTTTCTACTCATTATACCACCCCTCTTCTTTCGGGGCGCGGGTCCTCCTCTGGGAGTGTGTAGTTTCCGCCCGTGGACAGGAGCGCGGTCGGGCCACGTGACCGCCCGGGAGGACACGTGACCCAGGCCACGCCCCCCCCGCGTCCTCCTCCCTGGGCGCCCTCCTCTCCGTGACGGGAGGGCTGTAAGCTTGGAGGGGCCTGGCACCCTGGGCCCCGCTCTTTGGGGCGACCCGACCTGCGAGAAGAAAGTTGGGGATGTAGAGAAGAGATGCGTTAGCCGCTGGGCGCAGCGGGAGGCTACCGCGCGGCGTGGCCTGGGATCTGCCACTGCGGGGAAGAGCGGTGGGGGCAGAAATGGACGCCTCCGCCATGCAGACGGTCCCTGGGAAGGACGCAGGGAAGCTAACGCGGAGGGAAAGACAGGGATTTCGAAGCTGGGAGGAGATGCAGGTGTTGGTGGACGGTGGGTAGGAGGGCTCTCAGCCGCGGTCATGACCGCAAAGCCTTTTTATCCCCCGTCTGCGGCTGTCAAAGAGCTATGAGGATGAAGGCAACGGTCACTGAAGGACCACACAGGGTAGGGCAGGCAGCAACTACGTAAGCGCCTCGCGTGAACAAGGCCTCCCGCAGCGGACCTGGGAAGGAGCGTCTTCGGCCACCGCAGGGGCCTGCCTTCCTTGCCTGAGGCACCTCAGTCGGGGAGAATCCCTTGTCTTTCCGCGGCTGGAGACCAGTCCCCAGGAAGTGCTTTTTTTTTTTTTTTTTTTTAAGATTTTATTTATTTAATTGACAGAGATCACAAGCAGGCAGAGAGGCAGAGAGAGAGGAGGAAGCAGGCTCCCTGCTGAGCAGAGAGCCCGATGCGGGGCTCGATCCGAGGACCCTGAGATCATGACCCGAGCCGAAGACAGGCTTTAACCCACTGAGCCACCCAGGCGCCCCGACGTGGCGCAGTTCTTATATCCAGGAGACACATTAAGCCATGTACTGGCTTTTCAAGTTCCAGTTATTTCAACAATAGGTACCAAGCTCTTGTCCTGTGGTTGATCCTATGCCGAGCTCCGGGGATGCAGCGACAACTGAGACGCCCCTCCGTTTCTGTGTCAAAGAAAGCACTAAATTGTGCTCAGTGCTCGGAGAGGTGGGGAGGCGGCTGCACGGAAATGGGGTGCACGGAGAGATGCGGTGCTGAGACACTGGAAGAGACTTGTCTGCGCAGCCACGCTTAGCCTGAGACATGAGGATGGAGAAGGTTACCCGGCTGAAGAGAGGCCGCGTCCGGCGTTTAAGCGGGTTGGGAACAGGTCTACGCAGGTCTCTTGCCATGTAGCACCCTTCTGGATAGCCGTGGGCTGTGACCTCAGGGGCATCCAACCCGAGTTTGTCTCAGAAAGAGGCATTCCTGAGGTTTCCGGAGGGACAGAGGCGGGGGTAACAAACCCGCGTCTACCCCATTGGGAGCATCCTGTACACTCGCTGGAATCCCCACCAGAGCTTTGCAAGAAAGAGATCCGCAACCCCCATCGTTTGGAGTCGAGGAGAATGAAAGGTTGGCTGAGGCCCCCCTGGGTGGCCCGGGAACCAGGTGGCCGCCACCTGGCCTCCCAGGAAACCCCCGTCCGCCGCCCCAGGAAAGGAAAAAGGGCCACCAACGGATCGGAACACTGGACTCCAGGCCCACTTGGGAAGGGTGTGTGCAGTTGGCTGCTGGTCATTGGGCAACCCGGCCTGTCCGGTCAGAACCCGCCCCAGGCCCAGGTGAGCCAGCGTGTGTGCGAGCACCTCCCGGGGCCGGAAGCGGCAGGCCTGGCTCCAGCCTCGGGGCTGTCTGCGGCCAAGACTTTGGCACAGCCGGGAGAGAGCTGGCTGGCGCCCTGAAGGGACAGATGTACCTCTGAGCTGGGCCCTCGGACTCGCTCTCACCTTTCGGAAGTTGAGAAATGTCTGATCAGCCCAGAACACTCCACTTGTACTCATTTTAACATGATTTCACTTCCTGGTTTTTATCAAAATCATCCTCAAAAGTTTTTCTTGTCTCTTTAATCTGAGACATTAATCACTCTGGGATAAAATCCAGTCCAATTCAATCCCAAATCAGTTCAAGACATCTCTTGTTAAATCAACTTCGCTGGTTCTCAGACACTGAATACTTTTAATTCCATTTTTCTGTTAGTCACTCCAGGGGAAGGGTAATGGATCAAATTTATAGGCCATTCAAAACTAATTGGTCACACAGCTCTTTTGTAAAGAACTTGAGTTTGTAAACTAACGTTTTAGTGATGTTGAATACTATACATTAAAGAAAAAAACTCATACAGGTCTACTTTTTTTTTTTAAGATTTATTTATTTATTTGATAGAGAAAGAGATCACAAGTAGGCAGAGAGGCAGGGAGAGAGAGAGGAGGAAGCAGGCTCCCTGCTGAGCAGAGAGCCCGATGTGGGACTCGGTCCCAGGACCCTGAGATCATGACCTGAGCCGAAAGCAGAGGCTTTAACCCACTGAGCCACCCAGGCGCCCCAGGCCTACTTTTCTTTCTCCTAATTCTTATACCGTTTCTCTCTTTCTGACCTCTTCGAAGTTCCTGGGGTGGATGGTACTCATACATTTTGGCTCAAGAATCCGCCATCTGGGAAACGAATTATGCACAGACATATCCCCAAAGGACAGACAATGCGTATGCACTCTTCTAGACTTAAATACGAACATGTGTTTCACAACTAATTCAAAATTGGTCTACGATTTCTTCAGGTTAAATTGTAGCCCATTGGGCGCCTGGGTGGCTCAGTGGGTTAAAGCCTCTGCTTTCGGCTCAGGTCATGATCTCAGCGTCCTGGGATCGAGGCCCGCATTGGGCTCTCTGCTCAGCAGGGAGCCTGCTTCCTCCTCTCCCTTTCTCTCTGCCTGCCTCTCTGCCTACTTGTGATCTCTCTCTCTCTCTGTCAAATAAATAAATAAATAAATCTTTAAAAAAAAAAATTGTAGCCCATTCATATTTTAGTTGTGACTCTGGGTAAAGCACAGGCTACACAGGCCTAAAGACTTAATTTCTCTCCTCATATGCTATGCTACTTAAGATCACTTGATACTTTAAAATTCCTGAGGTTTTGCTGAATCAATAACTGTATTTCCAAATTCAGTGACTTGAAATTAAACTGATTTTGCTATATTCCCAGAATCTCCAGAAATGTTTAGGTTGTCTTCAGAGTAAAAAAAAATTAAAAACCATACTTGTTTTATGTTGGATTCACACTTTTTGATTATTTTTATGCTAACTTCTCTGGGACACAGAATACAGATTTAGTGGAACATAGGGAAGATTATGTCAATGGCATACCAATGTATTAAAATGTTAAAAATTTAGTTAGAGCCCTGTGTGACTGCTTCAAAAACCACTGTAATTCTTATGGGAATTAACAAAAGTATTAACAATAACAAAGCAGAGCCTACTTTTTCCTAAGTGCTTAAGACAGGAGAAAAAAACAAAGCAAAACAGTAATGCCCAAACCCATCAGTGTAAGTTGTAAGAAAATATATTTATTTTTCCATGACAATACTATGATAAAATTGTTAAATACATGCATTTTAAAAACAAACATAAGTAACATCTTTAGAGTTAACAGCCAAGCATACTAGTTTTATGTTTAAGGTGTCTTAGTAATAGGTTACTTATATTCTATGTTCTTGGTATAACCATGTTCTCCAAAAGATATGGAAACTAAATTCTGAAATTATACGTGGATATAAAATGTTCATATTTTCCCTTCTAACAGCAACATAATCTCCAAGTTTTCACAAGGCGGAAAATACTTCAGTTGTCACCTCTGTTAATGGAGTTGTTTTATTCCCTGTTAAATTTGAAATTCTGTGAATCAGACTGATCGCACCAATATACTGGAATCTATAGTTTGCTGCCCCTACATGTGTGTTTAAAGGTTTCCTTATACGAATAAGTATGATTTTAGGTACAGAACATCACAGAAGATGATTTGGGTTTAAAACAAAAAGTCTGTAGTGGTAACATTTCAAGAAATGAAAACGGGACCAGTTTTGGATGTGCGGCTTCTCCCTATCTTTCAGCTACATTTGCACACACCTGACCAAACAAAAGTTAGTAAACAGTTACTAGTATTTATAAAAAAACAAAAACTGAAAATATTTAACATATAACAACCCCCTTAAAAAGATACTCATTCTACAGACAACCTTATAAAAGACAAAAACTTCTATCTGTTCACAGTATGTGTATTTTGTAAACAGTAATTCACTATAATGCAATTTCGAGAGTAAAAAAAAATGGCAGTTCCCTAAATGTGAGGAAGACCTCTGACTTATGGCCAACTAATGAAGAGAGAAGAAAAGGCAACACATTCCTTTGGGATAGTTGAGTATTAAATGACTTTCAACCTTTGGACATACTTTAAGGTGGTACCATCTCAAATTTTGGATGTCTTTCTATCCAGGCCAATCTTTTTCAGGCAATTCTGAATTGAAATGTATTTAAGAAAAAGCCACGCTCCTTTCCTATTAGGAAAGCACAAATGCCAAGGTAGCATAGAGTACCTACTCTTCCCAACAACAAACCGAATAGGGGTTTCTTACTGTGTTTTGCCTTCAACTATTCATAACATATTCACCTTTCTCCAAAACATTATGTCGGAAAGAAAAAATTAAATAGAAGGGTGTATCATAGATAATGGGGAAAGTTTTAGAATCAAACCGGGGGCCAAAAATTTGAAACTTTTTTAATGAAAATCACTTAGTATTTTTCTCTATGATCAATTGCCAAAATGCTACTGTTAAACCTAACAGTTAACTTGCCCATGAAAATTGTATTACCACCTAGAAATCTTCCTGATCTCTTATAATGGAATGTTTAGGAGGAACAATAAGTTCAGAAATTGAAGTTACTTATTTTTTAAAATGGAATAATTCTGAAGGGAAGTACATTTTAAATGTGTAAGGAAATTCTATACATTTAAATAAGCCATTCAACCAAGTATACAAAGTATTTTTGGCTTAAGGGCAACATAAGGTCTGTCGTTAGTTGTTTGGCTTTTTAAAGTTCTGATTAGCTATTGCAAAGGAAATCTTAGAAAATATATGTAAATGTAATACAAATTAATTTCCTTATCAATGAAATATTTCCCCCATCATATCTTAGTTTTTAAGGTGGTCAGCTATAGCAGTCAAAAAGTAATATAAGTTATTACTGTTTTATATTTGGTTAATACTCAATTAGAGATAGTTTACTTATTTGAGAGATTCTGAATTTATTGTTTCTATGGTTCCTCAACTAGGCACTTGTAAGGAAAACATGCAGAAGGTTTCCCTCTAAAATGCTACTTTTAATTTTTATAAAAATGTTGCACAGTTAGAATTTATCTTGCATAGGTAAATTCTGTCTGTAACTTGGACACGTATAATCCAAAACGTTAACATTTTTAATACAGGGAGAAACAAGCACTACTCATGGTTAACAACAACAGAAACCTGTCATAACTCAATATCAGAATTGTAAGAATTTAAATATATTTAGATCAAATCACAGCCTGTGGAATTTTACCACACACAATAAAGCCTGCCCTATCAATTAACTGAATGTTCTTAATTCTCCTTACAGGCACTAAAAATAGCTCATTCGTATTATAATCGGCATGAATATGATCATGTAATAGTTAAGACAAAGGCACAAATCTAAAAGAAATAAAAATCTCACCACTCTGTCGGAATAAGAGGTTTAAATATTAATAGCCCTGGTACATAGTCCACTAAGACCTAAACAGACCAAATTTAAACCCAGTGATCTCCAATGATATTCTAAGGTCATGTCTAAAGGATGCATTTCCAGTAAGTTTAGAAAATCATTTTCTTCTGTGAAAAATTTTCTTCTGGATCTAAAAGGTAGGATGGGCATGGTACCATGGAATTTGGTGTCAGCGGAAAATACCAGTTTAAAATAAATGCTTTGAAGAAATGGTTTATCAAGCAAATGCACGAGTCCTTATAATCAGTTAAACTCACATACCAATGTCTTGTTGGTTTGCTAGAACAATGCTGGTTGGTACAAACACGTCCCAAGTTTTGTACGCATTAAATACAAAGTCCCTATGGATCCTCACAATGAGGGAGGAGTAAGAAATCTAGTGATGCTTTTGTCTGAGTAAGTTTTCACCCAAACTGGAGCTACTTCTTGAATAGATTTGACTCTTCCAGTCAACAGTCTTGGATCTACACAAGCTAGGTCCTGGTATAAACCACTCTTGGTGAAAACTGCACATTCTGGAATGGGACTCAGTCAATAAACACTCACTGAATTTCCACCATGTACCTAGTCGTCTTTGGAATTAGCTAATGATGATCTCACATTTGACTTCTGGGATGCCTAATTCTAGACTTTCAAGAAAAAAGGGCATTTTATAAAAGGTATGCAAATTTTAAATGGTTCAAAACAGAAAACAGTAAAAATTACTTTAAATAGGAAAAAAAAGTCTTATCAGATTATGTGCCTAAGCAGTCGAAAAATCTGAGATAACATCTGCATTTTGATATATGTTAGGGAGTACTTTAATTTCAAAATACTAGAAACTGATTTCAAATTCCTTCTGGAAGAAAATATTCCCTAGAGTCCTTCATTAACCTACATCTAATTATTCAAATGCAGAAAGGACTGTCATGTTCTTTACACATGGACCGTATGAAGACAGGACTTGTATGTAGAAGGACTAATGATTTCCAACAAGAATATAAATTGAAGTTTTAACAATGTGACTTTGACCACGGTTTCTGAGTGTAATAGTACCAGATGTTCTAAATGCAGGCCTTCAGATCCATGAGCTGTGGAAGTAATGCTGGTATGGAAAACAGGGCTGATCCTTTCGTCCTTAACCTTCTCCACGAATGGCTGCTTCAGAGTCTAAACAGTCGGAACAAGCACCTCTGTCACCTAAGTGCGTAAAGACACAACTATCTAGATACCCAGGGCCACAGTCTCAAATTCAGGCTTCTGTAGTTCAACACACGGATGACTTCAGCTGGGTACGGGTACTAATCCACGCAGCACACAATGCACAAGCTCTACCTAATGCCAAAATTCTAGCTAAGACTTCCAAGAATATTTTTATACTATTGTTTGTCTAGGAGGGCCACTCACAAGAGACATGCAGTCATAAGGACCACCGGAATCTCCACTCCTCACAAGGGAAGCTTGATCTGAAATTGGTTTGTAAGTGAACTGGCTTATCAGAGATAGGAAAATGTGTCCTGACACGGACTACAATTCAATACATAGTGCGGCATAACTGGGTTCAGATACTTAGTTTTCTAACCAATGACTAGGTTCTAGTTGAGGAAAGAGGGATCTCCCAATCACTGTGCCTGTGAGGAAGGGCTAAAGGGAACACATCTAGCCTCCCCTTCCAACTAGCCTTTAGTTTCCCCTCCCCCAGGGAAAGGAGCTAAAATGACTGGACAGAGCACGACCAACTACAAGACTGCTCTTCACACCTGAGCATGGTCCTGGCATCGACAAACAGTGCACATTTAGCCAGGGTCTCCAGTGCCACAAACAACCGGATATGGGACAAAGGGCGGTGTCTTCTCCCCTTGTGTTGAGGCCGCCCCCACATGCCCAGGTAGGGCAGGGGGGAGGGGGGTGGGGAGGGTGGTAATGACTTCGGATTTGCACAGTGGGTCTGGCTGTCTTCAATTCAGTGGGGAAAGACAAGCAACCTGCTTTGGCCTTAGCCCTAAACCACATACTTCTAGGCACACAGCAAGTTATAAAGAGCTTGCCCAGACTAACAGTGTTGTTCCGCTTCCCATTCACCGAGGGAGGATCACTGTGTACAAACTCCACGGGCAGGGGAGAGGTGAGGAGCACTCTGACCCTTCCTCATGCAGGAAAAGCACTGAAGTCTTGGAGAGGGTGAAATGACCGAAGAGCCCAGTGATATTCACCGTAAGCCAAACAAATGAGTCATTCCATAGGCTAGAAAGGGCATCAGAACCAGATGGCCACAGCTGCAATGCAATACACACTGATGACAGAGACCCAACAACCTCTTCTGGCCCTTTCCCATTCTCAATTTAGTGTAGCTCAGTCCGATAAACTTTTACCTTAGCCAACACTTATCCTAAAGAGATGAAGTACAGGATCCATTGGTTTCAATGGGGAACGAGGCAGGAGCCGGGGGCCGGAGGGGGCTGGAAATGACAGGATTCAGCAGGAATGCAGGCAGCCCCAGGTCTGAGTGTCTGGGGTGCAGGCTGAGGAGAGGAGCCCAAGAGGAAAAATGAGAGCAGCAAACTGTCAGGGATGGCTCGGGTTTGAGACATTTTTCATTGCTGAAAATCTCTAGGACCTATTACATGGTTTTAACATATACTAAATGTGTACATAATTAGTTCTGTGTCTGTTTTATTCCACATGTTCTTTTATCACCAAGCCCAAGAATTTAGGTGAATTTTAGCAATTAAAATCAGGATTCACAGAGTACCCAAATTGATTTTGCCCCTGTCACCTTGTGGCTTTTTTCCATGACGTGGTTTTTATAAAGAAACATGAGGACCTACAACGAAAGGATAACTAATCCATCATCATCACAAAACCTCAGAGGATTAAAAAAAGAAAAAAACCAAACTGACACATCTCGATGTATTCAGATATTTCAGTTTTTCTGGTACTTTGCCTGAACTATCAAAAGACAAAATACATAGATGACATCAGGGTAGGGGAAATATAAGATACACTTTTTAGTTTTGCATTCTGCTTTTCCAAAAGCCTCGTTCATTCTAGACATCACTTAGGAAAAGCAAGGGTGGGCAGAGGAGGCTGTGAAGACACGCGGTCATGGACAGCTCACAAAGCTGACATATACACCCACTGATTCAAATGGACTTGGCCACAGTCTGTGCGCCATTGCCCTTGAGGGCTTGTTCCTGGAGGAAGCATTACCTTTAGTTTTAGATTTAAAAATCTGATCACTGGGTTAAATAGTCTAGACTGATGATGGTTTCAAAAGGAGAAATTGCCAAAATGCCTGATTAGGAGGAACCTTCGTTATGAGGTGTCAAAGGTCACCACTGCCCGGGTGATCGGGGTTCCACGACACGGTGTCCTCGGGGGGTGGTGAAGCCAGTCCGGACCATACAGAGAGCTAACACAGCGAGCATCCGCGCAGGCATACCCTCAAATAGTCAATCGCTGCAATTCTATGTTTATCAGTAATGCTGGATTTGCTCCTGTAACATGGACACCGTGTCACAAGAAAAACAGATTAAAAAAACCCCTCAGATCTCCAGTATTAGATATTTCGGTCTTAAATTCAGGGCAGCCAACTGCAATAAAGGAAGTTCGCATGCAAGCTACAGAGTAAGGAAAAGGTTTGCAAAACCTCCCAAAGCAAGACAGCATGATTGTAATTTGGGCTGGTCAGTGTCACGCTCATTTTCAAAGTTTGTACCCCTGAGAAAACTGTCAGAAAACCATTATACAGTAGGCACAGAAATCAGCATCCTTTATCAAACAAAACACTACATAGCTGTCACTACATTAGAAATTATATTAATTTTTTGTAAATGCTGTGGACAGAGGAGACTAATGTTGAAAGTTCTGAAATCTGTGCTTGGTTTTCATCTAGAATGGAGCAAGTATCAGGCAAATAATCACCATCTGCTACTCTGACATTTTTCTCCCGTGCCTGTAAATCGGCTTGCAATTCCATGAAGTATCCGTATGAGAAAACCACTAGCAGAACAGAACACGCAGCTGGGGGATTGTTTTGCGTGCACGGACCGAACAGTATTAGCCATGAAGTGCTTCCCGAAGGGAGAGCACGTGAGAATTCTTTGGCTCCGATCACGGATCGCTCCAAGACTCGAGCTGCATGGACCGAATCTCTGAGTGGCTCTACTTGGGCTGTGGGACTACATTAAAAGCACATGGACACTTGGAGTGTGGCTTGCACGCGGTGAGGTCCCCCTCGCTAACAGTACTTCACAGGATCTTCTCCAAGATGCCCAGTGCTGGCCTGGGAGCGCCAGAACGGAGAGCTTACTGAGATGGCAGACTGAAGGGACGCGGTGACTCTGTTAGTCGTTGGGTTTGTTCTGAAAAAAGTTAGTAAAGGACCACCCTCCCCCGTTCGACTTGGGAGAGTCATCGTCTTTAGGAGGAATCAAAAACTGTCGGGAGTTAATGGAGCAGGGACTTCCAAAAGAGACAATTTCACTGTTGCTGTCTGTGGACCTGGGAGAGTCTGGAGAGACTAAGTTCCAAGTGTTGACGTTTGCCTGAGGTCTGTAACCGGCAGTTTTATCTAAGTCGTCCTCTCCGGCGAGGTCTCCCTGAGGGGCAGGGACCAGCAGGTGCATCTGGGGCTTATAGCCGGCCCCCCCGACCGGGTCGTGGTCTTGTTCTTCGTCTGGTTTCGCCTGAGGCTGGTATATAGACTGGATGTCAATGTAAACGACCTGAGAGGTCCCTCCGGCCTCCTCCTGGCCCGGCTGCGCCGCTTCCTCCTCAATGACCGGGGGGCAGTAGGACACAACGACGTGGTTCTCGGCGTCTGCTTCAGAGCTGTCTTCCGGCCGCTCGGCTACCGGAGAGATTATTTCCGTGTCTTCTATTTTCGGAACTGTTGATCGAGTTTCCAGAACCTCGACATTATTTGGGGTACAAGGATTCATTTCCAATGTTTTGAGAGCACTGTTGCCCTAGAAATAAATTAGAAAGCAACAATTAAGAAGGGCGCGAAAAGCTGCCGCAGTGCCCTCCCCACAGAAAGGGGCATTATCTCGTGTATTTCCCTCACGGCTACTGAGGGCAATGTGTCTCTGCTATTCTGCAGTGCATCCTAGAACAAAGGTACTTTTTTGCATATCAATATGTTCCCTACTATTAATAGCAGGGGAGAAGAGAGCGTGGTAAAAACACACGTTAACACTGATCAGTGTACAAGTTCAGCAGATGTGGAAGACGCCCTTTGCTCAATTTATTTTCTGCCGGGTGATATCTGCATGTTAAGAACTTCTCACAAAAGACTAAAAAAAGAAGAAAAAGAAGCCAGTACTAACAAATAAATGTAAGAAAAGAAAGGATTACCTCACAGACACTCTTTTGAAACTGCAGAGCTTTACAATTCTCTGGATTTGGAATATCAGGGTAGAAGGTTTCTTTGATCCTTTAAATAGAGATGAGTAAGTACATTTAGTAATTATGATTATCAATCAGACAACAAATAAGTTAGCAAATCCCTGGGCTTATTTTGACATTTCATATGTATGACACTTCTGGGAACATCTGAGACAGTAACGCCAGATCACTTCTAGTGCGCTCACTCACTAAGCTCTCCGTGCGATGCACTCAGAGGCTCCTGTCTGAAAACTACAAGCGGTGCTTCTGTTTCCAGAACTACAGTATCTTATGGGTCTTACGAAAGGGGAAAGCAAAGGATTCAAATGGTGACTGTGCTCTCAGGTCAAAAGCACAACAGAGGCACCACTCATCTGACTCAACGTCCACAGTGCAAGGGGGATCACGCACCGTCCGCTACTTGGGGGACGTGTCTGCATTAGGCAGTTCTCCGCGGTTCCTAACAGGGTCTGGACTCTGAGGGGAACAGGTTACTAGTCATGAGCAAAAACGAAATGCAAACAAAAAGGAGACTGGCTCAGTGCCATATCATATGTACGGCTGTCAAAAAGAAGTTTAGTATTTGGAATTCCTGCAGGAAATAAATAAATAAATAAATAACTTTGTTAATTTAAGTCTGAAATGCCCTAGCTTCTAAACTTTCCCATTTAATCTTCTGTAGTCCAACCGGTTTTAAAATGTGATTCTTGGTAATGGGAATATGGGCACCAGAGCACGGTATTCTACGGTTATAAACTATTACTATGTTAACTTATAAGCCAGGATTACTAGAACACATTCTCTTCTTTATCATAAAGGATGGCATTTTTAATGCCAGTGAGGGCTGTCTCCGTGTGAACACACCCATCTGCCTCAAGCGCAGCCCAGGATGGCTCCTGCCAGAACCCTGAGGTGTTCTCTCCCACTGAGTCCCGGCTCACCTCCTCTCCTCCCCTCCCCTCCCTCCCCTCTGGCCTCTCTGGCTTCGCTCAGACACCCAGTTCTTCTGTCTCCTGACGACCAAGCTCTTTCCAATTTCTGGGCCCTCACGGGACTATTCTCTCCCCTGAGCACACTCTTTCTCCTCTCCTTACCCTGTGGACTCTGCTGAGACGGAACTCCCCTTGGGAAGTCGTGGTCGACCACCTCCAGTGACATGGTTCCCCGTTATTCCCCTCATGGTGCCCAGTGACCTTCCTAGTACACACGTCCTTTGTAAGCATGTATTTATTGGGCGATTTCGGGTTTGGTGTCCACCTTTCCCCACTATGCTCTAAGTCTATATGGATCACACTTATTTAGTTCCCCACTGTTATCACTCTTCATGTGGGAGGAGTCATTCGTATTTGCTAAATAAATGAGCAAATGACAGAATTTGCTAAATAGGCTCCCAGGACAAGTGTGATCTTATCATTAATCCTCCAGAGAGCTACTGCCATATCTATGCCTATAAGTATTTTTAGTGCATCTATTACTTTAAATCATTAGTGAATACAGAAGTTTACCTTTTGCTACTTTAAAAACCTTTCAATAATTCTTACTTAATATTAAATCCAGTATTAATTCAGACTAAACCAACATTTTTTTACCAACTAGTTTCAAACAAGTACTCATTTCTTAACACATGAACTGAATAATCACGCTCTTCAGAACACAACAGCAAGAGGAAATGCAGGTACCATTACCATTCTCGTTTCCTATAGCAAAGGATACTTGTTACCACTCCCACGATGACGGCCACGGCCACTGGGATGAGAATGGCAATAATTAATCCCACAGCTGAAACGAGAATATTGGATATATTCAAATCACCATTTTAAGCAGGACATATAGGAGAAATTCATATTAGATACTTAAGTTGATAGATTATTTAAAGAAAAAAAATCCTACCTACTCCAGGGATACTGAAAAACTATTAAAATATGACCTTTAAGCATTTTTGTAATTTTTACACTAATACGTAAATTCTTTAGAACAGGGCTGAACGCTACTGACACGCGAGGCTGGATCCTTCTTCCCTGTGTGTGGGGCTACCGTGCGCACTACAGGGACTTTAGCAGCACCCCTGGGCTTCTCCCCACTAGATCCCAGTAGCACCCCACAGTTCTGAAATCCAATACTGTCATCAGATGTTGCCAAATACCCCCCAGGAGGCAAAATGGTCCCCAGCTGAGAACCACATCCTCATGGTGCTTTAGAGTGAGTATGAAGCCCAAACCGGGGCTAGAGAAAATGCCTCGATCCAACTCAAGCTCTTCGTTGTGGACAGTCAAGCCCATCTTCCCTGTTCTCCATCTCAAATTTGTGAATGCTGGGATTTACAGTTTTTTAGAGGGTGTTTCTTTCACTCTTCCCTGGATACGTTCAAAATCACATTTAGAATAGGGCAAAAAAGTGTTAAAGTGGGTGGTACCTGGGTGGCTCAGTCGGCTGAGGGTCTGACTCTTGATTTCAGCTCAGGTCATGATCTTGGGGTTGTGAGATCGAGCCCTGTGTCGGGCTCCCAGCTCAGTGAGGAGGCTGCCTGAGAGTCTTTCTCTCCCTCTCCCTCTGCCCCTCCCCCTGCTTGCACACACACGCACACTCTCAAATAAATACAATCTTTAAAAAAAATGTTAAAGTGGGTCAGCTTTATATAGATTCAACATGAATTTAGAACTCCATACTTAAGATGTATCCTTCATGCATTAATTTCTTAAGTACTCTTAGGAAAGAGCTTCAAATAAGTGACAAGAATAAGTATGAAGTCATCCTGTGGCCTTTTAACACTGCTGGCTACCCACGATAAACATGCAATACATGAAATTTTAAAAGGGATTCCTAAACAAAACTTGCTAAAACCTTATGCATTTAGGTACAGAAAGCACCTCAACAGCAATAATTAACTTACAATTTTCCTTCGTCACCACAAACATGCTCTTCTCTGGGCCCATGCCACCGTCTGTATAGGCTCGCAAGACCAGATGGTAACTTGTTTTACCCTGAAGATCAGCAATTCTCAGTGTCTTCTGGGATAGGTCAGTAATATTCTTAACCTTTATGTCAGACCGACCTATTTTCAAAGGGAAGATTATTATTACTGATCTCTACACCATTTTTTAAACACATAGTTATCCATACCTGTTCTACCCACAGCACTTGTCTCCAGTTGAGTGGTTGCCGGCTGCCCTCGAGGCCAGGGCCTGTGGGGTCAGCCAGACCTGAGTTCAAGTCCTACCTCTGCCAGTTAGTAGCCATGTGGTCTGACCTAGTATTGAAATTACCCCGAACTTGAGTTTCTCTAACCCATGAAACAACAATCACGACCTACCTCCCGGGGCTGTGAGATATCATCACATTCTCTAGAATAATCCTGGCATACGGCAGGTGATCCGTGGAAGTCCCCTGTCCTCCTCAGGGCAGGAGAGCGCACCTCACTACCCCGCTGTCCCCAGACCGCTTGGGAAGAGAGGCGGCGCGCCGGACTTCTCACATGAGCCTTGAACATTCAGACTCATTTCCAAAGAAGTATGAAGAATCGCTTACACTGCCATTTTAAAGTTTTAATCAAAATAATGGAAGACAGGAGTTGGAACAACTGGATGGTGCTGAACGGCTAAAAAGAAAAAGCAGCAGTTCCCTGCTGGCACCTTCCCTGCCGAACCACGACCCGTTTCTTCAGGTATTTACTTCCGTATTTTGAAATACACTCACACTGGCAGTGCTTTAAACCTTTCAGACATCACGTATGCATGCCCTACAAAGGTGAAGCGTGGGTGTTCTCAGCCTCTGTCTCCGTCCCATCCCCCATCACTCACAGACACACAATGTTCAGGAAATTCAGGGGCTGCGTTACTGTGATCATGTAAGTATGGATTCCTGCTGGACAAATTGCTTGATCTGCTCCTGTTTCCCTTATTTTTCTGTTGTTTTAAATGTTTTTTCCTCATTTGCTTAATGTACTAATTCTTAATTCCTCCCACATCCTCCTGTGAATATTCAAAGCGATTTTCCACATGGCCCAATGCAACAAAATCCCAGTGCCATGACGGGCCACCTGCCCCTGCCCATGTCCCCCCAGGGCCTCCCCCCACCCCCGCCAGGGGATCCGCTCCAGACCCAGGCCTCCCCAGCGCCCGCCCTCCTGCACCACCCTGTCCCACTTGGTTCCTCAGGCTGACCCACTGTTCTAGAAGCACTGCCTGAGACGGGGACACGGGGAAGGAGGTATCTGCAGTTCTATGAGTCTGAAGACGCCTTCACTCTGCTCTCACACTGGCTGCCGCTGACAGAGTACAGACCTCGAGGTTGAAAAGAACTTTCACTCAGTGTCCTGGAGACACAGCTGTGCTATCTTCCAGCATCTGCTGTGCTGCTAAGTCTGAGGCCACTTTCACTCCTGAGGCCTCGCACCTTAGCGGTTCTTCTCTGTTTCTAGGACTTGTATCAGGTGCTTGGGAACTCTGACAACCTACCTTGTTGTAGATTTCTTTTCTATTTATCTTACTGTGGACTTAATGGGTGCCTTTATCAGTTCTGGGAAATGTTCTTACGCTCCTTCTTTGGTAATTTCCTTCTCTTGGCCTCTCCCTCTCTCTCTCTGACCGAACTCCTACAAAGCATGACAGCATAGGTCTCCCTGTGCTCCAACTTCCTCATCTTTTTACTCCAAGTTTTCTCCTCTGCATTTGTCTAACTTGAGGAAGAATCTTTCTACCTCCCATTTAATTTCTCAATCTTCTATTTAATTCTTTAAATTTTTCCTTGATTACATTTGTAATTTTGATGAGTTCTTACCTATCTTCTGACACTTTTTTTTTTAATATCAGGTCCTTTCAATAAATACACAGTAGCTCAACTACGCGAGGATAGTTTTGTTTTTTGTTTTAAATTTCTGTTTCTCTACTCTGAATCGGTTTTCTCTAATTTCTTGTGGTTTCTGTCCCCATGTTAGAATCCTTCTCAACCACCTGGTTATCCCTGGTTGCTAGTCACGGTGAAGAGTGAGCCGCTGGAAGGTCACTGTGAATGGATGGAGCTGACTGGTTGCTGGGCTTCACTTATCACTGGTGGGGAATGACCAGGTCAATTTCTGGCCTTTCACTGGGACAGCCCCCCAATACCAGCATCTTTTATGTCCTTCCTCAGGAACCATTTCCTTTTTCCAAAGAAAGATCCTCTTACCTCATCCAAGGAAACAGGCCTAGCTGAAGATGTCCTATTAGCCTCCTATTAGGGGAAGGAGGAACAGGGAAGGTCACACTGTTCACTAGGGTGTCCCTCTCTCTGGAGGTTCTCTGGTTCGGTTTCCCCAAAGAATAAACCCCTTGTCTTCAGGCAGGGGAGCGGGCACTCATGTTAGCTGCATGAAGTTGATGTACGACTCGGGGGGTTCTCACTGCTCCTTACAGACTTTCAGTCAGCTCTCACTGTATAGCCCATATCTATCCTAACCACCTGCTTCCAATCCTGGCCCACAGGATGAGTGGAATTATTTCTCGTGGAAGCCTGAATGACCACCTGAATCTCACCATCCTCCATCCTCCAGGTCATCCGTCCCACTCCCACTGGCCCCAAAATGTCCAAATTTGGTGTACTCTTGCCTGTCTGGTTCTCTTTGTTTTTGTGGCTTTATGCCTTTTTTTCCTCTTTAACTTTAGTGACCAATCCACCATGTCTAAATGGAAGTCTAGATGCTAGAATTTTAATCGGTACAAGTGTAAAATTTCTGAACATGAGAAAAAACTTCACTAGACTGGGTATTTGTAGAACTTTGTATGTGGGGGTTTTTCGCATTCACAGGCAACTGTGAAGGTTCTGGAAATGCAGACCTCAGTGGTGTGGGGCGGTGCGCAGCTAACGCGGCTGCTCTGGGAAGTGCCTTAGCTGATGCCCGGTCAGCATCTCCACGCAGCACTGCTGTTCTCGACTTGTAGGACAGGCATTAAATAATTAAAGTGGTTTCTTCTGAGGAGAGGTCATTAGGGAAATGAGAGCTCTCAAACTGAAAAGATGATAGGCTGGTGTTATGTGGCTATGAATAGGAAACATCTGGCTCCCAACAGAAATATAATTTAGGGAGAAGCCAGAAGTCTGCATAAACATTTCTGTATTTGTAAATCTGAAAATTCTCTTCAGTCTCTGGACATACGCTTACCAACTGTCAAGGGTTGACTGTACCTTTAGAGATCTAACGGATGCTCTCTTCCCCAGTCAAGTCAATTAAGCTTGCCAGCTCACCAAGTCACGACTAACTGTGCGCACGGCACTCTGTCAGGTAACAGCAGAGGCTCTAGGGCCCTTCTGTGGTTCCTGAGCTTTTCTCCTCCATTATTAGAATTACAGAAAGACTTTTTTAAATAATCTACGTAAGATGCTATATTATGCATTATACAAGATTGCTAAGTGATGGTCTCTGTCCTACGGGGCTTATAGTCAAAGTCTGCAGAATAAATAATTTAAATGAAAGATGGTACACGTCATTTATCACATACTAAAATCCTGAAATTGTCATATTCATCCATTTCCTTTTACCTGTTTTTCAGTTTTGGAAACCAGTTTTACATCACTCGGCAGCACTTCTTTCTCTTTCCTGGGTTGGTATTTATTTATTTATTTGTTTGTTTAGTTTTGTGGTTAATGAGAACTTCTAGGAAACACTATTCTCACTGTAGTAAGTGACTCACCTGACTCCAAACCCCTTATTTTAGATGTGTCTCTTTCTCCTTTTTCAAAGTAAAATAAATATCCTCTTAAAAAGCCTCTGAGCTCTTCCACGGGAATATCTTCCCATTTTACTAATATCGAATCTGCAGATGTATCCTCAACAGTGAAATTTGGCGCAACAATCGGAGCTGTAGAGGGAAAAACATCCACAGCTAAAGGAGAGTTTACAGACACAGAGGGAGACAGCAGCATCTGATGAGATTTCTACCTCAAAAATAACTGAATCTGGAATTAGAACTTTACTTGCTACGCAGTCCCACTTTCAGCGAAACTATCACAAGCGCGTTCCCGTGAGGCTGGTGAGCTCCGGACTGGAGACACATGGCGGCTTCTCACGACACACACNGGGGGTGGGGTGGGGTGGGGGGGGAGCACCCTCGGCAAAATCCGGGAGCAGCTACTCAAACAGAATTGTGCTCCCCCTCTGTACACTGTCTTGAAGTTAATGGTTTTATTATTTATTATTTAAGTGCAATTTAAGTCTCTTTGACATCAAAATTCAGATTTCATTTTCTCAATGACAACAGTAAAATTGTGAAATATAAACATTAACAAAATGCAGATTAAGTAATCACAATGTTCAACTTATAATACAAATTATTTTTCCTTCCTTGAACTAAATGAACATCTCAATTCAGTCTGTTTCTAGAATTCAATCTTGCAATTGCTACTGATTCCTAATTTCTCATGTTACCTTGGACTTTAAGAAAACTTACCCATTTAACTTACCCAGTTCTTCTATATATCCAATTATAGAACGTAGTAACTGATATCCTTGATTTGTGCACCCATACAGAAAAAAATTGTATCTTACACCTGGTCGAAACTGATCTATAGGATGAAGACAATTAACGTTCGTTAAGTATGTATTATTATGAACATCTATTTTAGAAATATCAAACTTATAATCACTTATTCTGACATTTCCAAAGCTAATTTTAAACAGATTTTTTTATCATAAAAAAGCTACACCCAAATTTTCAAAACTGATAAATATTCAGAGTGAAAAATGACTAAAGAAAAATTAAACAAATTCACTTCTGCTGTAATGAGCAGTATTATTAACATGACATGACCTTGAAGGGAGAAAACAGTGATCAAGGCTTTCATTTTGTTTCGTAAGATCAAGCAATGATGACTTCTTCCCAGATTTGGGCCAAGGTCAGTTTACCAGCCAATTCCAGGTCCATGTCGAGCCTCTGGAAAGCCCTTCCTGCCCGAGCCACTGTGATCTCTCTCACTTTGCTCTGAAAAGCAGATACTAACATTTCTACTCTACCTTGCTGCTTCAAGGTATATCAGCCCAGAGAGTCTGTTTCTCTTCATAGCACCGCTATTTAGTGCCCTTGGGGTAACTTCACAAGACACACAAGAGAAGCATCTTAACTTCAAAAAGCCCCTTTGAAAATACCTCCTCAACACAATGAGACGTGTGAAATGTTGAGAACACAGAGGCAGACACTGTGTGGCCTGTGGCCTAGAAAGGTAGCAGAATGGTGGGGGGACAGATGACCGGGGGTAACCAAGACACCACGAGCTAGACTACAGGAACCTATCACAGCCTGGGGCACCTTTACCTCGGGACCAAATGAGTCCAAGAATATCATGAAAAGCCACCAAGAAGTAACATCTGAAACAGGGTCTTAAAAGGTAATTAGGAGCTCACCAGTGGTGGTCCAGGAAGAAGATGCCACTTGGGGGCAAAAAGGGCAGCATGTGGCATTGCATTTAATTTGTGGAGAGCAACTCTTCTGGTGTGGTCAGAGCGCCAGTTCTCCAATTACGCGCCCACGGAACACCAGTGGTTCGATAAGCTCAAGAGGGAGATGGCCAACCGCTAAGACCATTTTGTAAACCTTTTTCTTTGGCATCAGGCATGCCTGAGGTTATTTTAATTTTCATGTATGTTAGTAAATCTGTAGCTAGTGTTAAAATGATTAATGTATCAATATTCTATAGGGTTCTGCTGCCTTAAAAAGAAAAAGGGCCGAGTGGGGATTATGGCATTAGTTCTGTGTTCTGAGGTCATAAAATAGACAGGATAGTTGAGTAAGAGATGATTAGGTTGAGAAAGGGACAGATGTGCCTCCTGGGGCCACGCACTGTCCCAGCAGCAGTAAGAGAGACAATTAATTGCTGGCCTGCGGAGGCTCTAAACTGCTTTGAATTTGAATCCTGGTGCCACCACACGCTGGTTCTGTGAACTTGGGCAAGTCACCTGACTTCTCCGAACCCTTTTCAACCACTGCGGGGCCTTTGCTCATCTGCTGTGGTACAGGAGCTCCTCCCTCTCACCCTACAGGTCTCAGCTTCAACTTCTGTCCCCAGAGGCTCTAAGGAGACCTCCCCCTCCACACCAGCGGGCCTGCCCCAGTGCACCCTAGTTACTCTCAAGGCCCAGGTGAGGAAGGTGGAAGAGGGACGAGATTCTGTATGTTGTACATTAGGCTGGCCTAAGGCTTAGGCAGCCACAGGTGAGGGGGGTGCGAGGGGAGGTGCAGGAGAGGAGGGCGGGGTGCACCGGGCGCTCTGATAAGGGAGGTGGGCTCTAAGAAAGGATAAAGGGAACTATCAAGTATTTCAAGTAGAACTAGCAAATTAATCTAAACCAAGTTGGAGTAATCTAGTGGATGGGATTCGTCTTCACCATTTGACGGTGAAAAAAGTTCAGCGGGCAGCACTGGTTCCCGGGAGAGAAGACCAGCAGCTGCTTGCTCTCCTGGGCTTCACCTCAGCATGAGGAAGGACCAGGACAGGGGAAGGACCTCGAGCAGCATCACCACCGAGGCTGCAGCATCCAGAATCCCCAAGGGCAGAGGCACGAAACACTCACACCTACTCAGAAGGAACAATGATGGTGGAGAGAGGGCTGTCACATCCAAGGACAAGGCTGGCCTCGTCTGCACGTTACTTCGTGCTCCTCGTGGCTGACCTGTAGGTTGCTTCTATCAAAACCAGCTTGCCTTACAGCACTCCCGGCTTGTCAGCAGGCACTGGGAACCGTCCCCCTCCCTACCCTGACACCCTGTGCCCCCCGCCACACGGATGCCCCCGGCCTCCACCAGTGGTGATGGAAGCAAGGCCTCTGTTCCTGGCTCTGCCCAGTAACCTGCGCTTGGGCGCACAAAGGCAAAGGACGACAGGTGAGACCACACTGCTCAGGGCTCCGTCGTCTCCCTTCTTCAGGAGCGTTCCTCCACGCTGTTATGGCTTTGACGCAATATGTGGTGCTACTTAACATTCCACTTTACAGATACACTGTAATTGACTCATTCTCCTATTTGCTATTTGGGTTTTCAATTTTTGTGATTATAAATAACACTATGGTGAACGTTTTTAGATGCAATCCTGTTTTGCTCTCTGATTATTTCTTAGAATAAACTCCTAGACAAGTAATTACTAGATTAAAAGATATGAACCTTTTCCCATGCATACCGCTACAAAGCACTTTCCAGAAAGGTCAAACCAATTCACACCCACTCCAGTGGTAAGGGGGAAATGATCGCTCATTATACACAGTCACCCCACATATTGCTCTTTTAAAAATATTTTTTAACAACTTTCACTGAGAGGCATGAGTTCATCTTACCAGATTCTATTACAGTTTCAGTGCTGTTTGAAGGGACTTTTTTCCAGTCCATAAGGCAAGGCTCAGACCGAGATGAGTTACACCATTTAATAACATAGTCACAAGTCATATTGGGATCGTAATTCCAAGTGAGGAGAATTCCATTTCCCATTCCGACAGCCTGCTCTACTTTGAGATCATCTTCAACAAGAAAGAAGTACGTATTACTTGTATTAAAAAGAATAATATAAAGTAGATCTCATGAAAATGCACAGAATTAGAAAAAAGAGTGCTCGGGCACCTGGGTGGCTCAGTGGGCTAAGCGTCTGCCTTTGGCTCAGGTCATGATCTCAGGGTCCTGGGATCGAGCCCTGCATCAGGCTCTCTGCTCAGCAGGGAGCCTGCATCCCCAGCCCCCTCTCCCTGCTTGTGATCTCTCTCTCTCTCTGTCAAATAAATAAAATCTTTAAAGAAAGAAAGAAAGAAGAGTGCTCAAACTAGATAAACCTCTAGCAAAGTTTAGAAGTGTTGCTCTGTTACTTCTGTTGTAAAAAGCTAATTACCTGTGCGTACAGATGGACTCGGAAGCTGGAGAAAGCAACGGAAGCGCACTAAGACAGGTGGGGACGCAGCAGGCCAGGGTGTGACGGTCAGGGCTGGAGGGACAGGGCCGAAGGCGTGCGGGCACTGGGGGGGGGGGCAGGCAGGGGGCAGAGCACGCTCCTCTCCTCGCCCACTACGGATGTGAGCTCTGTGAGAGCAGACGGGGCCTGTGCCTGCAACCCCAGCCCCGGGGCCAGACCTACAGAGGAGGAGCACGATGATGGGTGGTGAACAAGCGGACAGACCAGCCCTTCTCTTCTCTCAAGCCGCTGCGTGGGCTGAAGGGGCTCTGGAGACGGGCTGAGGAACGGGGAATCGGCTGGAACGGGGAATCGGCTGACGTGCAGCAGGATCAAAAGCTGTGGGACGGAATGGTCAGCGAGGGAGCAGCCCACACAGGCGGAGGGCTGCGGGGGGGGCCGTGCTGAGGTTCTGTCTCCCCATCCTGTCAGATCTCGGCCTAGGGATGACGGGGGGCCCGAGGCTGGGGTTGAAGACTGGGTAGGTTAGGCCCAAAGGGAGAGGGAATTTCCCACAGTAACAGGAGGAAAGAAGTTATTCTATAACTGATTTCTATTCAAGGGTTCAGTAAAAAGCCACAGAAAGGGTTTTTGGGAAAATAAAATGGTATTCATAAAGCAATTACTACCTAACACAAGACAACAATTTGGCTTAGAATTCAGAAGACCTTGGACGTAAGAGTGTTTGGGCTCAATGTGATTAAACTCCCACACTGTGAACCTGCTCAGAGGCTGACTCAGGAAATCCTCAAGGAACGATGATTTCTCGTGAGGCTTCTGTACCTGTCTAGGAGCTGATGCTAGACAGTTCTGTAAACTACTACCTTCTGAAGGACACGTGGGAAAGGCAGGGATACAATTCTTGAATTAAAAGACAACACAGCTACTGCCTATCATGATAAAGCAATGAAAGGTAGAATCTACATCAGAAGCCTATCTTCTTAAGGGTGTTTACACCTCCCTTCTCCTCTCTCTCTCTCCTTTTCTTTCTGCTGTCACACCACTACTGACGACCTCTCCCCTCTGGTGTGTGCTGCGATCTGGGCTCTGCGTTCCATGTGTCTGAAAGGTTCTGGGCTTCCCCTCGCCCCTCCTCCTAATTCCCCTACGGTCGACTGAAACAAAGCCAAGAACCAGCTAAGTAGCAAGCAGTAAGAAACTGCCTCAATTAAGAGTTGAAAAGATACTTGGAGGACCCTAACTGGACCAATTTCTCTTCCTTCAGGAGTGGGTGGTCATAAACAAGCTCCCCCATATTGGGGCAGGACAGCAAAGGTGGGTGGGCGGGCAGGGAATGAATGACCTGGAAGAGGAATGAACTGAAAAAAGAGGCAGAAGTGGCTATGGATTAAATATTATGGATTACTGGTAATCCATAACATCTAAAGAAAGGCACTAAGGTAATTTTAAAATTGCACCACAGTGACTTTTTAAAGTTTATATTGAAGATCTAATTTAGACTGTAAGAAGAATTTCTATTTTTTTTTAAGATTTTATTTATTTGATAGAGAGAAAGACAGCGAGAGAGGGAACACAAGCAGGGGGAGTGGGAGAGGGAGAAGCAGGCTTCCTGCTAAGTAGGGAGCCCAATGCGGGGCTCGATCCTAGGACCCTGAGGTCAAGACCTGAGCCGAAGGCAGATGCTTAATGACTGAGCCACCCGGTCACCCTTAAGAAGCATTTCTTATCAGTAAAGGATTCCTATTAATAAAGAATGTCTTATCAACAAAGCCTCTATTAAAAGTAAGTATTTTTTCCTGCCTGGAAGTTTGTAAAACAGCCCAGCTGCTATAGCAACAGCTCCCGAGGTCTTGGAGGGATGTAGGAAAATGGTCCTTAAATAAATGGCTGAAACATTTCTTACTGAGAGTAACGTCCAGCACCGTAACTCTCCAACGTCATGCAATGAAGTGACGGGGTAACACTAATTATCTTATCCACCAGCAAGGTCTGCAGTCCCCACTAATGACTAATGGCTCTCAATGAATTCTGCACAATTCCTCTTCATGGATCATCAGCAGCAGGGGATATGACAAGAGAGCTGACCTTGTAAGAGCAAGCAAACACCCTTTAAACTGTTTTGCTTTAATTTCCTGTTCTTATATACTACATTCTCTTAGGTACTCACCGTTTGGAATTTCCATGCTAGCTATTTTAGAAGGTGGCGATGAGCCAACAGAATTTTTTGCCACCACACTGATGATGTAGTCGTTTTTATCAAGTTGTAGTTCTGCCCTGTGTTGAGGATCAGGGATCTCAGAAAGGGACTGTGTCTCCTCATCGAGCGAACAGGACACATTATAGGAAAGTATTTTCCCGTTCGCTTCATTAATGGGTAAAGGCTATGAGAAACGGAAAAATAAATTCTGTCAAGAAACCTGCAAAACCAGCCATGTGATGAGGCAAGACCATCAGGTCTAAACCGGGCACCGCGTCAATTGTGACAAGGTAACATCAGAATCGAGGGAGCTGTGAACGGTGTCCAACAGATTTCAAAGGCACTGCGGCCAGGACAGATCAGGGAAGTGATGCTGAAGACAAACTGTACTTACTGTAAGCAGTAAGAGCACACAGCAATTTAAAAATTAAGTAAATACAAACCGACTTTTAACCTCACATTTTTCAGAAGCAAACAAAAAAGTAACAAGAATGACTGCTCTACCAAACGAGACAAAAAATTACGGCACTGGGGCACCTGGCTGGCTCAGCCAATGGGCCATGTGACTCTTGATCACAGGGTCATGAGTTTGAGCCCCGACGCTGGTAGAGAAGACGTAAATAAATAAAATGTTAAAAAAAATTATGGCATCATAGTTTTTAAAAAATATTTATTATTTTCTCAAAATAGTACATGCCCACATGCCCATTACCAGATAATTTGGAAATGATACAAAAGTTAAAGGGCGCCTGGGTGGCTCAGTGGGTTAAAGCCTCTGCTTTCGGCTCAGGTCATGATCTCAGCGTCCTGGGATCGAGGCCCGCATCGGGCTCTCTGCTCGGCAGGGAGCCTGCTTCCTCCTCTCCCTGTCTCTCTGCCTACTTGTAATCTCTCTCTCTGTGTCAAATAAATAAATAAAATCTTAAAAAAAAAAAAAAAAGTTAAAAAAAAAAAAGTAAAATGCTCTCATATTCCCATCTCTTAAACACTCTTACATTTTGGTATTTTCTTCAAGTTGTTTTTCTAAGATGTAGATATTTTTAGTTAAAGTTGTTTTAATCACATGATTTTATCTTTTTTACACCTTTCTATAATATACTAGTCCATAATATACACACTTTAATGGCCTTATATTTTATGTAACATTTTTACCAGTAACTTGAATATTCCTTAAATAAATGAAATTTAAGTTGTTTCCAACTTTGCCCAATACTAAAATAATACTTTGGAGTACCTTTTTGCACCATTTTTTTCTTTTCCATAGTTTCACAGTTCTTTAACATGGATTTCCAAAGTAGACTTACTAAGCTGCTTTTCAAGACTATGGCTCTAATTTATACAGCGCACAGGACCCTCTGATCCAGACTGACCTCGATATTAATACTCAGCTGAAAACACTGCTCGCTGAAAACAGCGACTCTCTGATCTGTTCTACTGGGCCCATTATGAGCCTAAGGCTCACTGGTTTCATGTGACGTTACTGACTGCTCACTCCTTCCCAGAGCCCCCACCCTGGGTTTCTGCTTTACCATTTTCTGCTGGTCTTCGTGTCGTCTAACCTTCCCACTCTCCTCTGCTGGCTCCTCTTCCTTTGCTGGTCCTTTAGACGCTGCTACCACTCAGGGGTCCCTCTTTGGCCTCTTTCCACCCCACGTGCTCTCCCTGAGTGATCCCACTCACATGCTACTCAAACCTAGGTCTTTAGCTTTGACCTCTCCCCTGAACTCCAGAGCCTCCCATTAAACCACCACCTATTAGACTCTCTACTCCAATATCCCAGTGGCATTCTATTTTTAGAATGTGTTTTAAAAAAGTCAACCCCAAACAACTTAATTTTCCACCCCAATATACTCCTCCTTGGCAAATGGCAGAACTGTCAACGTAGTCTCTGAAGTTACAATCACTTCACTATTTTTAATCTTTGGTTAGGCATTCATCTAGTTTGAGCCACATCCCAAACTTTTTCTACACTGAAGTAATGGTCCTGCAACACCAGGCTGATGTGTAGACTGGGCAGAGGAAACTCCTGCTCCATCTCCTAATTCCAAAAACCCATGTGATATATTGTCTCCAGCTAGAGGATGCATCAGGTATTAAACACCGTGAAGAACAGACCCTGCACTTGATCTTAACGGAAAGGTGTGACACTGAGGTGTGGTCTGCAACTGTTACTACGTTATCATGAAATCTGGCAGACACCTGTGAGCAGCCAGTGGCTTTTCTAATCAAGATTCAGGGGGGTACACAGTCTTATACAGGCCATCACAAAGCAACAGAACTTACAGTGAATCTGCACACAGACTTAACTTTCCTCAAAGCTGGACTGATCTCAAATTTTCGTAAAATAATGTTTTACTTTCAGTAACAATATTCACTAAAGGAATCCAATTACGACTGCTCTATAATATCTGATGTTGAAAACAATTATTTGTTTTTGATGTTTGCAAATCAGATAAAGAATATAATGTAACAAAAATGTCTTCTGTAGCAGAGAAAAACCAGTGAAAACATAATTTATATTATATCTAAAAATTATATCTAATATCTAAATATCTAAAAATTTTACAAAATCATGAAAACCTTTTTAAGTGGCTAATACAGTAATACAATTAAGGGAAAACAAATTACATATGAGATATGTAGAAAGTTCCTATTCGGTGAAGAAAAAAATGTAACATCAGCCCAACTGAGATTCTAACTTAAAGCTTCTGGCTGTGTTTCTGACTCAAGAGGGAGAGAGGGAATTCATGAAATCCTCAGGTCCTTTGGAGGCCTCATGAAATCAAACTAAAGAACGCTGTGATCTGTCAGAAAAGATCCCCACCCAACTGAATGTGGTGAATGGAGGGTGATGAGGACTGTGGGGGCTGGGAGGAGCCAGGTCAGATTCGCAGCAGGACTGCGAACAGCCAGTCTCAGAAACCCGGGCTCCTTGATCACCCAAGTACCACACGTAAGTAGCTCAGCACAGTATCGTTATTTAAATATTCAGGAAAAAATCAGGTATTTACCTTCCAGTAGATTATTAAATTTTTTCCATCGGAACTCCACTCTCTCCACGTATCTGGTCCCTTTGAAGGAACTAGGAAAAGATTTAAAAGTTAGCATCTGAAGATGTGTATTGCATGTCAGTTGATAATAGGAGTAACTGAGACAGTGGCACTTGAGATTTTTCTAGGTTTCTGGAATTCTCCATAAAAATGTGAAGTAGGCCAGTGGCTTCCACTCAGAAATGAAACAATGAAAAAGCTGAGCTTTTTTTGCCCGCAAAAAAAAGAGGCCCCTTAGAACGGATTAAAATCACCCCTCAGGCCCTGAGGGATGCTGCTCTGTCTCACATCCTCCTACCTCCACTTGCTCAAGGAGGCTCTGGCCCAGCACAGGCTTCCTGGTGCTCCTGAAACATGTGGAGGACACCTGTCTCAGACTTCCCGCGCTTTCTGTGACCCTCTCCCTGTGCGCAGAAACTCTCCTCCCCTGGATTACCTCACCTCCTCCGTATCTCAGCTGCAGTGTTCCTTTGCTAGTGAGGCCTTTTCTAGCTACCCTATTTAAAACTGCAACCCCTCCTCCCCTGTCACGTTCTTTCCCCAGTCCCCTTTCTAGGCTTTATTTTTCTCTGTGCACTACCCAACATACTATTTTTTAAAAACTTCTTTCTAATCCTCTATCCTACAACCTCCATGGGCAGATACTGTTCTGTTCAGCACTATATCCCTGGTGACTACAACAGTTCCTGACACACAATGGGTGTTCAGTATTTTTTGTTTTTTTAAAGATTTAAGAGCGCGAGCATGCACGTGAATGGGGTGGGGGGAAAGACAGAGAATCTTCAAGCAGACTCCCTGCTGAGTGTGGAGGCTGACATGGGGCTCAACCCATGACTCATGAGATCATGACCTGAGCTAAAACCAAGAGTCAGCCCCTCAACCAACTGGGCCACCCAGGCGCCCCCTCAGTAAGTATTTGTTCAGTGAATTAGTGCTGTCACTTCAGTGAGGTATAAATAAAATGTTTTCTCTTGGCAACAACAGCTCATCAACTGAAGGCAAGAGATCCTGTGGTAGCCAGTCTCCAAATGATCAATGATACTGGTCACAGCTCCTGGTATGCCTGCCTGTGTATGGTCCCCTCCCACACTGTCACAGCATTAGCCTGGGTGACCAATAGGGTATGACAGATACAATGGTAACTCCCTTCTGAGGCAAGGTCATAAAAGGCATTGTGGAGGCTGCCATGTTCTCCCTCTACTCACTAAGTCAAGGAGGAGCTAGCTGCCATGTTACAAGGACACTCGGCAGCACCATGGAGAGACCCGCACGGTGAGGAAAAGCCACGGCATGAGCCATTTTGAAAACTGATTCTCCTGCCCTGGGCAGGCCTGCAGCCCCCATCTAAGTCCACACTGTGGCCTCATGAGAGACTGTAAGCCAGAGCTACTCAGCTAAGCTGCTTCTCAATTTCTGACTTATACTCATTGTAAGATAATGTATGTTTACTGCTTTAAGCCCCTGAATTTTAGGGTAATTTCCCAGGTAGCAATGGATAACTAAATACACTCCCCTTTCTGGACTCATGCACAGGATTCAGTTTTGATGATCCAAATGTTTTTTTTACATTTATCACAAAGCTTCTCTCATCTAACCTTCCTTCATGTGGAGAGGCAAAAAATCTAGATTAACATCTATCATTTTTTTACTGTTCATTAATTTTTGGAAGAAGTTTTTTTTTTAAAGATTCATTTATCTGAGAGAGAGAGAGAGCATACATAAGCTGGGGGAGGGGCAAAAGGAGAGGGAGAGAGAAAATCCTTAAGCAGACTCCCCACTGAGTGTGGAGCCTAACATGGGGTTTGATCCCAGATCCCCGAGATCATGATCTGAGCTGAAATCAAGAGTCAGATGCTTAACCAACTGAGCCACTCAAGCGCCCCTGGAAGAAGTTTTATATTCCCTATATTATCTAGTGCAAATAAAGCTTTTGCTATCTTTTGCTGAATGACTCCTGAAAATTATACCTATTGCCAAGTTTTTTGTTTTTGACTTTTAAAGCTGACATCTGATTATTCAAGGATAGAATCTGATTCCTTCTCTGGAAATGATCACACTCAGAAAACCAGTTACCTAATTTTCTACCTATTTTGACCTACATGTACTACAGAAACTGAAGTTCAAGACCTCTGGCCCCATCCGTTTCTCAGGCCTAGGTCACAAATAAAAATTCCAAAAAATTCTCTTTATTAGAAATTGTCTTTAGTAGTCTAAACAGATTATTAAAATTATAGGAAAGGAGGACAGAGTCTCGGAAAAATCACTCATAACCTTACCACAGTTTCAAGTCGGTTTCCTATACATCACCTTAGGACAGCTGCAAACATCCTGCAGATAGGCCTGGTCTTTCCACACAACACAGCCAAGCAGCTGTCCGTATTATCACAAACCTTAGAGCCACCACTTAAGATGTCTAGATGATATTTTAATACTAGCAGATATTATTACACAATTACGCAATTCAAGCGGTTCTCCTTTTACTCACTTTGGTGATATTTTCTTTAAAAATAAGTTGTAAAATTCAAGATCCACAGTAATAATCAGCTATAAATCATTCAGTGAACTTACTGGCTTCTGTGGTTAAATATTTTTTTTCATTGCTCCATTTGCTCCATTTCCAGAAAGTTTCAGCAGAACAACGAATCCGGAAAGTGTATATAGTATATGGATTTAACTTGTCCACAGCTACAAGGTAACTTGAATTTTCTACTCCTTTGATTGTGACATTCCGCTATTAGAAAGCAAATCAGTATGTATACATAACGTCATGTAAGAATTCCCACACACACACACATACACTTTAGTAAGAAAGCCCACCCAAATTTGTAACATAAACTGACTAAATGTCCACATGAGTTTACCTTTATAAAACTAAAGACAGTTCATCCACCAGAATATTTTTACATAAATACAAAAATCTATAAAATTATGCTCTGTAGTAACAATAAACAATATTTAAGTGTCATTTTAATTCAAATACTGAATCTAAGGAATAACGATCAATTAAATTATGCAGAGAGGATGATATAATTTTGCTCACTGATCAATGGCTAATGGTAATACAATAAGCCTTAAGACACTTTAGTAATCTAAGATGACCTTGAGGATTAAATACATTAGTCAGCTATATTTGGAAGATTCTTTGAGGCAGGCATCATTTTATGCATTTTTTAATAGGGCACTTAGAACCTCTAGTTTGGTGCTAAACATGGAGAATATAGTCTTCAGCAAACTCTTATTTAAATTACATAAAATTTAATTATTATAATTAAATTATTTAAAAAACCTGAGGATCCACTTGCCTCAGGAAATCCTCTGAGCTCCCAATTACATATTACATTGGAGTTTTTTGGGTTATATTCTGGCATTTGACTGATTTTCTAGCAATCATCAGTAAGTTTCCAAGTGAATATTTTCATTTAGCATCTCTTATTTTGGACTTACCACAAATTACAAGATGGTGCAGTACAAAAGTCAAGCTAAGTATCTGAAATGTATTAAAAAGTCATGTTCTGACTTGTAATGACCACCTTCTGACTTAGAACTTGCTCCTACTGCTGCACTTGGCAGTTTAAAAAAAATCTCATCTTCTTTCTGGTGCTTATCAGTCCATTAACTGATGCTAAAGGTTATGGCAAAAACTATTCATTCATTTACAAATTTGCTGAGCCCCAGCCAAGTGCCAGGTACTATACTAGACCTGGAAACATTCTGAGTAGTAAAAATCAAACTCGTGTTCTAGGACACCTAGTATTATAACTTTTCAAGTGCTAAATATAATGCTATCATTACATTGATATATAGTATCTTAGTTCTTAGTAAATCTCTAACAGGTCATCTGAGAGCTTCTGCACATCAATTTCCTTAAGTCATTCTGAAAACTATTTAATCCAAAGTAACCTCAAAGGAAGTTTATAGAAAAACCTTACTCACCAATTCTTGGACTGAGTTAGTTTTGTTAATTTCAATTTGACATACAAGTTTAATCTTTGCAAAGTTGCCTGGTAAATGCCAGGAAAGTGTAACAGCTGTTGAATTAATATCCTTCACTTTGATTGAAGTAGGAATACGAGGATAGACTGTAAATATAATTTGCAAAGCTTACTTAAAAAGCTATTTTCTAATAGGACAAATGACAATTTAAAAAAAAACAACAAAAACAAGAAACAAGAGAGGTGTCACTAGTACCAACGAACAATATTCCACACAGTACTCGTGGCATACACAAACCTCACTTTTACGGCTGGTATCGTGCCAACCGTGTTTCTGGACCAACCACCCACAAGGTTCCTGGACTGGCATAGGAATACAAAAAGGTAGGATCATAATCTCTACCTTTAAGGAATCCATAATTTATTTGGAGAGTGACAAAAAAAAAAAAAGACAATGAACAAGAGGATGCACACTAAGTCGGAAATGTGTGGTCCAGCTATTAGTGGCCACAGGAACTGAGATACGAGTGTGGTCGGGAAAGTCTCAGAGTGAAGATGGGACTTAGGGTGAGCTCTGAAGGAAGAATCTGACTAAAACTGGCAAGACAGATGCAGACGAGCATTTCCGGTTGGGGTCTTGGCAAGAACAATGGACAACAGTGAGACAAACTGCACACGATGCTGGTGATGGCGCAGAGGCCAACGTGAGTGGGGAGGAGTCGTCCTGTGAAAATAAGGCAGAAAGGTGGAGGGCAGACAAATACACATGAACACTAGCCCTCAAGTACCAAATGTAGCTCTTCTGAGCTTAGGGGAAACCAGGAAAGAACAAAAACGAGGAGAAGGAATAATTAATAGAAGTGTCCTCACATTTACAAACAGGGCAACAAGATCAGCTACTAAGCACTTGCCAGTCTCTGTCATAATGCACTTGGTTTAAGCCCTTCTCACTGACTTGAGTCTGTGAGAGAGGCCAGGCCTCCATGCCAGCGCTCCGTGGGCCGCAGAGCCCGCAATGGAGCCAATGCAGCGGGATGCCCACAGGAATGAAGGCTAAGAAGACGGATGGTATTTTATTTCTATTTTGAGCTATGTATTAATAGGGCTGGTAAAAATTCCAGAATCATCAGTAATAAAAAGGAACAAACCACTCATTGATAGACACGGCACCTTGGATGGATCTCAAGGATATTACCCTTAGTAAAAAATGTCAATCTCCAAAGGTTAGGTACTAGATGATTCCATTGATACATTTCAAAATGACAAAACAGAGAGATGAGGAAACCAAGATGTTGCCTGGGGATAGGGCTTCAGGAGCATGGGGGGTGGGTAACGGGGAGGTGTGGGGAGGTTTGCCAACGCGGCAGCAAGAGAAAGTCTCTTTATGGAGACAGAACAGCTCTGGATCGACCGTGTTGGTGGTTCTGTGAATCTCTACAGGGATCCGACTGCGCAGAAATATATCCACACACACACACCTCTCAATGCACACAGAAACTCGTGAGAACTGATTGCAAGCTCACTGGTCCAGTTCACTGGTCTAGTTTATAGTATTGTATCTGTGTCGACTGCCTCATTTGAAAACTGTACTTCAATTAATAAGACATCACAAATGGGGAAAGCCAGGGGAGATATCAAAGGGCTTTATTATTTTTGCAACTGCCTGTGAGCCTATAGTTATTTTAAAATAAAAAGATTTTTAAAAAATAAATAAAAATCTTTCAAGAATTGGGCAAAAAATTTTTCAAGAATCAAAAACAAAGCCACTTAAAGTTTTTATGTAAATGACTAATTCAAATTTTTATCTCAATAAAATGGTGAAACTTGAAATTATACATTTTGAGGATTTTAAAATAAAAGTTGTAAGATTAAGTTACTCCAAAAAATTATAAAAAGCCCTAGAAGAACTTTTATATATATATATATATATATATATATATATATATATTTTCCCCCAGGGGTACAGGTCTGTGAATCATCAGGCTTACACCTTTCACAGCACTCACCATAGCACACCCCTCCCACAATGTCCATAACCCATCCACCCTATCCCGACCCTCCCACCCCCAGTAACCCTCAGTTTGTTTTGTAGCTTAGCCCTAGAAGAAATTTTCATTACTTTCAAAACATTTTACCCCTTCTAAAATTGTTTTTAAGACACTGGTTTATGTAGCAGCTTACCTTTTTCAGTTATGTTAACTAAAATAGTTGATTCTGATCGACCCAGAGGATTGCGAGCGTTCAAAGTAAAATTATATATTTCTTGATTTGGACGCATTTGAAAGAATAACTGATAGCTTTCATTTGTTGGTGCTTCAACTCTTTTAAATCTAACATACTTCCCTGAAAAACTATGAATTAAGAGAATAAGAAATATGAAAATCATTTCAAAATGACAAGAGAAATAAACACTTCAGGAAAAAATGAATGGGTAAATTTGTAATAATTAATCTTCTTTTAAAAGTTTGTATTTCTAATTCTAGATGTACTACATACTTGGCTAAGAAAATGTATATGATTCAGAAAATAGATGAAAATCACCAGCCAGAAGCCTGCTATCTAGAAACAGACTCTTGTTCATATTTGAGGGTTCTAGGATTTTTTTAAAAAAAGCACACAAATCCAGTCTGTGTGCGTGTCATTTGCAGTATTTATGGTATATCCAATTTTATAGAGCATATTAGGTTTTATATCTTACTCATAACATAAAAGAGAGACCGCATTTCCTTATGTCATTTAATACCCTCCAGTGTTCTCCTCGCTGTCTGACATCTTTCCCCGGTGACTTTTACCTTTCAAACAAAGTATAACTGGTATTGCGCGGCCCCACCAATGCCGTTGGTCTTCCTGGATTCCACGTACAGACAATCTCTTTTAAATCACAGGTCTCACAATTCAGTTTTTGAGGAATATCAGGTGGATCTAATAGGAAAAAAATGGAGTTACTTATGGGTTACATATATTTTCCCTGAAAACATGTTTCATAAATGTCAACTACATTTTGTACAATTTCCTTTAGAAATGAAATAACGTACTGTTTACATTTTACCTTTTGAATAATGCAGGAGTTGCCATGCTTTCTGTGCATGTTTTTCTGGAGTTTGTATTATGTTAGAAATGATAGACTAAAATATACTGCAGAATAATTACTAGGTCATTTGGAATCTCCCCAAGAGCCACCTGAAGACATTCTTTCCCCCTTAAATCCTACCAAATCTCTCAAAAGAAGCTGTATCTAACAAATCAGAAAAATCTACAGGTAAAAGTATTAGTATCTATCAGGTATATACTGTGATTTGAAAAGAAGTACCAACTCAGATCACAGGTCAGCACAGGCCATATTACAAGTTTCAGAGTTCTTAAATAAGTTACAATGATCATTATTTACAAAGTATCTCTTGGTAATATTCTGCATCTTCCTATATGTTCAAAGTGACAACTGCTCTTTTGTTTTTGCTCTTAACTGGAACATTCCCTCTGGTTTTGCAGGGGCAAAACTAGAAAAAAGAAAAATGGGGTTTTGTGTGTGTGCGTGTGTCTTAGACTTTTAAAGTAATAATGGAAAATTCTGCAGTTGGACACTAATTACAGAAATTGCTATTTCCAATTTCATGTTTAATTAGGCATACATAGAAACATGGGTGTTCTCTGTTATATTTATCCAAATTACCTTTCACTAAATAAGCTTTATAAAAACAATTATCTACGTGTTGAAAAATTCTGTAAAATAATTTTCTTTTTTGAGAACTAAACTTTAAAAACTGTTCTTAGACTGTTTTAGAAACTTAAAAGGACATAAAAAATTTCACATAGCTTCCCCCATGGTGGNAAAAAGAAGTACCCACAGACCTGTACCCCTTGGGCAAATAATAAAAATAAAATTAAAAAAAAAAAAAAAAAAAAAAAAAAAAAAAAAAAAAAAAANTTACAAGTTTCAGAGTTCTTAAATAAGTTACAATGATCATTATTTACAAAGTATCTCTTGGTAATATTCTGCATCTTCCTATATGTTCAAAGTGACAACTGCTCTTTTGTTTTTGTTCTTAACTGGAACATTCCCTCTGGTTTTGCAGGGACAAAACTAGAAAAAAGAAAAATGGGGTTTTGTGTGTGTGTGTGTATCTTAGACTTTTAAAGTAATAATGGAAAATTCTGCAGTTGGACACTAATTACAGAAATTGCTATTTCCAATTTCATGTTTAATTAGGCATACATAGAAACATGGGTGTTCTCTGTTATATTTATCCAAATTACCTTTCACTAAATAAGCTTTATAAAAACAATTATCTACGTGTTGAAAAATTCTGTAAAATAATTTTCTTTTTTGAGAACTAAACTTTAAAAACTGTTCTTAGACTGTTTTAGAAACTTAAAAGGACATAAAAAATTTCACATAGCTTCCCCCATGGTGGAATAATGTCCATCAATGACATTTTAGGTAATATTAAGAGAAGTCATGAGTATTCAAAGTCTAACAACTGTATAATCAGATAGCCCTGACATATTTGTTTTGAAAATTATTTTAAATCTAAGGTTAAACTTTCAGTCACTTTACTAAAATGACATGCCAGATTTTTTAGTATAATGCTGATTATCTTAGTATTTGGAAGATGTGTTAAACTGAAATAGCTAAAACCCAAATAAAAGTAGCAATCAGAAAGCAGTGGAAGCAAAGATGCAGGGAGAAAAAAATACGAGAAGGCTGTATTTGAAACGTAACATACTGNCAGATGCGTTAAACTGAAATAGCTAAAACCCAAATAAAAGTAGCAAATCAGAAAGCAGTGGAAGCTCCTCCTCTCTCCTCTCTCTGCCTGCCTCTCTGCCTACTTGTAATCTCTCTCTCTGTGTCAAATGAATAAATAAAAATTAAAAAAAAAAACTTAAAAAAAAGAAAGCAGTGGAAGCAAAGATGCAGGGAGAAAAAAATACGAGAAGGCTGTATTTGAAACGTAACATACTGACTGTCTTCTCAAAGAAATTAACTTACAAAGGAATCAGCTAAAGCTGGATAAAAACTAGGTATAAATCAATTCTATTATAGAAAATTCAATTTTAAAAAGTCATTTTTATTAAAATATTTCCAAATGAGAAATTATGAAATTTGACACGTGACATATAAAATATTTACATGCTCTAATTCTATGTCACAGTGTAGTGTTTTAAAGTTCTTCAGTGTGATAAAAGATTAATACTTAGGTCAATTTTTAATGCTGAAGTGGCACTATCTATGAAAATTGAACATAGTGTTTATAAAAGATTTTGCTTATAACTAAATTAGCTCATACATAAACACTAAGAAGTACTGAGTAAATATTCTATCTGCTGGATAATACATGTATTTGCAATTATAATAGCAAACTGAGGAGGAAAAAAAAGCCACTTTTACTAGCACCAAACATCAAATTCTTATTGATAATCTTACTAAAAGATTATGTAAGACTTCCTATCACTAAAATTAATCAAAGAAGACCTAACTAAATGAAAAGATATACATGTTCCTGATTTGGATAACTCAACACAGTGAGAATGAAAATTCTCCTAAATTAATAATAAATCTAATGCAACTCAAATCAAAATCCTGGCAGGTTTTGTGTCTTTTTAACATATGGTGGGTTAACAGGATATGCATAAAGAAAAGAATATAATGAATCTTAATCCCTAACTCACACCATAAACTGCTCTTGCTGTTAAGCTCCTGAAGAAATCCCTCCGCAGGGAAATTCTATTGCTGCTCCTGAGTTAACAAATATTGACTATTTCAACCCCCACATGCTATAAATGAAGCTTAAATTGTGCATTAAACAGGCTTGTTCTACTATTATGATAGAAGAGTAGTACACTATTGGAAATAATAAAAACCTGATGAATAGTCTCATCTTCTGAATTTAAATTTTTGTCTTCTGTATTTTTAAGTGGATGTCTCACTTTTTGGTATCAGTTATCATAAGGTAGCTTCCCTCCATATACCACTGGTTCTTAACCTATCTATACTCCACGGTGATTTATGAGGAACGCCGCAAGTCCTTCCCTAAAATTCCATTAGGAAAAAAATTTCCTAAAGTTTAAATTTGAACAGAATATCATTCTCACTTGAATTCCAAAATGCATTACTGGGAAGACAAAAAGAGAGTAAGGTTACAGCCATCAAACTGAGAAGTACATCTAATCCTGGTTATTCCCTTGGGAATATATCAGTCATGCAACATAATTCATCCTAAGTTTCACTGGAAGGAAAAGAGAGGTGGAGAGCTGCAGGTCTAGAGCACGGCTGAGAATCCAAAAAAGGTAAGAAAAATCACTACACGATCAAAAAGAAAATCATAAAATCCACTCACTACATTCCACACACTTTGATCACGGGACCCTTGAGACCAAGCTCAGCCTCTGATTCCGAACGCTGGGGAGGAAGGGAAGCAAGCGCTCGCTGCTGGGGGCAAGGCCATCAGTGCAGTACATGACCGTTACCACGGGAGAGGGGACAGAAACCCTCAAAACACAAAATTCTCTGCGGACACTCAACACAAGCTACATAAACAGGGGGCAGTCCCTCACAACAGCTTCTGGAAACGTCATGGAATTTTAGAACCGCGGGAGTGACCATGTTAATAAAGAAGCCCCTGTACTCTGAAGCATATGTTACACACAGAACACGGAGAGAGAGGGGCCCTTCCAGTGCCTGCCCTCCGGCAACCCTCTTCTTTTCGGATGTATTACTTTAAAAGTTGGAGAAGCATATATTATGCTATTGAAAGAGTTTGTGTAAAATCATTACAGCTCCATGAATTTGGGGATGTTTTAAAACATATGATTTAGTTTTAAAAAGGTATGTTTATATTAGGTGGGATGTTTTAAAACTTTAATTTTAAAAGGTGTGTTTTAGCTGGGAAATTGACTTTGAGTAGGCCCCTGAACAACACAGGAGTCGGGGCACTGACCTCCCATGCAAGTCAAGAATCTACATACGGGCCACCTGGCCGGCTCTGTGAGAACTCTTGATCTCTGGGTCGTGAGTTTGAGCCCCACAGTGGGTGTAGAGATTACTAAAACAAACAAACTTTAAAAAGAAAAATCTACACAGAGCTTTCGACTCCCCCCAAACTTAACACCTACTAGTTTACTACTGACTGGAAGCCTTACCTATAACATAGACAATTGATTAACACATATTTTGTATGTTATATGTATTATTTACTATAAAGTAAGCTACAGAAAATGTTAAGAAAATCATAAGAGAAAATGCATGTAGAGTACTCTGCTGTAGTTATTGAAAAAAATCCATGCAGGGACGCCTGGGTGGCTTAGTCAGTTAATTGCCTGACGCCATGACCTCACTGGTCATGAGATCGAGCCCCATGTCAAAGTCTGCTTGAAGATTCTCTCCCTCTGCCCCTCCCCCCACCTCTTGCACACACATTCTCTAAAATAAATAAATAAATCCTAAAAAAAATTTCACATGTCAGCAGACCCATGCAATTCAAACTTCTTTTTTTTTTTTTAAGATTTTATTTATTTATTTGTCAGAGAGAGAACACAAGCAGGTAGAGAGGCAGGCAGAGGCAGACGGAGAAGCAGGCTCCCCGCTGAGCAGAGAGCCCGATGTGGGACTCGATCCCAGAACCCTGGGATCATGACCTGAGCCGAAGGCAACTGCTTAACCAACTGAGCCACCCAGGCGTCCCCAAACTTCTTTTGTTCAAGGGTCAACTGTATATGAAATGATTCCTAAGCAATGTAGGATTAAGAAATATTACATACAAACTACCTTTGACTCAACAAAACTCTTAACTAAGAACTTAAAACTAAGCAGCTGGGTGTTTCAAATCTTACTACAAAAGCTACATAAATACAAATATTTAACGAAAACGAGCTAAGAACTCATCTTAAAACAAGCAAAAATTCTGGTGTCTTCGTATTAAAAAAAAAAAAAAGGAACTGTCCCCTGTCCCCGGAAACAGCATTAAAGCTTTTAAAGAAGAGCAAAACAAATCAATAGGAAGTCTTTAATACTATATACTTACATCCTGCGAAAATAACTGTCCCAAATATGTTATCTTCTGTTGTGAAAACCACATTTGTTCCACTATTAGCAGAAACAGAAATATTATGGATCTTGATTGCCACATTTTCCCCATCAAGATGGATAAGGGGACAATTTGTTTGGCCAATCTGTGCTGATAACACCTTTTCTTGAGTTACACAACAAAATGTTATATCTGAGCCTACAAGTATCACTTTGTCTTGAGGAAAAACCTTAGTCTGAGAATCTGGTGACCCTAGAGAGAACAAAAGGAATTACAAATACTGTATCATCTTTTACCATAAAATAGCCCAGTGTTTATAAAACATACGATAAAGTGTTTTGTAATAATGGTGGCCCAAAGGAGTTTTCAAAGGAGCAAGACATATACAAGAAATAAAGTGAAACCATGTATGTTTTATCTACTTATGGCCAATGATGGGGGTGGGGGGGAGGGCAGAGGGGATTGGAGGCCAATGCTGAAGGTCACAGGTTAATGTCTAAGTCTGAAGGTTCAAACTAAATGGGCTTATATCCACATGTGAAAAATCTACACCAAGAAAAAATCACTCATTAAATAATTCCATTCCTTTGAAATGACTTCTATATATTTAGGGCAGACTTCTTACTTTCCATCAGCTTGAGTATACTAAATATTCCACACCCTAAACAGTTTTTCTTTAACCCCAACTCTGTGCAGGTTAAAGCCGCACCTTTGCTTTTATTTTCTTAAATGTCCGATCTTTTTAATTATCTCTAGTTTCTTTTCTACCTGCTTATGCTTTAATCTACCACAATCTGGCTTCTACCCCAACCATTCTACTAAAGTGGCTCGCTGACCTATTTGCTCAGTCCAATGGCCACTTCTCAGCCACCCTTCCTTTCGACATCCACAGCATCGGGTAAGTTGCCTAAGTTCTAATTTCTCAAAACTCCCTTCTCTCTTGGGTTCTACACCGCCCTACTCTCCTGGGCTACTCTGAACCCTCTGGCTACTATCCTCCACTTTGCTGGCTCTTTTTTTTTTTCCATCTTACCCTTAGACATACAGGCTTGTAAGACATGTGTCCCTGGTCCCCATTTCTCTTTCCCTAAGTATGGAAACCTCTAGATTTAAACAATTTTGCATCACATCCATGTTGATGACTCTCAGATATGTATCTCCAGCTCCTAGTAATCACTTGGATGCGAGACTTGTATTTCCCATTGTCTGAGACATCCCTACCCCCATATGTCACAAACACCTCAAGCTCAACATATTAAAAATTAATTTATCTTTCCCACCTGAGTCATTCATGTATTTCCTGTCTCAATGGAAGGCAACACCAGCTACTCAGCTGCCCAAACTAATAGTCATCTTTGGCTCTATTTCTTGGTTACCAAATGTATAGTCACTAATTTTAATTCTGTCCCTTCAGTGTTTTCACACCTTTCCCCCTTTTCATTTCTAGACCCCAGTACCCTACTTTATGCCTCCACTGTCTTTTGCTGACCCACAACAAAATCCTCCTTGCTTATCCACATGCTTCCAGTCCTTCCTTCCTCTGATCCATTTCTCCATGTGGTCACTAGAGTGGATAAGCTGCAATGATAATCAGCCCTTCGAAGGACTTCATTTCACTGTCAACAATTTTCCAGGCCTCTCTCACCTTGCCAACATTCTACCTGCATGTGACTTTCATTCAATGCACAGATGATTTGGGGTATACTTACAGATCCCCGTGTTCTCTGCAGTAACTCTGCAGCTCACAGGGGTCTGCTCTGTGGACAAGAAACTAGGAGCCGTTTTTTTTTTAAAAATAAAGACTTGATCTCACTAACACCTACATAAAATTTTTAAATGTTCTTTAATGCCTACCACAGTGATTTTCAAACCTGGATGTTTATCTTAATCACTTTGGAAGATCTTTAAAAATACAGATTCCTGAATCCTAACTCAGAGTTTCTGAATCAAAATGTTGTGGTACAGAGACCTGGGAGNCTTTTTTTTTTAAAAAAAATAAAGACTTGATCTCACTAACACCTACATAAAATTTTTAAATGTTCTTTAATGCCTACCACAGTGATTTTCAAACCTGGATGTTTATCTTAATCACTTTGGAAGATCTTTAAAAATACAGATTCCTGAATCCTAACTCAGAGTTTCTGAATCAAAATGTTGTGGTACAGAGACCTGGGAGATCCCCAGGTGACCCTCATGAGGCCAAATAGCATTTGGAGAACTGAAAGGTTAAACTAAACCTCACCCTTAAGCAAGACTATCTCGTTCACTTGAAGCAAAAGCTTTTTAAATGGAAGCTTACAAGAAATGTTCTTAAGTGGGCTCCAGTCACTCCACTCTTTGTGGCCAGAGAAATGCAGATCATCGACATAGCATCTAATTCCCACAGAATGAGTGGCACACTCCAAGGGCATGTCTGAGGTCCAACTCCAGTGATGAACTGTATCTTTACCATTTACAGTTGTATTGTGGGTCACCTAAAAAATGAACACAAACACAAAATAAGATTTCCAGGTACTGATATGTTCTGCTTCCCTTTCGATTTAAAAAACACAACAGACAGTATGCGATCACTGCTGGCTAGAAAGGCTCACCCTTTTGTGCAATCATCTCAGTTTTCTATTAGGCATAATAGAAGAGTTACAGGGACAATAATCATGATTCATTTGTTTACCTCTTTTTTTTTTTTTTAAACATCCCAGTACAGTTAGCATACAGGGTACTATTAGCCTCAGGTGTACGATACAGTGACCCAACACCTGCATACATTACCCAGGGCTCACTGTGACCGGTGCACTTGTTTACTTCTTCAGCTTTAGGCTCTGCTGCATGATTACACATGACGTTAATATTCCAAATCATTCAATACAGAGAAATGAACCATTGCCAAAACTGAGCTCCATTTTTCATCGAGGAAAAAATAATTAATGGATGTGTACTTCCAAGAGTTTAAGTCAAAGAGAGGAGCAGCATTTCAACAAAATAACAGTTTCAGATTAGGTTTTATATGTGTTAGCTGTCTAACGTTTTATTTTTAAATAGGCAGTTTATAAATAAGATAAAATATTAATCTCAACTGTAAAAAATGGGAAGGATTTCGATAAAGTATCAAGGATCTACTAAAAGAAACCTTGGAAGCTCCAGTCTAAGAACAGATTAAAGTATTTCCTTCTCTCTTCTGAAATTTTTCTAAAACAAAAGTACACAGATTTTTTTTTTTAAGGCATAGATGCACAAAGGCAAAAAACAGAAGAAACAACAACAATGAAATTCTGGATACTGGAGAGCTGATGGACATCAGAAATGGACTCAGAAGACCTGAGAAAGCTCAATCTTAAGCCCCCCAGTGGAAAAGGCAGAAACAACCTGATTTCTATCATGGAAATGCCAAAGGGCTCAGGAAGGGGAAATGCATGGTCAAGGTGAGGCACAGAAGACTGCTTGAAAGTTGTGTGAAGAGATGTTAGATACTAGATATCCCTCCCACATTCTGTCCTACCAAAAGACTACCCTTCTCCATCTTGGCAGAATGCAGATTTATGATCTGGAAGAGTAAAACAGAATACCTCTGGAATGAAGAACCTCAGCAAAAGTGGAGAATGGGGAATACTGTATACCAAAAACAAGGGGATTGCTAACCTGTGCACTATGAAGGCTGGGGTGCTCCTGCCTTCTTCTCCTACTCAGCCCCCAGGATATGGATGGCAGAGTTGCTACTTACCAGGCAGGGATCTAAATCAACTTTTCTGAGGGATATGAACAGGTCAAGATAAAAATCTGAAAAAATAATATTAAGATTTTGCCAAGTAGATATCTCATCCTAATCACCTATAATGAAACCCTAGTCAAAAGTCCCTGGACAGCAAACAAAAGTTCCAATTAGATTAAAAAAAAAAAAAATTAAGGGGCACCTGGGTGGCTCAGTTGGTTAAACATCTGCCTTTAGCTCAGGTTATGATCCCAGGGTCATGGGATTGAGCCCCGCATCGGGCTCCCTGCTCTGTGGGAAGCCTGTTTCTCGCTCTCCCACACCCCCTGCTGGTGTTCCCTCTCTCACTGTGTCTCTCTCTGTCAAATAAATAAATAAATAAATCT
>LNAC01000007.1:7276534-7303486 GCA_002007465.1 Ailurus styani
AACATCCCAGTACAGTTAGCATACAGGGTACTATTAGCCTCAGGTGTACGATACAGTGACCCAACACCTGCATACATTACCCAGGGCTCACTGTGACCGGTGCACTTGTTTACTTCTTCAGCTTTAGGCTCTGCTGCATGATTACACATGACGTTAATATTCCAAATCATTCAATACAGAGAAATGAACCATTGCCAAAACTGCGCTCCATTTTTCATCGAGGAAAAAATAATTAATGGGTGTGTACTTCCAAGAGTTTAAGTCAAAGAGAGGAGCAGCATTTCAACAAAATAACGGTTTCAGATTAGGTTTTATATGTGTTAGCTGTCTAACGTTTTATTTTTAAATAGGCAGTTTATAAATAAGATAAAATATTAATCTCAACTGTAAAAAATGGGAAGGATTTCAATAAAGTATCAAGGATCTACTAAAAGAAACCTTGGAAGCTCCAGTCTAAGAACAGATTAAAGTATTTCCTTCTCTCTTCTGAAATTTTTCTAAAACAAAAGTACACAGATTTTTTTTTTTAAGGCATAGATGCACAAAGGCAAAAAACAGAAGAAACAACAACAATGAAATTCTGGATACTGGAGAGCTGATGGACATCAGAAATGGACTCAGAAGACCTGAGAAAGCTCAATCTTAAGCCCCCCAGTGGAAAAGGCAGAAACAACCTGATTTCTATCATGGAAATGCCAAAGGGCTCAGGAAGGGGAAATGCATGGTCAAGGTGAGGCACAGAAGACTGCTTGAAAGTTGTGTGAAGAGATGTTAGATACTAGATATCCCTCCCACATTCTGTCCTACCAAAAGACTACCCTTCTCCATCTTGGCAGAATGCAGATTTATGATCTGGAAGAGTAAAACAGAATACCTCTGGAATGAAGAACCTCAGCAAAAGTGGAGAATGGGGAATACTGTATACCAAAAACAAGGGGATTGCTAACCTGTGCACTATGAAGGCTGGGGTGCTCCTGCCTTCTTCTCCTACTCAGCCCCCAGGATATGGATGGCAGAGTTGCTACTTACCAGGCAGGGATCTAAATCAACTTTTCTGAGGGATATGAACAGGTCAAGATAAAAATCTGAAAAAATAATATTAAGATTTTGCCAAGTAGATATCTCATCCTAATCACCTATAATGAAACCCTAGTCAAAAGTCCCTGGACAGCAAACAAAAGTTCCAATTAGATTAAAAAAAAAAAAAATTAAGGGGCACCTGGGTGGCTCAGTTGGTTAAACATCTGCCTTTAGCTCAGGTTATGATCCCAGGGTCATGGGATTGAGCCCCGCATCGGGCTCCCTGCTCTGTGGGAAGCCTGCTTCTCGCTCTCCCACACCCCCTGCTGGTGTTCCCTCTCTCACTGTGTCTCTCTCTGTCAAATAAATAAATAAATAAATAAATCTAAAAAAAAAAAAAAAAATTAAGAGCCACTCACTTAAATATGAGCAGCAACCAGGATGACCAGAAATTGGGAGAAAAAGTTCTAATATGAGAGTCAAAGATCAAAGTAAGAAAGGAACTCGAAGGAACAGGCTACACAGAAAGAAAAAAAATTAACTGATACCCTCAGAGATGAGATATTACATCCATAAAACAAAAAGAAGAGACAAAGGGGCTCTCTCATACATTAAAAAAAATCTATTAATAAAAATTCAAGAAATTCAACAGCAGGAATGCAAGATAATGTTTAAGAAAACTGTTCAGAAAACAGAGCAAAATAAAATTACAGAGGGAAAGTGGGAACAATTAAGAACATTACAGAACCAGTCTAGAAGGTCCAGTTTCTGAAGAAAAGAGTTTCTAAGGAAAAAAAAATAAAAAAGGAGAAAACAGATATGAAGAAATCAAAGACATAAGACATACAGTAAGAAAATTTCCCAAGCTGAGAAACACGTGCTTTTGGTCTGAAAGTGGCCCAGTGACTGTCTAGTACAACAGAGGAAGATAGATCCACAAGAAGAAACAAATGGAAAAATGTCTTCCAAACCTTGAGAAAACTCCCCAGCCTACAATTCTATACCCGGCTAAAGGAACAATCATTAATGAGGGCAAAATAGACATTTTTAGAAATGTCACTTCTTAATGAATTCGTCAGGTAGCATTTTACGCTCCCATGAGAAACGTACGAAAGTTCCAATTGTTCTCCATCTTCTCAAGATTGGAATTGACAATCTTTTAAATTTTGTTAGCTAGCAACCAATTTAAATTTAAAAAATAAAGTATATCTGCAAGCTACCATTGTAGGTAGCAGAGAGTATTTACAATAAATAGCAAATCCTACTAGCATATATGCTTCCACCAAAATGGGGAAATGAGAGGGAAAAATTCAAGAAAAAGGTAAAAGGAATCCCCCGGATGATGATGGAGAACCCCCAGACCACAACTTCCTAAGAAATGTGCCAAAAAACCACCGAGGTTTGTCCTAAATGACTTGTGGGTATACGTAGGTATCGCTCCCTCCAACCCAGGGTTGGCTGGTGGGGTGCGGGCTGCCAGAGCTCCCGAGAAGTCTCGGGGTACGAGAGTCCTCCGCTACTTCCCACGCTCCTGCTAAACCAACACTGTACTATGTGAACCCTATGTAAGCAGGCTTGAGAGGTAAGTCAGAAGGTCTCTGAAAGAGCTATTCACAAACATACAGCTGATAAAATTCTAGCATGTTCGAACATTTCAGCAGGAGATTCATACACCTTGGAGATTACTGAGGATTCAATTAATGGGGCACAAAAATAAAACTGAAAATACAAGACATGATAAGAAGCTGTACCCCCAAAAAGAAAAGTAATAGTATCTGCTGNTAACCCATGAGCCACCCAGGCGCCCCTCGCGGTCCAATTTTAGATAAGCAATAGTTTTAAGACAACAGTNGGGCACAAAAATAAAACTGAAAATACAAGACATGATAAGAAGCTGTACCCCCAAAAAGAAAAGTAATAGTATCTGCTGCTTGGTTTAGCTGTCGATAATGTTTATATAACCGTCATACGAACAATGAATGCCAGTCTACCAAACATCACCGAATGATAGAACAATACTGGAAAGAGACGGGAAATGTGAGAAAGAGAAAGAGAGCGAGCGAGTGAGTGAGCACTCCAGCATGCACGTGTGCGCACCCAAGCCAGGAGGCGACGGGACTAAATTCTCATCTCCCACTATTACAATAAAACGTTGCTCAAAACTGAAAAGAAAAATTAAGAGCAACATAAGCATGCTATCTGGACAACGGAAATACATAATAAAAGAATCAGCTAGAAGAAATGAAACTTGCTGTTTAAGTGGAGAGCAAAATGGGAGGGGCCGGAGGTGCGGCAGAGCTGCAGGGGTGCGGGGGTGGGGAGGGTGGGGTTGCTCCCACCCAGGTCCCCGAAGTGCCCAGCTTCCATGCCCGGATGTGACGGGCAGAAACCGCCACGTTCTAACTGAAACACCAATGTGCAGTATTTTTGATTCTTACACAATCATAAAGTAATAGCAAAGTGACAGGTCATAAGCAACTCTGCCGTAAATAATGATATCAGTAACATATAAACAGAAAGGTCACATTTTACTACAGATCTGCATCACTTGCCCTCTCATGTTTCACTTTTAAAAAATTCATTTGTTCTCTCTCTGTTTTTCTGGCCGCTTGCTCTATTTCCCTGTTCAAAGATTTTTCTTCAAAGATCGGATCCCCAGAAGTACTACTTTGCCGCTGCCATCTTGTGATGCATCTTGTGACAATGAGTTATAGGACCTTAAAAACAGTGTTTCCATTCCTTTATGCCTGATTTCACTTACACTTCAATGAGTAGCCCCCTTATCCTTGCATCCCATACATAGCCCCCAAAGGAAGTACTGACAACTGGTAGTTGTTCAGCAGCTTTATAGATACCATTATCATTTACTAAAGTAACTATTTGGCACCCTTTACAAATGAGAAAAAGGAGGTTTTGGGAAGTTACCCAAAGCCACTAACTGGTAACCCACCCAGCACAAAATGGCAGGCCATCATGAAGAGCTACGCGGTCTGATTTTATTTTATTTTATTTTATTTTTTTAAAGATTTTATTTATTTATTTGACAGAGAGAGAGATTACAAGTAGGCAGAGAGGCAAGTAGAGAGACAGTGAGAGGAGGAAGCAGGCTCCCCACTGAGCAGGGAGCCCAATGCGGGCCTCGATTCCAGGACCCTGAGATCATGACCTGAGCTGAAGGCAGAGGCTTTTAATCCACTGAGCCACCCAGGCGCCCCTCGCGGTCCAATTTTAGATAAGCAATAGTTTTAAGACAACAGTGCTAGAGCTGTATCAAAGCTACCTGCAAATTAGGTTGACAGGAAAGAACTACCATTAAAACTCAAGAAGAGACAGACATTTTAGGCTGAGGTCCTCAGGATGGGCTTTAAAATGAGGGGTAGGATCTGACTCAGGTTTTGAAGTGTACGTTCAATTCGCACAGGTGCCAAGGAACAGAAGTCATCTTATACAAAGGTAAATGCATCTATTTTGTAACAGAAATTGCAGTGGTTACAAAAGGGCACAGACTGTAATTCTGAGTCCTGGCTCCACTACCTCCTGTCCTCCTATGTCTCTGGAGCTTCTCTCTAAATTGGGGATGATATTGATGGTGCCTCCCTCAGGGGTCTGTGGTGCGGATGCAGACGAGCGCATGTGGACCTTTCCTGCACTGGCAGAGGCGGAAGCACCGGAGGCCCACCAGCTACAGTTACGGCCGCCGCTAAGCGAGGAAGCCAATGCACAGTGTCAGAAAGGAAAATCACGGCAACAACTATGAAATACAGAGTAATCCTAGTTTTTACCCTTACGGTCTAGCTTATCTATGTACTCAAGGAAGTAACTGTAAAATCATGAGCTAGTCTTCTAACTCTTAAATCTATAACTAAACATATTTCAAATCCATTAAGGAGGAAAAGAGCAAAAGGACAAAAGAGGATTCCCACATATGCACAGTCAAAAACTCTTCACTATTCCTCGTTCTCCTTTAGGTTAAGAGGAAGCTGAAGACAGATNAGGGGATTCCCACATACGCGCAGTCAAAAACTCTTCACTATTCCTCGTTCTCCTTTAGGTTAAGAGGAAGCTGAAGACAGATTAGAAGGAAACCATTCACCAACGAAATTTTAAAAAATAAGAGAAAAAAAGCATGTACTATTAAATGTAAGAACGTTATTTCAGATTCAGATAAATTCAACCTTAGAGGCTTATACAAAATTTCTCAACAATTATTATGACTAAATATGTTTCAAAACATTTTTATGTTTATAGTATTAGACAAAAGTAAAATAGTAAATTATATGTATACATTTATTTTTTTGTAAAAACATGCACATAAAAAAGCTGGACAGAAACACAAAAATAACATTTACTATGGTCAAGTGGTGGAATCATGGATTAGTCCTCTCTTAATTTTCTAAACTTACTNGTCCTCTCTTAATTTTCTTAATTTTCTAAACTTACTTTAGTTAGTAAGTTATATGTTATTTTGTTATACATTATTTTNTTCCTCTCTTAATTTTCTAAACTTACTTTAGTTAGTAAGTTATATGTTATTTTGTTATACATTATTTTAATAAGTGTTTTGAGTAACAGCACATAGTTTTTAATGAACCCTGAAAGGATATCTGAACTATTTCCTTAACAATGTAAAAGTTCACTGGTATCACCTTAAAAATCTTTTAAAAATTACTTGGTTTCTTTAATGTCACAGGAAAAAAATCTATTTTGGTTCAAACTTACTAATTTTACGACTTCCATATTTTCTTTACGTAGAATTTTAATTTCCCAGATGACATTTAAGTGATGTGGAAAAACAGAACCCCTGTCATTCCACTTTAGGTATAATGTGGAAGTTGAGAAATCAGCAGACAAATTCAAGATCTCTGGAGTGTCTGGAATTAAGGCTTGAAAAAAAGAAAACAAAAAACACAACTTAGTAAAATAAGTAATGATCTTTCGTATTGTAATTCCATTAATCAACTACTTTTAAACTCTATTCCTTCTTGATCCAAATGATGATGAACTGCAAGCAAACTCTTGGGGCACATGGGTGGCTCAGGTGGTTCAGTGTCCAACTCTTGATTTTGGCTCAGGCTGTGATCTCAGGGTTGTGAAACTGAGCCCTGTGTCCAGCTCTGCACGTCATGGAGCCTGCTTAAGAATCTGTCTTCCTCCACCCCGCCCCTGCCTTGTGCATGCTCTCTCTCTCAAAAAAACAAACAAACAAAAAACCCCCCAAATCCCAATAATAATAATAATAAAGCAAACTTTCAAAGCGATTGCTGAAAAAAGTGAATACATGTATTTATTTGTATAAGCAGTGATTCATCTGCCAAATCTGAGAAAATTATCAAATCCTAATATGTCTTCTAATACAAATAGCCACTGGGTTCCACGAAACTCTACGGTCATCAGTCTGGAATCTGTAAGGAGGCAACGTCAGAGAGAAGTAAAGGAGCTTCCTCTGTATGACTGTAGGTCAGGCCTAAGAAAATGATAGAATATGGAAAGCCTGCTCTGGTAGAGCTTCCCATCTGTTTTTTCTGCACCCTTCCCACTCACCTAGCAGTGTCAGAGCCCCTGATGCTGGTGGAAGTCACCCATTTGGGGATGCTATGAGCCATTACTGGTATAGGGAGCTGTAAACAGCAGCAAGACCACAGGAATGACCAAGGCATTGAGTGAGGGAGCCAACAGGGCACTGCGCAGATGTGGAAAATACTCAGCAGGGTAAGAAAGTCCTCCAGAAAGGCTAGGTGAGCTGTGGCGTGTAGTGCAGTGCAGGGGGCTGAGAAAGGTAAGTGGTTAAGTGGGAGACCACTGGGAAAAGCTGATCAACGCAGCAAGGATAGAGATCATGAAGCACTGTCATGTTCATGAGGGATATGGAAAAGGAAAGCAACTCTGATGGGCATTTCAAAGAAATGACCGTGTCAAAGAAATGAAGGACTAGTATAACAAGAAAGGGAAACATCTAAGATTTCCTCAAGTTTCTAGCCTAGAAAGCAGGCAAAAGGAATCCCGGACATTGTGAAGAGACGTGAGAAAGAGAGGCTATGGGTGACCAAGCGTCAGGAAGGGACAGGGGATCAGTGAGTGGAGGGGTCTGCTGACAGCAAGTGAGAACGGGGCCCATCAGCACCATGGACACAGACACAAAAGGAACTCTGAGTGCAGCTGAAGAAACGGACTTGAATGCACGACTCAAAACAGCCAAAGCTCACCCGAGAGCTGAGAGCTACCAATAGTCACACCTTCAAGGAACCAGAGAAACCCAGCAAGAATCCTGAGAGGCAGAAGGAAACCAGAGACGATCCAGCACTGCTGAGACTAAAAGAAATGGGTTGTCAGTTAGGCCAAATCAAAGAGAGTTCATAGAGGAAAACTGAGGAAAGACCACCAGCATTGGGGAGGGTACAGTCATTGGTGAGAAAGAAGTCTGGGAGGGTAGAGGGCCCTGAAGCTGCAACACAAAAGGTAAAGGAAAAAAACCAAAAAACAAAAAACCATGCTCAAGGATATAGTAGCTCACAGGGAGAAAATGTTAAATTAAAAAAAAAGCAGAAAAAGTATTCTTTAAAATCTTCAAGTCTCCCTACCTATAGCGGATGAGTAAACTACTCCATTAGTTCGGATCAATGAAAAACACGTAAGGTGTGAGCCTGTTCTGTTGTATGAGACACAGGCTTTGTGGTATGAAGGGGGGACAAGGTGGGGACTCTGTCTTGCATGTTCTCTCTTCCAATCCCAGTAAGTGAAGGTAAGTTAAGACAACTCCAGAGACATGTGCCCTTGGGCCATCCCTCCTCCAGCACCGACCCACGCAGCACAAGGGCCAGTCAGCAGAGTCACTGTGAGCCCAGACTGCAGGACTTTACAGAGCTGGGGTAGCTGAGTGTGCTAAGTAACAAAAACGGCAGAGCAAACCAACATAAATTAGTCTTGGAATTTAAAAATAAGTTCTTCATAAATTTAACTAAAATGTGACCACAGAGCTCTACACTGGATCTGTGTAAAATATTTACGGCTGTACAGGAAGCAGTATACCTGTGGCTTCAAAACCTAAACACTATACAGCAAAGTCAACAGTTTCACAGCTACGTAAGGACAGTGGAGGATGCTTTATAGGACAAATTTCAAGTGGGAGCTGCTTTTAAAACAGAAGGAGCCACCATATCACATGCCTGAAACTTATATAACAAATACCGTATGTTAACTAACCAGAATTACAATAAAAACTTAAAAAAAAAAAAACAAAAAACAAAAAACAGAAGGAGCAAAGGAGGAGCAAGAAGTTGCTTTGGAGCCAGGAGAGGGCAAGCTGAAGATGCCAATGTCGACCACAGAACAGAGGCTTCGAAGAACACTGTTCTTTCAAATGCTTCAGGCTGTCACAATACAGTAATTTCAAAATTATGAAACATGGGTGCCCTTACACGAAGGCAATATTCATCTATTTTTAAACGCTCCCTCCCTGGAAAGTACATGTAATTTACATTTTATCTAAATAGAAGTGGGCTATTCTTTAAAACACAAGGCACAGCCAATATTTCAAGCTAAAAGACAGTAGCAATCAAAATTACGCAAATGAAAGGATTAAACACACACACACACTTTTTTCACTACTTCATAGTACACTTCCCCACAATAAATGGAAAGTTTCCCTAAGATCCCACAAACTATTATTTGCATTTCTTTCCAGCTAAAATAGACACTTGAGGACAATATTAACTTGCTTTCTAGAAGACAGGAACTTTTCAGCTGGGAAATAAGTTTAATCACTTGGGTCTGTTTATTTTTCAAGGCAAGTACATCTTTACTCATAACCTTCATGCTCTTTCTGCTTAAACATCAGAGGATGGGAGCTTTCCCAGCTCATTTACAGGATCCACTTTATTTATTCTGCCTCAGCCAGACCCATATTTTCAGATTATTTTAAGAAACTTAAACACTAGAAGTCTTACAAAGACTTATTTTTGTGTTTGCCCTTGTCAATTAGAAGCATATTATGTATACGTGTCTATATTAAATACTTTGTTTGCTTTATATGTATGGTGTTGACAGCCTCTGGAGAAAATTTAATTTCTCATACTTTTCTCCAGTAGCAAACTGCCAAAAAACCCAGATGCACTACCCTTTCCTAGCTTCTCCAAAACAGAGTAGGTACTCGAAGGTCTGCTGATGCACCCACCTCCCTTTTATATTCATCTGGTTTGCTTTTCAATTTTCTTATCAGTATTATCATAGTAGTAGTAGTAGTATCTTATTAGTGGGATACTGTTAATCTAATATTCTACTCAGAATCAGACTCAATAGTATTAAAAATGCTATCAACAAATTACATGATATGTAAAAACAGTGAACGATTCATCTAGTATGTCATCTAGCACCTGCCTAGATTTGCCCTTCTAATTCTTTCTGTCAAATACTGTCATCTTCAAGTAGCTTCCCAGACAGAACCTTCTCCTTATCTCTTGAAAAATCAGACAAAACAAACTGGCTCTCTAACAGAGTCCTGGGGAATTTTTAAAAATCTGTTATAAAATTAAGTTAGATACCTTATACCTCACTACAAAATAATTCCAGATGGGTAAAAGATTTAAAATTGAGCATGATAACAAAACCAAAAGCTCAAAGAAAAATAGTAAAAGAGTCTATTTATATAAAAATGAAAACCATGAAGTTTAAATTTTAAACTCAGAAAATTATTTGCAGCAAATATGATAGAATTAATAACCATAATATAGAGAGCTCTTGTGAACCGATGAGGGAAAGGGCGAGGTTCGACACAAAAGAAAACTGAGAAAGGATACAGACAGTTCAGAAAAGAATAAAAATGACTGATAACTTTTTTAAAGTAAATACTCACAGAAATTCAAAAACAACGTGCTATAGTTGGGGGGCCATCAGATTGAAATGGAAAAACTAAGAGAAATGGGCAATATCCAGTCTTGGCAAGAAGTAAAGAACAGGGTGCCCCTCCAACAGGATGTTTGTGGAAATGTAAAGACTCCAAAGTTTTAGAAGATAATTGGCAATGGACACCAAAAGTTCTAACAAGGGGATTATCTTTAATGCAGCATTCCCAATTTTAGGAATTTAGCCTAAGGAAACCATCACACAAATTAGAAACATACATGCGCAAGACATGCTCATTAAAGCATTGGTTATAATACTGAGAAACCAGAAATAAAAATCTCAATGTTAATATATTCAATCACTTAACATAATTACAGTACCTCCATTCAATAGAATACTATGCAGCCTACAAAAAATAATACAGATTTAGATAACAAACTGAAAAATCTATGTCTCCTGTTAAGCAGGTTATAAAGTAATATGAACCTTACTATTTACATGTATATGCACAGCAAATACATTTAAGTGTTAACAGTATTGCTCTGCGGGTACTGAGATCATGGCTGATCTGTACAAAACATTCTCACGGGGATCGCACATCTAGCCACACAAAGAAAATAACCAACAGGGCTCCTCTCTACCTTGAAAGGCACTGAGACAGATGTGAAGTTCCTGGAAAGCTTGCTTTGTCATTATCCTTTTGGAATCTGTTCTATCTCAGACACGGACCACTCCAAACCGGCATCTTATCCATGAAATTGGACAGGTCACCAAGTTAATTATATTTTTTCCCTTGTTTCAAAGTCAGTCATCCTTATAAGACTCATTATAATATCATTATGAAGCCATGCCGTAACAGTTGTCAGGAGAGAACAAACCTGCCTTCCCAACCAGGGAGGCTCCTGGGGTTTCTAAGGTCTCACTGTGTAGGGCGCCTGGGTGGCTCAATGGGTTAAAGCCTCTGCCTTCAGCTCAGGTCATGATCTCAGGGTCCTGGGATCAAGGCCCTCATCGGGCTCCCTGCTCAGCAGAGAGCCTGCTTCCCCCTATCTCTGCCTGCCTCTCTGCCTACTGGTGATCTCTCTTTGTGTCAAATAAATAAATAAAATCTTAAAAAAAAAAAAAAAGTCTCACTGTGTAGCCAAATCTCCATCTCCATCAGCCAGGGTCTATTTCATGACTCCACTCAGCCTGTCCCCTAGGTCATAGGCATTTAATCAACCCCTCTGTAGAAGATGCTTGTCACCTGCAAGGCAGTGAGCTAGGTGCTCGGTGGAGAAGGGAAACTCCCTGTCCTACTAAACCTATTTTCCTGCAGAAGCGACACACACGTAAGCGCCTTATCACATAGCACGTTAGTAATGCAACTGCGAGAGAAATGCCACAAAGGAGAAGACACACTGCCTAAGGGAATGTTAAGAAAGGAATGGGGTCTCGTCTGGGAGGGCAGGGTCAAAGACCACTTGCTACAGCAGGGGAAACCTGAGAAATTCTGAAATATGCAGGAATCAATGAGGAGAAGAGGTGACAAAAAAGTATCCAAATGTGGAAAGGATCGTGAACTCTGTGACATCTACTCTGATTGACTAGAGAACAGTCTGCTTCCTTCCCAGTCTTGGCTGTGCTCTCTAAGCCACAGTATGGTTGCTGGGGAAACGCAAGCATTAGTCTAACAAGTGAAATTCGAAAGAAGAATACATTTCTGCCAATTAGAAAGCACTGCAATGCTAAGCACAAAGCCACTGTGCTGAGTTCTTTTTTCTTTTTCCTAAAGATTTTATTTACTAATATCTGAGAGAGACTGAAAGCAAGAGAGAGAGCAGGAAGCAGACTCACCACTGAGCGGAGAGCCCGACGAGGGGCTCAATCCCAGGACCCTGAGATCGTGACCTGAGCCGAAGGCAGACGCTTAACCAACAGAGCCACCCAGGTGTCCCCATGCCGAGTTATCTTCAAGTCAATTTTCTTTTCAAATACTTACAAACATTTTTTTCATTTAGTGTGAATTTACTTTTAAGATTTCCAAAATCATACAGACGGTTTATCGTTATTTCATGGTCACCAGGTGAAAGAGCAGGGATCTTAGTATTTGTTTTCTCTGACTGATAACAAGAATGAGACCTGCAATAGAAAAAAAAAATCAAATTTTAATCAGTGGATAAAACTAGCAGTGCAATTTTCACAGAAACGTGACTAACACAAAATGCACTGGAAAATACTTCTTATTCTTTTGTACAAAAACATGACAGGTTATACTGCCTTTTAAGACTGAAAAAGGGGAGGTCGATGGTAAATGCATCGGTGTGGAGGATGAATAACCAGACTGTACCAGAAAGCCAAGTGACAAGCAGAGATGATTATTTCAAGAAACTCGGGATTTTAGCACGCCCTTCGCACTCCCCCCAACCTTCCCTCCGCAGCCTTACCTGGAGCCACGAACGCCCGCCCCCCCACAGCCCTGCACTTCTATACAAACCCGTCCTGCGGTCTCAGGCTGAGACGGTGCTCCACGGATACTGGGGACGGGAATGAAACTGTCTTGTGGCCCCCCAAACACACCTCAGTCTGTCCGCTGCTCCTCTGTTCCGGCCCAAGGTTCAGTGGGAACAACACTTGTCTCTTCACTCTGCTTTCAAAACTCTTCCAGTTCCCTACCCATTATCCCTTCAACAAAAGTTGTTTTCTTCCCCTCGGTTCCACGGCCTTTTGAACCTTCACAGAGCGCACTTATGTTCTTTTTATTGCTAGTCACCCACATTCCTAACATCCCATACAAATCCGAGCTCAAGCAGAGGGACTCTGTGGTGTCTCGGCGACCCGGCCCAGCACCCTGCGCAGATTACCTTCACTTCTTTACTCAGGACTCCGCGTAACCAGGCCGGCTCCCCTCCGGTCACCCTCAGAGAGGGAGGCTTCCTTAGGTGCCAATAACACAAAAGCACTTGAATTTGCTAAACTGTGCTATTTCATACGTTAAGTTCTTTCTGGCTGGAATGTCTTTCTGTCCTTTTTCTGAGAAACTGGGTCTTCACACCCCACAATCACACCGCAATCACAGCCTCTCTGGGAGCCCCACACTGCTCAATGCTCCCTCAGCCCTTCATCTACAATTTCCATCAGCACCGGAAGTGATTTGTTTCTTGTGAACTCCTGGAGAGCCAGAACAACTTCCTCTCTCTGTGGCCTGAAGCAGTCACTCATGCTATTTACCAAATTTTTCAGGTTCTCCCCTTCTGGGTTCACAGCAGGATTGTACTTCTGGCTCCTTGGAAGCAAGGCAGGTGATGATGGGACTTTTTTTGCAGAGAAATGTGAGTGAAAGTCACATCTGTTCCTTCCGGAAGAAAGCTCTGGAAGCCAGCACAGGCTGTGCTCCCTCTCCTCCTGTCTTCATGCACTGGAGGGTGAGGGACCCCTAGGTATGGGGCCCTGAGGGGAGACTCGGGGCAGAGATGCCAGCTGACCCAAGATGGACACTGAACACAAGCAGGAAATCATCCTTCATTTTCACAGCAGAAAATAAGGAAATAAGATTTTAGGGCTATTTCTGCAATACAACCAACTCTTCCTGGTTGACAAATATACCACACAGCTTAGACTCACGCTCAACTACACCAGATGGGAAAACAACACGCGAGTAATATTTAAACGCGCACTTATGTGCATTTACATGAGGGCCACCCATCAGCAAAATGGGACTTGGAGCTGTCATGCTGAACCACTCTGAGGTTGCCGAACCACTCAGAGTCCCGCTAGAATCGGGGAAAGGGAAGAGAATGTTTCAGTTTGTGGACAGCTCAAAGGCCTCACCTCTAGGCTTCGGAGCTCGCAGCCGTCTCCAAGATTCCCAGAGAGGGGAAGGTGGGGTGACAGAACCAGTTGCTGGCCTGCTGGCCTGCTACCGTCCTTTCCCCCTTCCCCTTAATAACAGGAACTCAGGGTTTATCCAGGCACATCGCCCCGCCTCTTATGCAAATAGGGTTCATCATTTGACTCTATCCTGCCAATGAGAGGCAAGCAGAGCTGTCCTGTGGGACTCCTTAGAGGTCTCCTTAAGGAAAAGCATCCTTTTCCTCACTGCTTTCTGGCATGCAGACAGGACAGCCACTCCTCAAGCACCCTTGAACCGTGAGGTCACGTGCTAAAGCTGGCACAGTGGCACAGTAGAGACGGACCTGGGTCTCTCATCCATAGCTGCGCCAGCCTTGAACTGCCCACTCCAGACCTGACGTTTTCTGGTGGGCAGAGTCAGAACTTGGACCCAACTGACCAGCAAAACTTCCCTAAAGTGGATGAGAATCCACAGCATATGAAAGGGGTGTTCTATACTTAATATTCAGATAACACAACAATCACAGTTTTGGCCAGGAGAAGGGTTTGTTTCCACCTTGATTGATGTAGGATTCAGATTTTTTAGGAAACAGAGAGCTAAGATTTAAAATTTCATTGAAAAATTTCTAGAATAAAATCTCCATGCTCTAATATTAAAGACCTTTAGGTTATAGCTATTCATTTCTCTTTTTTTAAGAATTTATTTATTGATTTGACAGAGAGAGAGATCATAAGCAGGTAGAGAGGCAGGCAGAGGGAGAGGGGGAAGCAGGCTCCGCACTGAGCAGAGAGCCTTATGCAGGGCTCGATCCCAGGACCCTGAGATCAGGACCTGAGCCGAAGGCAGAGGCTTAACCCACTGAGTCACCCGGGCGCCCCGCTATTCATTTCTCTTACCTGTTTTCAATGCAAACTTCATAAACAGTACCGTGGCCCGCTCCCAAGGGTGCTTTCCAAGAACAGTCCCACACCCGCAAATTGTTAGTTACACACTTCAAATCTCGAGGCGCCCCTGGAGGAGAAGAAACACACACATAGAACATGCTTAATAATTTAACTGCACCATGAAAGGCCAACATATCAAAGTGTCTTTAGCCATGAGTATGAGCACATGTGCCTGCAGGATGTTTTTTGTGCAGGGATGAGTCTGCAGTCACAGAAGGGACTGGTTTTCTATTTCTGTTTGTAGCTGTCAATTAAAAAATTAGAGGAAACCAGTGGAAGTAGGCCAACCACTAGACCACTTAGGGACTGAGCCTCCACCAAAGTCCCACCTTTAGCCACTAAGATAGATGGAGGGAGTCAAGGATGAGACCTGAAGCGCTGGAAGAATTTTATCTCCAACAGTCCCATTTGCCCCCATTCCTCCCTCCAAATAAAGTAACTCTAAGTAAAAATTACGTATCTCCCATGCCCACAAATATAGCTTCTAAGCACTCCTAGCCACTGCCGCCCCACTGCGTGTTACCAGACCGCCACCTACACAGAAACCCCACAGCCAATCTTTAAATTTTTATGAAGCAGGGGTGCCTGGGTGGCTCAGTCAGTTAAGAGTCTGCCTTCGGCTTGGCTCGGGGGGCCTGGGATCTAGCCCTGTGTTGGACTCTCTGGTCAGTGGGGGGGAGTCTGCTTCTCCCTCTCCCCCTCCACCTCTCTTGCTCTCAAATAAGATCTTTAAAAATGTTTATGAAGCATATTATATTTAAATAGCAATGAACTCACACAAGTCTCTGAAAAATATTTTTTTGTGTAGGCCTAAACAACTAAAAGTAACAACTCAGAATATTATAATCCTAATAGTATTTATTCATACCTATAAAAGAATACTAGGTCATGGAATACATTCACTCTATACAATGAAAAACTGTCATGTTAGAATGAAAAAGAAAAAAGAAGGTACCATACAAGAGGGAGAACAAAAGGAAAAAGGAAGGAGAGGGAAGGAGGGAGGAAATAAAGCAATCGCAGTGTAAAAAACCTATTCCATCTCAGACTCTATTAATGTCTCTGAAAAGGATTTTTAAATTTTTACACGACTGGCATAACATTTACAGTAGCAATAAATTATAAAGCTGCTTATACGTGATAGAAAACAACAACATTAGAAGTATTCACACTAGAAACCATCAGTAATCATACTAAAGTTATTTAACAGTGACCTCGGGGGAAAAGAGGATATCTGTTTAATTATGGAAATAATACAAAAACTAAACTCACAGGCACAAGGATGATAATGTTCCTTATAGAAATAAGCTAGGGAATAACATCTACACAAACATTCTTAATATATTTAAGGAAGATGAACACAACATATTAAAGAAAGAGATTTAAATTTCATTTATATGACATTCAGAAAAGCAAAATTATAGACAGCCAGTAGGCCAGTGCTGGCTTGAAGTAGGGAGGAGAAGAGAGCTGAGTACAGAGGAGCATGGGGAATTTTCTGGAACGGGGAGTATTCTGTATCTTGTACTGATGGTCACATGACTGTACACATTTGTCAAAACCCACAGAATTTTATCCCAAAAGGGTGAACTGTATTGTATGTAAACTATACCTCAATTCCCTCCAACCTTGGGGAAAGACTATTCAGATCTATCTTTACGGGCCTTTGTAAAAGAGATCAAAAGTACAGAGAAAAAAAAAAGGTGACAAAGAAATGGATTTTTAACCACAGAAAACCTGGAGGGTTCAATAAAGAAAAATCACCTCATAATCAAAATAATAATGGCAAAAAATAGCAACGGCATTGCAATCAGTCCATTCTCTAAGGCTCAGGTGCACTTACCCCTTTTCTGGCTATTTACTTGGTTCATTAAGTATAGGAGAATAAATGTTAATAAGAGCCACTGGAAATGTGACGTCATCCCCATTCTTTTACTATCCACCATCCAGGAGGGTCTTCTCAAATGTAAGGGAAGGTTCATCATCGTGCAAAGCAGTCAATCCTGGATGAGGAGAAGAATTTCAAATGGTGTTCAAAGTGCTGCAAAGACACCTCTTGCACTGTGCACAGTGCCACGGAGAGTGCATACTGACAAATACGGATGCGTACTGTACATTAGTAACCTTGCAGACACTAGACTCAAGCTGCCTTGGCTTTGGGAGATGTCAACAATCGAACACAGCTGCTTTCATGATTACTTTCACGATCCATCATAGGGTCAGTTTTCAAATGACAAGCTTCAAGTTCAAGATTATAACCAAACACCTATTTCTCAACTCTCCATTCTAATACTACTACAGTATAGAAAAGCAGTGCAAGAAACTTAAGTTTTGACAATTTCTAATGATACAGAGAATGACATTTTTAATTTCAATTAATATAGTCATTTATGACAAGTAATAGTTTCTTTTCATTTACACGGATACAAAGTTTCTATTTCATATAAATTCAAATAAAGAAAAAATTAGGATAAATAATAGTATAGGGGGTTCGCAGATATGGGCAAAAGAGTGCCCAATACACACAAATGACTAAGGTGTAACAAACATTACAACAACTGCAACGGGAAAGGGACCGCTGGTAGACCAGAGATGTCCACTGACGTAGGCGAGCAGGGACTGAAGACAGTGTGCCGTGGGGAGGGGCTGCAATACAGGTGGGCGCTGTTCAGCCTAAGAGCTCAAGAGACACTTGTCAGCAAATGACCAGAGACAGTCTACCAAGTGCCAGGTCCCCATCCAGGCACTGAGGTGCACACTGAACCAAAATCCCGGCCCTTGCAGAGCCTGGAATCTAGATGGGAGATACATATACACAAACTACTGAGAAATTTAAGATCTTTTATTCTTATTTTTCTAAAGATTTATTTATTTATTTATTTGACAGAGAAAGACACAGCAAGAGAGGGAACACAAGCAGGGGGAGTGGGAGAGGGAGAAGCAGACTCCCTGCTGAGCAAGGAGCCCGATGAGGGGCTCGATCCCAGGATCCTGAGATCATGACCCAAGCCAAAGGAAGACGCTTAATGACTGAGCAACCCAGGCGTCCCAAAATGAAGATCTTGATAGGCGCTTTAAAAGCCAGAATAAGTTGGGGTGTGTATGAGAGTGTGAGTGAATGAAAGCGTTACTTGAGCTAAGGATGAACTAATGAGAAGATGGCAATGGTAAGACTTGGGTAAAGAGAAGCAGCAGCAAATGCAAAGACCCTGGGTGGCTCAGTTGGTTAAAGCCTCTGCCTTTGGCTCAGGTCATGATCTCAGGGCCCTGGGATTAAGCCCCGCATCGGGCTCCTTGCTCAGCAGGGAGCCTGCTTCTTCCTCTCTCCTCTCTGCCTGCCTCTCTGCCTACTTGTAATCTCTCTCTCTGTGTCAAATAAATAAATAAAATCTTTAAAAAAAATGCAAAGACCCTAAGAAAGGACATGCTTACTAGGTTCAAACGTTAGGAGGAGGAGCCCAGCCCAAAGGAAGTGGGCTGCTCAGGCCACGGGGGGCCTCCAGGCCGTGGAAAGGATTCAGAGTTTAACATGGTTGAGAGAAAAATCCACTGTTGTGGTTTTTTTGGTTTTTTTTTTAAGATTTTACTTATTTATTTGAGAGAGAGAGAGACAGACAGCGAGAGAGGGAACACAAGCAGGGGGAGCAGGAGAGGGAGAAGCAGGCTTCCTTCCTACTGATGCGGGGCTCGATCCCAGCGTCCCAGGATCATGACCAGAGCCGAAGGCAGACGCTTAATGACTGAGTCCCCCAGGCACCCCTCCACTGTTGTGTTTCCTTGGAGGGGGGGAGGGATCCACGATCTGATCTGCACTTTGGGAAGATTTCTCTAGCGGCTACATGGAGGGTGGAGTCCAGGGGAAGGGAGTAGAGGTAGGGAAACCAGGGTCCGGGTGAGACGAGTGATGAGGACTAGGGATCTAAGAGCAGACGTGGAAGAGACAGTCAGATTCTGGCTCGGTTCTAGAGATGGAAGGGCCTTCCCACTGTACTCGAGGCAGGACAGTGTGGTGACTTAAGAGCATGGACTGGACATCTGACCTCTATCCACAGTTTGGCTATTGTGGACATTGCTGCTATGAACACTGGGGGGTGTGTGCCCCTTCAAATTACTATTTTTGTATCGTCTGGATAAATACCTAGTAGTACGATTGCTGGGTCATGGGGTAGCTCTATTTTTAACTTTCTGAGGAACCTCCATACCGTTTTCCAGAGTGGCTGCGCCAGCTTGCATCTCCACCAACACGTGGATGGAACTAGAGTATATTAAGCCAAGCGAAATAAGTCAGGCAGAGAAAGACAAATACCATATGATTTCACCCATATGTGGAATGAATTTAAGAAACAAAACAGATTAACACTGAGTAAGGAAAGGAAAAATAAAATAAGATAAAAACAGAGATGGAGGCAAATCATAAGAGACTCTTACCTATAGGGAATAAACTGAGGGCTGCTGGGGGGGTGGGGGATGGGCTAAATGGGTGATGGGCATTAAGGAGGGCACTTGTTACAATGAGCACTGGGTCTTACACACAACAGTTCCATCACTAAATTCTACCCCTGAAACCAATAATACAATATATGTTAATGGATTTGCATTTAAATAAAAATCTAAAACAAAACTAAAGTGGACTGGGGCTGAATCCTAGCTTTGCTACTCATTGTGTGGCCTTAACCTCCCTGTGCCTCAATTTCTTCATCTGTAAAGTGGGGATAACCATATTTTCCATGAGTTTGTTGTGAAGATTACAAGAGTAAATGTGTAAAGTACTTAGCAGAGGGCCACACGTGTACTAAATGGTGTGTATATTTAGTGCGTTGTGGGAGATAGAGGGAGAGGCGAGGAAGCAAAGATGGCTACAGATTTGGTGGAAACACAACAATGGACGGCTGGTGGTGCCATTTAAATCCTCTCTGGGTACACAGAGGAGGAGGCAGTGATTTACTGTTTATGGGCTGTTTATAGATGGTCTGTTTATATCAGAGATCTGTTTAAGGACCTCAACCTTGATTTGTTCCTACTTCCGAAACAGAGGCATTCCCTACAGAATGTAAAAGAACTGCCCAGGAAACAAGATCCGCTGACAAAGACCCAGGTGTCCAAGAGGAAAGGCTTCTGCGTCTGACTCTGAGGGATCCCTCAGCGTCATGACGTTCCCATCCACTCCAGCTGAGTGAGGCCCGCCAGCTGACAAGTTCGCCCAATGCACCGACAACTCCTTGTCAGACTTAAGTGCCTTGTTTTTATACTGGAACAGACAACAAAGGATCATAAAACATATAAGAGAAGCCTGAAAATAATAAAAAGAAATTCAGAATAAACAGGGTCCCTAGAAGAAAAATAAAAATTACTCCCAGAGAGAATAGGGATAATGTAGAAAAGAGGAAAACTAAAAAACAGAAAACCACCTAAACAGTATTCTCCGAGTGAAAATGGCATAGCCATAAGAACTAGAAAAGGATGAGGGCCCCTGGGTGGCTCCGTTGGTTAAGCAACTGCCTTCAGCTCAGGTCTTGATCCCAGGGTCCTGGGATCAAGCCCTGAGTCAGACTCCCTGCTCAGGGAGCCCGCTTCTCTCCCTCCCTCTGCCCCTCTCCCTGCTTGTGCCCTCTCTCTCGAATAAATAAAATCTTTGAAAAAAAACTAGAAGAGGATGCAATGAAAAAGGAATAATGAGAAATAAAAATAGCTCTTACAAGTTAAATGTATTGGCGGATATTAACAATTTTTTAAAGACAGATACAACATTGAGCAATCTTTCAGGGAAAAAAAAATAGACAAAAACAGAACATGTGAGAAGAGATGTTAAGAACAGGGACTTGAGAGAGGAAAAAAGATCCAACACCTAAATAACTGGAGCCCAGAAAGATAATTCAGAAAACACTTTTCTTAGCAAAAGCAGACGGCAAGACCTCCTCCTGGTTATTATTGAGTACTGTCAAATACTCAGGAGACAAATCCCGAGCAGCTTACATAATTACAACCAAAACAGGCACAGGCACACATTTCCAAAAGTGTTCAACTATTTTCTGGCCAAACGAGTCCCTAGTCACTTCCAGTGTCACTGAGCTTACACAGTAGAATGAAACTATATTCATGGAATGTCTGAAATGCCAGCTGCTAAAGTTAAAGGATTCCGTAGCACGTGCAGGAATAACTGAATAAAGGAGCCCCAAACATGACCAAACCGTAACCGAAATCATCAAAAACCATATTCACTGACTGGCTGAAACTCACTGACATCCTCCTGAAATGAAAACAGCCCCTCACTATAGGTTTACACTTGTTCCAGGAAAGAGATATGTGTCCCATGAAGTGCCAAGATGGGTCCGAAGGCCACCAGGTCCTGGGGACACAGACTCTCATCCTGGCTCCACGGCTAAGGATCAGCCTGACTGAGGCAAACCCCTCAATCCCTCCCGGCCTCAGGCTCAGGAGCGGCAGCACAGAGGCCACCTCTGCTCAGGGTCCACACGAGAAACTTCCCAAAGTTAAGGTTTAATACTGCACTTCCACTGGCAGGCAACGAGCAAGCAGACAGACCAGCACAAGGTCAGGGCCAGCAGCAGGTGGCGATCAAGCAAACCACTGAGGTCAGCGAGGGGCAAGAGGGGTGTGCTCAGGGACAGGAGGATCAATGATGGTGTCACCAACATCTGCTTAGCCCAACACAGGCAGGATGATAAAACTCTCCTCTGTTGTTAACATTTATGTAGAAAACGGTGAGCGAGTCTCTGAGGCCATATGATATTACGCTTGTAATCAATCTGACTTCTCTACCAAGCAAAAATTTCAAGTGGACTCACTTGAGGCCGAAACAGTACAGAAACAGAGCTTTCTAAAGTACTTAAAAGGAAAAAGGACCCGTGAAACTTGTCTCTGCTCCCTTCGAACGGAAACATTGCCAGAATTTACTCTTTTCCCCATTGATGCCTTATACCTAGAGAAGCACACATTTTTAGAGAGTTTCCGAAATTAGGGTCACGGTCACTTGCTGCAGCCGCAGAGTGCAAATGCAAATACCTGGAAGGCAAAGCAGGTGACCAACTATCCCCACAGGGCATGCAAACTGGAGCTCCCCAACCTCGCCTAGAGGGGGCAGCAGTGGGCCCCATGTTGCCAGATTTTTCTGATTTTTCAAGCCAAGGTAGAAACCTGGGAATTTCTATGAAATGCTCAAATGTGTAAATGGGAGGAACGAATTTGTAGTTTCTAAATATCCTAAAAGCCAAACAAAACAGAGCTTCCAACTGTATCCCACCCACGGGCCACTGGTCTGTATCCTATGCAATATAATTATGTTAAAGGATTGAAAAGATGTCAACAAACCTTCTTTTTAAGGAAACTGATGGAGCAGAATCAATTCATAAAATTGTTGGAATGGAAAGAAAAAAAAAAACAAACCTGTTCTTTGCGTGTTCTGTTTATGTTGTATCCTGACCTCAGTCTTAGGCTGTCGGGAAGACAGGCCAACCCAGCGTGCAGGGCTTTCTGGCCCCTCTTGTGAAAAAACGGAACATCACAAATGCACCCTGCTCTTTCTCCTCAGCCCTGAACACTCTGGTTCCAGTCTACGTGAGGTTTCAGTCCTTTCTGCCCAGGACAGTAAGAAAAGAGAGCTGAAAGAGGAAAGTAAAGGCAGAAGAGGACCAGAAACTGTGGCCCAGATAGGTTCTGTTTAGCCTGTTTTTTCTTTTTGGTGGGGCGGGAAGGGACAGAGGTGGGAAGAGGAAGGAGGGAGAGATGTGGCAGAGAGCTAGTGCATTCTGAGGCAGGCCACCTTGGCCCACCAAGACTGTGGGAAGAGGCCTGAGAAGCACCTCTTGGGTCAGAAAGACAGGAATGCAGAGGACCCAGAGCCTCTTTTATCTCTCAGAGAGTCTATGTTTTTGTCATCCCAATGAGATACTTCTCTTGTCACTGATTTGCAAAAGGAACTGCACATTGGAGGGAGAAAAACCACTTAACTACAAGGCAAGATAAACTTGTCCCCACAGATCACCAAACCTATAGGAGGGAGATGCTGGAATGTTGACCCCAGAGAGGTAGACTGAACAGAAAGTAAGCAGTATCCATGTCGCTGATTCATACTCTTCTCAGTGTCCCCTTCTTTACTCTTTTCTGTGGGGGGACAAAAACACTGTTGAGAAACTGGGACCAGCAGCTACTCTCCTAATTGCACTCCTCACCTCCATCCCCCCCTCCCCCTCTCCCCCCACGTAAGAGCTTCAGTTCCTGGAGCACTGCCTCTGAAGAAGGCTTTTCAGGAACATATACTCTGCCGTTAGGGAGACGCGACTGTATTGTGAAGTGATGAAGTGTTGGGATTTGAGCAGAGAGAGACATACCTATGAAAAACACACACGTGGCCAGTTTGGGAAAGCAGACTGAGACTAGACTGTGTGGGGAGACAGTAAAGGTTTTTTCAGGAAGAGAGAAGCCTGAAGGAAGCAGTGTTTTCGGGGGATTAAGAAACCACTCCAATAACAAAGACATAGAAAGAATCATCAATATATATATTCAGCTGCAAGAAATCTAGTTCTCAGGGAACCAACCAAGTACACAGTACAGTGAATTTACAGAGTTATACCAAAGGACGTCATGGGGGATTAACTGTATAAAAGAAAATCTTTAGAGCTTCCAGGGAGAAGACCAGCCATACAAGGGCTCCGAAATGACAGCAGCATGGGACTCTGGGACTTGCTGCGTGAGCCCGACAAGCCCTCCGCCGTGATGCAGGGACTGTGCCAGTGCCATCGTCAAAGCAGGCTGCGGGGGCAGAGGAGACACTGGGTGTATGGTCCCCCAACACAGTGGGGGAGTGGGGAGGGGACAGCGGACTTCCCGGCCCTGAAGACTAAAGAGAACAGCTCCAACATTTCACTTGAAGATGATTTCCATACTTGAATTCTATACTCAAACTACTAGTTAAGTGAGAGGATAAAATACATTTTGTAAAGCTATGTCAGAACTCAAAAGATATACCTTTCACCAAAAAAAGTGAGTTAGAAAACAAAAAAAAATGAGACGACGAGCAAAATGACCCATGAAACCGCAGCTCCGCACCCTCCCCTCCAATCCTTACCATTTCCAAGCTGCCACATCCCTTTATGACTCCTTCCGTTGGCGCAAAGTTTCCTTCTGCCTGGAATTCCTTTCTGGACTGCCCTCTGCCCCTCCTCCTCCATTCACCCAGGAAGCTCTGGTAGGCGCGAGGAAGAGCCCACGGAGGCCTCTGAGATCCTTCTGGGGATTCCCCCCAGGTCAGCTGCTCCTTCTGCTTCCACAACACTACTTCAGGGCTTGCACAAACTATGACCCGCTGCCAGGCCTGGTTCTGTCAGTGAAAGTTTACCAGGACCCAGCCATGCCCATGTGTCCATGTGCCGCCCCGGCTGCTTCCACGTTACAGGGTTCGGACTGGGTAGCTTCCACAAGAGACTCGCATGACTGGCAGAGCCTAAAATACCTGCATACTACCCGGCCCCTGCCAGAAAGCCTGCTGACCCCCACTCCACTGCAGCCCTTCCCAATTCTGTCATTCCTCCAACTGACAGTAAGAGGATGCTGCCTCCTCTCGGTTCACCGCTAAGCCCCCATGACCCAGCGTAGTGCCTGGCACTGAGCAGACACACTCCAAAGCGGGCTGATGGCTAACCCAAGCACAGCCCGCACCGGAACAGAAGTCAGAGCTGTAGTTGCCCAAACTGTGCACTGAGGTGCCTGCAAGGCACAGAAGCAAGTGAACTGGGATATTACAATGTACTTTAAGTTTTCAGAGGAAAAAAGCAACATCACTGTCCATCACTGTCAGAACTTTTAGCTCAAGGTAGTTCAGCTTTCAACACCAGGCCGGGCTACATTCCTCTCAATGACCTCGTATTTTGCAAAGACAGGGTCACTGGTCACTGTGATAAAACACAGATAGGTACCATCCATTCAAAAATCCATGTAGAAATGGAAACAAGGGTGACAGTGTCAACCTGTTCCCAAGGTTCACACATGTGGCTTTTTAAGAATAAAATAAAAATGGGATTTATCTTTTAAATTGTTATGCATTCTTTTTTCCAAACTGCTACTCAAGTGTCAGATCATAAATACTGAGTTGTTTGTAATTTAGTACTTCGTAAGAATTGTTAGGCATTTCTTTTGACCTGGGGGCACCATAAAAACAATGAAACACCAAGAGCACTGTGAACCACGAACGTGGGACTCATACCCTAATCGGAATCTGCACGCAGGAAAATAATCCTGAAATGTAACGTTTGGTGTGTGACAAGAATAGACCCTTGTGGATTCTGCAGGATAGGGTTTCCCCAAAAGAACTGCAGTTATTTCTTGGTCTGTGACTTTTTGTTTTTCAGGATCCTTACATTCCTCTCCTTCAGTTTCAGTGATCTTCACTCCAGGGAGGACTTCCCTGTTCATTGAAAGCCTGTTCACTATCAACTTCAGCATGTCAAAACAAATTTGAGTACATCACCCTGGTGCTTAAAATCCTTTGAAGACTCCCCGCTGCTCCAACATCAAGCCAGCCTCCTGGACAAACCCCTCCAACATTCTCGCTCCACCCTGCAGCGGGCTGACTACCTCTGGCTCCCGACACTGCCCACAGGCCTCAGGTCTCCCCTCAAACCACTGCCTCTGTGGAACGGGCCCCGTGACGCTGTCCACACCTCCAGGTCTTCCCATGCTCCAGGATCCGCCCGCAGCTCTGCCGCACTGACCAGGGATGTCTCAACACTCGCCTCTCCCTCCACTGGGCTGTCAGCCTGCCTGGCGAGCTCCAGCCTTCAATGAAAGCCAGTGATGTCCAGCAACACAAATGAACTTGCTCTCGCCTTCTCTCACAAGGGTGAAACACCCTATTATTACGGTAAAGAAATGACCTGGGGCGCCTGGGTGGCTCAGTGGGTTAAAGCCTCTGCTTTCGGCTCAGGTCATGATCTCAGCGTCCTGGGATCGAGGCCCGCATCGGGCTCTCTGCTCAGCAGGGAGCCAGCCTGCTTCCTCCTCTCCCTGTCTCTCTGCCTTCCTCTCTGCCTACTTGTGATCTCTCTCTCTGTGTCAAATAAATAAATAAAATCTTTAAAAAAAAAAAAAAAAGAAAGAAATGACCTGAAGGACACTCCTCCCTCTTCCAAAACTGCCAAGAGGGATCTTTAACAGGCTGGGGGAAAGCCCGCACAATAGCAGCTTAACTTCAAACATGATCTGGAACAGCTCTATTCCCCAGGATGTGATCCCCACACTCTCACCAAGAGCAAGATTTTTTTTTTTAATCTCTTCCCAGTTCTTAGGCCCTAAATGGCATTTCCTTGACTATGGAGTCAAAGATACCTTTCATGGGTCTATTGGTAATCTGCAATGCTTTATATGTAAGATGTTTGCTCTCTCTTCTGCCCATTTTTCTAATCAGACATTAATCTTTTCTTCACTGCTTGATAAGACACAAATCCTAACACCATACCATAACATGCATATAAACCGGTACATGCACTGCAAATATTTCCAGTTTATTTTCTTATTTTTCAGTGAGGTTTCTGTTTGACTTCAAGTCAGATTTCCCAATTTTGTCCTTTATGGTTTCTGACCATAAACTCTTTCCCATGCCAAAACCGCATAAATGGCCTCACCTGTATAATCTTCCAGTATAGTTAAGGCTTTTAATATTGTGAAACTTTAATCCATATGAAATTTGGGTGTACAAGAGTCAGTAGTACTAGGGGTTCCCTCCAGCCCCCAAAGGTTACACTTTCCCTAACACCATCCATTAAATGATCCATTCCTTCCCCCATCGACCAGCGATGCCCTGAAGAGAGCACTCCCACTCCACTTCCTTGGGGACTCCCTTAGCCCACTGCTCTTTCACCCCACATTTCTTCATGAACTGCATTATCTATTCTGTGGCTTTCATCATTCAAAACTCATGAGCTCCAAATCTGTATTTCCAGGACTGGCCTCTTCCCATTTACAGATTAACCATCTGCCCACTAGACAACTGCTTGCTTTTCTACACACACCTAGTCCAAAGGAGGTCCTTCAGGAGTGACAAAATCTTTTGATGCTACATATCCACTTAGATATCTCACGGACCCCTCAAAATCTCCTCAGGTATAAAATTACACTCACCTTCCCTTCCCGACCTGCTCTCTTATGCCCTGGTCCTTGTTCACAGTGCCAGTCTTCTCCTGGGTCACCCCAGCGAGAGTAACCCTAACTCCTCCTTCTTCCCCAGCCCTTCCACCTACTCGTCAGCTCTCCCTCCTAAACACAACCTGTCTCGCTCCCTATCCCACCCCCCAACCCCCCCACCCC
>LNAC01000007.1:7303518-7317169 GCA_002007465.1 Ailurus styani
CACCCCCGCCCCACGTCCCTCTGCTCAGGTAGGCCCTCAGCAGCATCTCACCACAAGTACTTGAACCCCAGCTTAACCCACCCTATGGCCTCCGGCTTCCACAGTGACTCGCCTGGCTTGGATTCGCTTCTCCACCTCTGACCCTCGCTGTCCCTTCAAGCTCTGGGCCAACAGTCAGGAGGCTGTCTGACCAGCTGCTCCAAGTGTAGGTCCAAACTCAAATTCAAACTTCCGCCCTGCAATCTGATCCTCCTCTTCAGCTCCCTGTCCTTGGGGCATCTTTGCCTCCTGGCTCTCGGAGACCATCCTGCCCAGATCCTGGCATTCTCTTAATGCACTTTGCTCAGTTTCCAGTTTGGGCATTTATTATACCAAACCAGGTATTATGGAGATTATTCTCTCCTTTCCTCCCACCCCCTCTTCCCATTAATTATGAGCTCCTAAAGAGCAAAGATTTATCTTTATAACTCTCTTGTAGCTAAAGGGCTTAATATATACTATTAATATATTTATATATTACATATTATAGTATATATAAGTATATTAATATTATATATTACACGTTATATAATATATTACACATTTATATATATAAATACATACTATATATTCCAGATCTATTTAGTGAATTGAACAAATCCACCCAGATGGCATCTTTGGTGAGGACTGAAAATATTTTGATGACACCCAATTGTTTCTTTACCTTCTGAAGAGAAAGCTGAATGGTATGCTTATGAATGCACCTGTCTGCTACAGAAAAACTTATGAATAAAAAGATAAAATTGGGGGACGCCTGGGTGGCTCAGTTGGTTAAGCGACTGCCTTCGGCTCAGGTCATGATCCTGGAGTCCCAGGATGGAGTCCGGCATTGGGCTCCCTGCTCAGCGGGGAGTCTGCTTCTCCCTCTGGCCCTCCCCCCCTCTCATGTTCTTGCTCTGTCTCATTCTCTCCATAAAAAAAAAAAAAATCTTAAAAAGAAAAAGATAAAATTGGGTCAAATTGTTGGAGGCTTTAAAAAAAAATACATAGAGTAAAACTATCCTAAAAGCCCTTTCTAAATTCTAAGAGGGGAAAAAAATATTACATAATAGTTTTGTAGAGTTGAAATACTGGTTTTAGCTAAGTCCTCTGTGATAATACACAATTTACAAATATTATTTTTCAGATACCATGCACTGTTAATGCACTATTTACTATAGGCAGTCACTGCTTTAAGTTCTTTAAATGCAAGATTAGATTTAATCCCCATAACCACCCGATGAGGTATCATCATTCTCCCCTTCTTTATAACAAGGAAAATAAGGCACCAAGAGGTTTTTGACACGTGCCCAAGGTCATACAGCTAGTCAGGGCAGAACTTGGGTCTGAATCCAGGCCTGATTACCAACTTCATCCCTGGACCATGACACAAAAATAAAAACCGTGGCATGGAAAACTCGCCAAACCAGAGTCACGAGTCCGGGCTCCAGTCCCTAGTCCACCACTGCCCAGGTGGCAGGTATGTGACCTCAGACAAATCTCCCAACCTCTCTAAAATCACACAATGATGACCCAGGGCCTACTTTCCCTACTTTCCACATGCTAAGAAATGCAGAGCTGTTTTATTCTTAGGACACCCTGCTTGTCACCTTGAACTAGCAGATCTGGAATGCCATGAGGGACGCTGCTCTCCTCCACGCTGCCCGGCTGACCGCTGCTCCTGGGGGAAAATTCCACCTGCTCTCCCAAGCACTGCAGTCCCCACATCATGCCCAAGGTCAAACAACCTATATTCAGGGAACCAAAGAGCAAATGGCTACCACCTTCCTGTTCTCCTCCCAACTCTGAAGTACGCTCCTAACTGGATAGGTCTTTAACTCGGCAGCCGCAAGCTCAAAGCTACTCTGAGGACCAGCCTGATGGAGTGAACGAGGCTGGCCACGGGGAAGGAACAAGGAGCGCAGACCTGCGGCCGGTAGCTTCTAGCCAGCGCTTAACTTCTATACAACCACCATGGGTTGAGTGTAGTCAAGACCCTCAAGGTTTTCAAAAAGGGACAGCGATGCAGGTTTGGTTTGGTTTGGTTTTGTAACATGAAATCTCCTTATTTTTAAATGCTGGCAACTCCTTTATGAAACACTATGTGGGCCAAAGAAAACACATATGTAGGCCAAGTACAGTTCGTAGGGCACCAGTTAACAACCTGTTTTCAAAATGTATTGGCATTAAAAAATTCTTGACTTGCTGTTGAAATAATCTTAAAATATAAGCTGTTTGAAGATTTATATTTCAGTGCACAGATATTGACCAAAATGCACGTGAATGTTTTAACATTCTTTGGGGTTGGACTCTCAAAGCTCTCCTCCCCAAAAGAATTCAAATGGTCCTTTTCTTTTCTTTATGGTAACATTTAATTCCAGATATCCAAGTGCTAAACATTATTTTAGAATGCGAACACTTCTCAAAAGTAAAAAGGGGGAAAAAGAATGAAAAGAAAATATTTAGCTTTTGACCATAATCAACAGCATCTTTTAAGTATTTGGAAGCACAGTACTTCACCTTATAGTCACTTGAAACTTCTAAACAGAGTGCAATAGAGAATGAAAAATACAACGGAAAGAACTGGTTTCTAGCCACACTGTCTTGGAAAGGGGTACTTGTTCCATGGGACATACCATCGAGAAAGCAGATTCTAGAGCGCCTGGGTGGCTCAGTGGGTTAAAGCCTCTGCCTTCAGCTCAGGTCATGATCTCAGGGTCCTGGGATCGTGGCCCGCATCAGGCTCCCTGCTCGGCAGGGAGCCTGCATCCTCCTCTCTGCCTGCCTCTCAGCCTACTTGTGATCTCTCTCTCTCTGTCAAATAAATAAACAAATAAACAAAATCTTAAAAAAAAAAAAAAAGCAGATTCTACAGACGAGAGATGTGTGAGCTTGACATTGATCCTGAGTAAGATTACAGAACATGTCAGGAAAGGGACCCTAGGCCAATGTACCTCAGCCCCCTCGCTTGATGAGGCTGCTGACATGAGAAAGCAAGCATCAGAAGCAGACAGGAGGTATTTGGTTTGAACAAGATCTCTTCTAAATGCCTGATGGATATTTATGAGCAAGAGATACAGGTTGTATACAAAAGAGTAAAGCGGGTTCTTTCACAACCACATGCTGTGCTCACCCTTACTCAAGGGTTGCTCATTATTAGATGTCAACCTGGACAAAGATTACTGACAGAAATGACACAGTTCTGCTTTTCTTGACCTTTTCGTTAATTAACTGGATGCTGACATAGGAATCACATTAATCGAATCTGTGGATGAGAAGACTGGGCAAACTAGCAAATATATGGCATGGAATAATGAGGATTCTAATAAATTAATCCAATAAACTAGTTCAAAAGATAAATTTAGCAATGATAATTTCAGGATCCAAAATAAAATGATGCCAATGCTGGCAACGGAATCACGTGCAGAAAGTGAACAAATACAGGCAGGGAGAGACATGATTTAGCAGTAACACGTGGGAAGGACACGAAAGACTGATCAAGTGAAATGGGCCAATAATGGAATGTAACTGCTAAAACAGTGACAACAAGGACAGCTCTTGTGTCTCCTCATTTTATCACAATGCCTAAGATCCTATCCTCCAGTGGCATTAAAATGGGAGGATTCACTTCCAGCCTGAAAAATGAGGTAAGTAATCCAATAGTAAGGTATTCTTCATACTAAACACAAGCAGTTACTGTCTTTCCTACTGCCCGAACCATTTTAAGTTCTTGCTTCAACATAAATCGCACTCCCCATATTCTTATCCCATTGCTCCGTGGGTGTGCCTACTCCCGATTTTCTTCCCAGCTTTACTGAGGTACGGCTGACAAAACTGGATACACCTCAAGTGCACAACCTGGTGATCTGATATACACAACGAAATGACAACACAATCAAGCTAATTGACACGTCTATCACCTTTTTGTGTGTGGAGGGGGTAAACATGCTTCAGATCTATTCTCACAGCAATTTTCAAGCATTCAGTACAAACTTAACCACAGTCACCATGCTGTCCGTGAGACCCCCAGAACTCCCATACCTCGTAACTGAAAGTCTGTACCCTGTGACCAACACCTTCCAGAGTTCAACTACTCCCTATTTTACAATACCACCCATGTTCAGGGACCCCTTGAACATTTAGCAACTTAAGGGCAGGGCACCAGCAGATTTGTATTTGGGAGCTCTGAAGACACAGAATGCTTCTGCACTGAGTCTAATTAGAAGCTTCTAGAAAGGGCCCGGCAGACTGGGTATGAGAGCAGCTTGTGGTCTTCCCTACTCCATGTGCTGCCAACATGATGAGGAAAATCCAGACAGATTTGAGGGGCCAGGCCTGCTGGGACCCTCTTCCTCTCAGCCTAGGCCACTGCAGGGCTCCTCACTGGTCTCTGGATTCCCAAGCCCTCGAGGGCACAACCGGGAATCATCTTTCTGAAACGCTGGTCTCACATGCCTGAAATTTTCCATCACTCTCCCTGGCCTACTGGAAAAGGGGCCAACTTTAGCTGAGACATGAGGCTCTCCACTGTTTCATGCCATCTAACCTCTCACTCCCACCTCTGCCCACATCGTCCCTGTGCTTGGGTCTCACCAAATGTGCCAGACGGGACCATCCTCTGTGTCAGTGCACACGCTCTGTCCTCTGCCCAGAATCTGTCCCTCTTGTCCTTGTCCATTTAACAAATACCAACCCAACCTTCCAACCTAAGCTTGTACTGCCCCACATCCAACCTCCCCCAGTGTCTTTCATCACTGGTCTCCAGAACAGAGACGAATTTCAGTTGCCATGTACCATCTAGATTAACACTGTTGTCCACCTTGTAGTAAAAGATATTTCTTATTGTCTCTACCAAAAGCACAAAGACAGCAGGCAGATCAGACCCACTCAGCAAGGTACCTGACCTCCGCTGCACCTGCGAGCATTTGAGTTTTTGATCCCAGCAACACATCCCCTGCAGTGTGTGAGTACAGCAATCACAGCTTTGGCTATTCGTCAGCGAGCTGAAAAGTTCCCAAGCAGAGACATCTGTACCTTTATTGAAGCTGGCATTTGAGAAAGGGCAAGTGGGTTAAATGCAATGTCTACCCAACAGCCTCATGTCTGCATGTCAACACAGCCTGGCAGCTCTCTTCTTGCCGATGCATGTTCGGTCCGTCTCAATGAGAGAGAGAAAGGCGTTTCTTTCTGAAAAGCGATCTCCCCTCAATCAAAACAAGAAAGCTAACTGCTGGTTCCCGTGGGGGCGGGATGGAGGGGGCAAGGTGGACCACCGAAAGCAAGAGGGTAGACAGAAAAAACATGAGATAAGGGATGAATAAACTGCTGGCTCTGCTGGTGCCCCGACCTGTGACATGACTTAACCTTCCATGCATTTTACAGAGGCACGAGAGAAAAAAAAAAAGATTTGTGAAACCATCTTCTTTTATTAGGCCGGATGAGGGAAAACATGAAATGCAAGGTCACCACTTGTCACGAAAGTTCTGAGGCTTCCTTCGTGACTGCTGCGTCTACTTTATGTCAGAATTTGTCAACTGTTGCCAACTTAAGAACTGTCCTTACATTAGGAAATTACAAAATTAATGCTGTTTGGTATATTTTAAGCTGCATGCTCTATTGCCCTCATCCTCAGGAAGATTACATGCTGGAATTTCTCGAATGGGATATCCATGAATTCCATTCGTCCTAAATTTATTAGTAGGAACCCATCTCAATAATTTTATAAAAGACAATCTCAAAAAGGCATGTCCTTCACAGAAGATATACCGTCTCAATTTTAAGACTATTAGCCTAGGATATTCTCACACATGTAGAACGTAAATCATCAGCAAATCGTCAGTGAAGGAAAGAACCTACTCTGCTCCTCATGTCGTTTATGGAATAAGCGGGAGGCAATGTTTGTGTTCACTGGAAAGTAACAACACAACAAAGTTTCTTTCAGAATTGCAGAAGAGGAACTAAGGCCCGCTTGACTGTCAGTTGTGGCAATACTGAGTGTGCGCAAGCACGTCTCCTGGCCCCGCCCTGCGTGTGCCCAGCCCCCCTCCCCAGCCCCTGCTACTGCCCACTTCCCATGTCCTGCAAGTGAAGGGGGCATGCCTCTCCCGGACTGTGCTCTGCATCTGAGTCTACCCACTGCCTGGGCGGGGGTTGGGGGGGGAGGTCCCTAACAGTTACTGAATGAGTGAATCACATTTCATTCTAACTCTACAAAAGGAAAGAAGATTGGATCTTGACCTTCAGGAATTTACCATACAGAACTAATAAAGACAAAAACAGAAGGGAAAAAAAAAAAAAGGCTTCGATTCATAATAAAATTTCTGGGCAGTGGAAAGCACTTCAGTTTTAAAGTAAATAAAAATTCAGCAAAATTATTTCCCAGTGACCAAAAGCAATGAAATATTTTGTTCAGAATGTCCCAAAATGCTTTTCACAACAGTTTGATATAACTTGTAAAACAAAGTATTCTGCTGAGAAATTCTGTATTAATAGGAACATAATATTGGCCTTAATCATATCAGATTGGTGAGGTCAAGGTAACATTTATCAAACACAACCTGCACACACCTTGAGCTGGATAGTATTGTTCCCATTTTACAGATAAGGACAGAGACACAAGACACAACTAAATGGCAAACAGCATAATAGTCACCTGCAATCTCAACAAAGATAATCTCACCTAACATTTTGTATATAACTTTCCTGGCATTTTACCAAATTGTATACACAGACAGACAGACACACACACACACAAGCTCACTCTCACATTCGCCCTCCAAAACAAATAGCCAAAAAACTCAGATCAGTTTACATATGCCATTTTGCAGTCTGCTTTTTCGGTTTGCAAATTTTTATTTTCTTTCAGATCAATAAATTACTCCCCTACCTCACTGTTAATAAATAAAGGGTCCTCTATTACATGTACATACAGTGGTACATACAGTGTATGTACCCAATCTCCATTATTGAGCACTTAAATTCTTTCTAGTTTACAAGTATCATAAACAAAACTACAAAAACCATTTTTGCAATTTAGAGGGTTTGTTTTGTGTGTACTTTGTGGGGGAGTCACCAGAATCTGGAGAATTGTTTTTCCCAAACTTCAGAGAGTGCCCCTTCCCAATTTTGAGACACTCCACCAAGCAGACTTCCCAACAAGAATCACAGCTGGGGAGAAAGCTACGGACGGGAATACAGTAATATCACATCTGTAAGCACTGTGTAGGTAAGAACCACCGCTATAGATTGGTCTCTGTACACATGGTTATTTCTTTTTCCTTAGTTTAAATCCCTCGTGATGGAAATGCCTGACTAAGGGACACTGCACATTTTTGAGGCTTTCCATGAGTAATACAAAATTGCCCTCCTGGAAAGTTATGACAATTGAAACACCCACTAGCAGCATTTGAAAGTGACAATTCCTCAAACCCTCCAGTTGGCTAGACTTGTTTTTAAACAATTAAATCCTTATATAGCCTTAAGTTTTAAAAATAGTGAAACAATTAGTAAAACATATCTAGAAAAACAGCAAACAATTCAGACAACAAATGCTAAATTTTAAAATACATTTTCAAATAGAAAATATAAGACATTAATGACATTGAATCCCAGGAGACTGAGCTTACAAAATGACAATTTGAAAATTTAGTGAAACTGGGCTCAGAAAGGTGCCAAGCTAATAAGTAAAACCCCACATCTTCACTTGCCCATCTGGCTAATATTAGGCTTAATATTTGAGGCTTTAATAGCAATATGCCATATTCTTTAACAAGAAACTCACGAAATTGTACATTCTTTCAAATTTTATAAATACTGTACTATCTTATAGTCAACACGGCAATCTGAAGTTGTTAAAATCCTACAGATAATCATTTATCAACATATACCCTAATGCCTACTATGGGCTGGACAATGTTCTCTGTTGAGGACATAGTGGTAAACCCCACAGAGTCCCTGCCTTCAGTGAACTGCTGTTCTGGGCAGGGGGGACGGGGGAGGGCTCAGGACCCTGCAGGGAATAATCAGCAAATCACGGTTACAATGCCAGTCTGGAACCACTGGATTCTTGGGCAAATTATAACGTCTCTGGGTCTCGGTTTCTTCATCAGTAAACTTAAGAAGTTGACCAGATGACCCAAGACTTTTGGCTCTCAAATTCCATACTTTACTTGGTTTTGTTTGCATGTTTAAGTTCTTATTATTGATAAGAGCTTTGCATTTTAAGCTCTATATAGCTCCCCAAAATCTGAACGTGGATCTCCAAAAAAGATAACTTTACATCTACAGTAAAACTCTGGTGGACCCAGGAGTCTTCAAAGAATCAACACAGGACAGGTCCCAAATAGATGAAGATGTAAGCTCCCAACTTTAATGGTCTCTTTGAAGAAGTTTCTAAAATGCCCTTGTCCTTCTGTACTGCACTATAAATACTGCGGATGAGATGTGAAACAGGACCTCACTGGTACGGCAAAGTGCCTCCTAGCTTGCAGCCAGGAATGGCTGGCACTCCAGCTTTCAGGCGGCACCCTGGCACCCTCAGGGGCTGTGCCACTGGAGTCCTGGTGGAGTCTCACTCCTCTGCAGCTTACGCCCACCCTCAACTCAATGGACACACAGGACTGTGTCTGCAGAATGTCTACAGCTCATGGCCCCATTAGCATTTCTAATATTAGAAATGGGAAGCACTACTTCTGCCACCACTTGTTATTTTCCACCAGATGTTCCTGCCACCACCAATTCAAGTGTCCCCAGATCCAGAGTCTCCCTGCAGGCGGCTTCGGATAGCAGTCAGAGGAAGGCACAATAAGGGGCCTCAGCCTCCCAAGCCCCCCTCTAGGGAAGTGCCCCTCCCCCCCACACACACTCTCTTTCAGGAAGTGATATCGCCTCCTTGTGGTCTGTCTGGATACTGCCACTTATAAATCCAGAGAGATTCCAAATTACAGGCACAGAGGATGATTCCAAGTCTTCTTCTGTACCTGGCCTACAAACCAGGAGAGCAGGTAAAAGCCCAGATTTTTCTCACCTCCGTGCAAAATTCCATGAAAAATTCACCCACCAGAAGTTTTTTCTCAACTTCCAACATAAAACTATAAAACGGTATCTGACACCACCTTTGCCCAAGTGAGGGACATGAGCAGCAACGATTGGTGAGAGGGTATGTGCTGTAATTTTAGACAATGTAAGACAAATTTGGAATTCCTGCATCTCTATATTTCACAAAGGAAATATAAAGGAAGTAGTAAAAGTACTTTAACTCAAACACCTAAGCCGCTAAGTCCCCACAACCAGTTACGTATAAAACAGATGCCTACGTGCTTCAGCTACATGAAGAGCTTTCAGCCTTAGAGGAGTGGCAGAAGCCACCCTTTACATAGTGTTTGCACAGAGCGTATGAGAAAAAGTTGGAAGACAAACCTAGACACAACTCATTGGTTCTGCTATCAACCAATTAGAATAGCAAATTAAACAATTCAGAACCCTCATTCTGCAAGATGACAAAACTCCTAATGGCAAACAGAAGCCAAAAAGTCACAGTCAAGAGAAAGATAACAGATTCTTATTAGACATCAATAACAATTACTTGGCACAAAACTCATTTCCCACGCTTTCAATTAATATAAAGGAACATGTATTTAGAATGACAAACAGATTAGAAGTTGGGAAGAGGAAATACCACAGTTCCTGATATTCCCTAAAATAGAACATGCACACATTCTTCCTCTGAGAATAAAAGTACCTGCATAAAGTACATACATTTTATTTGCTCATTAGTCTGTCACCTTCCCAAAGGAATGAATGCATTCAGTATTTTTTAAAAAGGCATCTTTGAAAATTTTATGTTAAAGCAATCAGCAAATCTCCTGAAATCAAAGATGAAACTTCTGACTACTCAGAAGTCACTAGGATGTTCTGGAAAATTAGGTAGGTTTTTAAGGCTTCATACTTTAATTTCATGGAAAAGCAATCAAATGCAACCAGTGTAAAGCAATACTTTGAGAGGATGTGTATAACAGATTTGGTAAGGTCAGGGGCCAGAGCCAAGATGGAAAAGCTCAAATGAGACTCCTGAATCTAAGTAGTTTGACCAAAATCAGGCAAGATTAATTTTTTAAACTCTCAGATTATTCATTAATTCAACAGATATTCACAGCCCATCCTGACCAAGGCTGTTCCTGGTGGTGAGAAAGAATGGGGAGCGATCAGACCCCGCCCATTCTCCTGGAGCTTCCAGCAGGTGGAGGACCACCACCGTCCAAGGCCTCTATTCCATGTCAGCAAACATTCCGTCACACACGCGGATATCCAGGGCACCAGCTGCAGTGCCTGCTCGCTCCTGCCTGCCACTCTCCCCATCTCCTTTCCATCATAAACCCCAGCCACAGAGCAGCCCCCAGTTCCTCTGGCAAGAGGGGCTCAGAACCCGCCCCCGCCCCCCGCAGGGCCTTTGCACTTGCTGTTCCCTCTACCTGAGCCACTCTTCCTTCAGACCTCTGAACACAGACTTCTTCCCCCATTCAATTCTCTGCTCCAATCTCTCCATCTGAGAGTGTTCCAGGGCCTCTCAATCTAAAACAACGCCCCCCATCCTGCCCCTATTCCCTACAGCAACTCTTACTACTTTCCCAGTAAATGGCACTATTTGGTATTACCTCCCTTATTGCTTCTCTGCTTTTTGTTCATCTCCCCCAGTAAGATGTGAACTCTTTACAGCGGGGTCTGTCCACCCTGTGCACTGCTATGTTTGCAGTCCCTATAAAGTTGTCTGCAATATAACCGACGTTCAATATCTACCTATTTAAGAAGAGCAAATATAGGCAACATTAGCAGTTTTGTACTACAACGGCAGGTGCCACATAATAAACTGAAAACACCTTAAATGCTAAAAGAGTTGATCAGCTGAAACAAAACTATAGCTTAGAGGAGTCTTAAAACACTAAAAAATAAATGTAATGAACATTTAAAGGTCAACACTGGCAATACTCAACTTTTACAATGTATTAGGCACAATTTCTAGGATTAGCAGTACAACTTATTTTATTAATTCAATATTCACAGCCCATCCTGACTGAGGCTGTTCCTGGCAGTGAGGAAGGATGGGGAGCAATCAGACCCTGCCCACCCTCCTGGAAGGCGGGGTGTTAAAAGCACTCTCAGATGTCGATTTTTAATTTAAATGGGCCAGATATTTTCTGAAAGCATAGCCCCCCCCTTAAGAGTTACTCATACCCTTCTCCCAAACTGTACAATCAGTAACCATACATAACAACATTAAAATAGGAGATACTGGTGATAATCTACAGAAGGCAGGCATTTTAGAGCCTAATGGTAAGCAAGCCCTATGGAACCAAAACTGCCTTCATCTTCAATTTAATCAAAAGCACAAGCCTTTCCTCCATGTTCAGAAATATTTAATCTCTTGTGAATTTTTCTTACAGGTTATTCTTGAAAGTTTACTTCTGTTCTTTCTTTTCTTGAAACAAAGAGGTAGGGTGTTAATCAAGGTGTATGACTTTAGTTCCCGGCCATGATGGCTCAGGCTTCACCACAAAGACACCAAAGATCCTACTGGATCACTATGAAATAATACAAAAGCAAAAGGTATACACTGGCGAGAAGGGGCATTTGTTTCCTGGAATGTGAGGCAAAGAAGTAAGTTGCTACTGCCTACGGGCCTTTGGGAATAATTGAAATCCACTTACAGACCTTAAAAATTAATGTTTTACAAAAATTTTATAACAAAATATTAGAAACAACCTATACATATCTCAATAAAAAGGAAGTTAAATAAATAATGGTTCACCCTTACTGGAGTACTCTCAGCAGCTCTTACAGAATGAGACAGCTCTCTTAAGTACTGATAGAGGGACTGCCAAGATTTAGTACTCTAAGGGAAGGGCGGGGAGCTGGTGCAGAACAGCATATACAATGTGTCCTCGTTTGTGGAAAGACAAATAAAAAGAACACATACAAAATGTTTATACTAGCATAAGCTATATCTGGAAAGATATATACAAGGAACTAGTAACCCTGGTTCCTGGGGAGAACAAGGTGCTGTGTTTCAGAGAGGGGAGAGAGAGAACACTTTCTGCTCCAGACCTTTTTACATCTATTCAATCTCCCGCAGTGTGCACAGAGCGCCTGTCCCACAAATTAATCCAATAACTTTTAGTATCAGAATAATTTACACTATTGCCAACATGTTATTCAGGGATGATCATCAAAAGTACAGGCTTTCAAAAATCACGAAAGTTCCATTTGACAGCAGAGCTCCCTGATCCTTAATTCCCAGAAGAGAATCCAAGTCTCCACTAATTAGAGACTAGGCTCGTTTGTGATCTCACCTATTACAAAGCAAATAAGCCTCAATTCAATTCTTGGAAAGGAAATAGCTGCTAAGTTCACCTTGAAAGCATACTTCGTATTTGAATTGAGTTTGTTACTACCTAATGAACCCTCCAAATTAAGAGTTTCCACCTGGCGATAAAACAGAAAGTCAATGTAAAAAACAAGAGGAGAGTCTGGAGTTTCTGAAAACACACTATACTTAGGTTTCCCTTCTTCTGCCAGACTTAGACAAGGAACCCTCTGAAATTAGTGAAATAGGATTTCAGATCTGTGGCAAAATAATAATTTTAAGGAAAGGGGCAAGCATCATTTGCACTATACAAACGCTTTAATTTTTCATTTGTAATGGATGGGAATTTACTTTAAACTTAAGTTAGGATTCATTTGTGGATCCCTAACTAAATGATACAAAGTCACATTAATTTTACTCCAAGCAAAACTTTTAATGAAAGACAAATCTGAAACCGAAAACGAACATGTCAGAAGACAAACCTTAAACTGAAACCCTTCTGCTGAAAAATGTATGTTAAAAGAACTCATAAAAAGAAATGCAAAAAATTCATTTCCATACAAATGCTACTAAATAATCATACATGTTATATCAATATTTGACTGCATTAAACACCCCACACAAAAAGGCACACTAAGTTACCCAACTGAAAATAAAGACCATATATATATACATACACATATGTATGTATGTACATATATATACACATAAATATATAAATCTTTTTTTGGTAGCGGAAGATGGGGACAAGAATCACATTATTCAAGCCCAGAAGTAAATGCACAACCACCAGAAATGCAGTTTTCTGTCGGGGTAAGAATTCAAGATTCCAGCTCCACCCTTTTAGACAACATTATCAGAAGTGGCATCTTTCATGAAACCCAACTTTGATCAGTAACACTCCAATTCTGGTTTTTTGAGTTTAGCGCCTTCGGATATAAACACATAAAAACACAGGTCAATCAAATACACTATAAATAAGGGAAGAAGGGAGGAAAAAGTGGTTTCATGCAGAGCTGATATACGGGGTCACGACATCAATCGGTTGATTACATCTCCAAAGGAAAATAAAAATTAAAGCGCCTTCCCATCCCCCAGGTAGCCTCTGGTCTCAGAACTTACTGCCCTACGTAGGGCAGAAGTTCGCGACCGGGGAGTCGGCGCCCTCCGGAACGCGAGGTGGCCCAAGGGCGCGCGGAGAGCGGCGCGACCCGGAGCGCTCCCCCTCCCCTCGTCCCTCCTCGCGGACGCCCCCAGACCAGAGCCGGCCGGAGC
>LNAC01000007.1:7317651-7424728 GCA_002007465.1 Ailurus styani
GCCTGAGGGGCGGCCCCCGGGAGTCCGAGGAGCGCGGCTGCGCGCGGGGCCGGAGCGCCGAGGGTGGCGCTGCCGCCGAGAGTCCTGTCCGAAGGGAGGCCAATCTCGGAAGGTCACGGAGGAGCTGGGGAGAGCGAAGCGGCCCGGCCGGTGCCAGTCCTCACCGAAGGCCGGCCGAGCGCGGGGCGGCCCTGCGGGGAGGGAGAGCGGCCCCCCCAAATGCTGTCAGTGCCCACTGCCGACATTGCATACAGGGCTGGAGAGTGTGGGGCGGTGTTTTCGCCTCCCCTGTAAAAACACAGGAAAACCAGCTTCTGCGCCTCCTCAAGGCTGGCGTTGGGGGGAGGGGCGATTGCTTCGATTTTATGAGTTACCTAAAATGTGCCCAGCGCCGGGGCCCTGCCGCTCAGGCCACCTTCCTGCTCGGGGGTGCCGGGCTCCCTCCGTCCCGGAGGGCCCGCGGGGGCGTCCTGATACTATCCTGGAGCCATCTAGTCTTGCCTCCAAGGCGTGGTGGGCTTATTTGTACAGAGAAGAAACGGATCCCTTAATGGGGTGAGATTTTTTCCTCCGTGCATTGTTCCCATTTCCGCAGTTTCACTTGGCCTCGATTTTCTTCCAGAGTAATGCACCAAATGAAATTAGCTGGAGAGCGCTTGATGGCGCAGAATCATGGTTTGAAGATGTTTACACTCCATGCCGGACGCGTTTGATGGTGTTCTCTTCGGCACAATTAATTTTGCAAAGTTCAGAAATGTGCCAGATACAGCCCCTGGCACGCAGAGTCACAGGGCTCTGCAGACACACCTTTAATAGGAAGCCAGCTTGTTTGTTTTCGTTTGTGAATTATTTGATACACCAGCACCAAGGCCAGTGTGTTTCTAGAGACCTTTGGGTGAAATTCTCAAACAGTTTCTAAATTGGCAAAATGAAGCTTATTTTCTGAAATAACATTTCCCTGTTGATAATGTAACTAAAATGGGCAACAAAACACCTGCAAGAATGTTAATGGAAAAAGTAAGCTTCAGAGACAAAAATATGTGTTTCACAGTAAGGGTCCCTGCTAGTGTCCTAATGGCTAACTCCATCCGTGTGCATATTTTTACTTTTTTTCCGTGTGCATATTTTGAACACCAAAACTAAATGCTTCCTATTGTCCCTAAGATCTTGTTTGGCAAACATGCTTCTATTAAGTGTACCTGAAGCTCTGTTTAAGATGTACCACGTTGCTTTTTGTTTATCCCCGTTCTTGAGTCCATGATGGTTTGGGAAATTTATCATTATTCATATTGGAGAATCCTACAACTGTCTTTTCCAATAGGCACAGTGCCTAGGTCCCGTAATAGTTTTAGGGTGCAGTTTCGATTCAGAAGGGAAAAAATTAACGTTTAAGAAAGTGTTTTTAATATATATTAAAGTATCTCTTTATGTTATTACAATGTTAAAATATAATTTTTTAATTATTTTTTTTAAATGGAGGAAGGTATTCAACAGGCAAAAAGTGCCTAGGGCCCCCAAAATCATGTGGTCCTGTTGCCTGGGATTGAAAATTTCCTTTTCATGAAACAAATTTGCGGTTTTAAGCACTAAAATGCTAACTTTTATGACTTTGTTTTCCAGAGAGAGAGACAGAGAGAGAGAGAGAGGAAGAAAGGAAGGAAGGGAGCAAGGAAGGAAGGAAGGAAGAAAGAACGGAAGAAAAAAGATAAATGGAGAGAGGAGAACATTTGGGGGAATAATGCCTAACCTAGCATCCATTGGGTACATACCATGTACCCAAAACTCTCTCTTACTCATTTAACCCTCCCGACTCACCTGTACTATTATCACACCTAGGCACTGATGCAGTTTTTGGTGAGGCCTGAAATTTATGCAGTTGGGTAGTCCTCTTAAAAGAAAAAACCAAACGCAGCATACTCTGCTGCACAGCGACACCCCAGCACAAGGGACAATGACAGAGGGAAAATCCACGTGGAAAAGGACCTCAATCTCAGCTGACCATGGTTAAAATACCTTACTTTTGCCAACTGTATAAAAACATACTGCCACATGAATGTATTGCCAGGGTTCCTGCCTTGAATGGGGGCCTGAAAAAGATGCCGTGAAGCTTAGCTTAATTTAGCTTCACAGAAAACTGCCTCTGGTGTATACCCAAGTCATAGGTCAGGAAACTCGGGAACTTGTTGCAGCTCCTAAGGGCCACCATAGTGCCTCCCAACCCCCCACACCCAGGTCTGGTTTGAAGAGTGGGGGTGTACACACTTCTCACAAGAAATAATGGATTTTATAGTTCCGTAACAAGGCAAGGGCTTTAAAAAGATGTTAGCAATGTTCTGATTATGACTAGGCCATAATTCAATTTGCAGCACTCGATATGATCCTGTTATCTGTGCTGACAGGAGTAAATTTTTCTTAACTACTGTGTAAAAAGGTGTACTTACCACTGGAGATTCTTAAAGGAATCTCAGCTTAATTTCAAGTGCCATGGATTTCACTCAGCTTCAAGGGTCATAGGCTGGTCAATATGTAAATACTGCTTTATGTAGTATTTACTCTTTTACAATTTCCTGAGATCTTGCAAAATAAATATCTGAACAAGAGTTTGTTTTGGTCGATGCTTGTATCTTCTACTACACAGAGCCTGACACACAGTTCTCGCTAAATGTTTGAAACAAAGAATGAAAGAGAAAAGATCACGTAATGAGAAGTAAAAGGGTAGGTTATATTACAAGCTAAAATTAAACGGGAATAAAGCAGCGAATTGTTAAACTTTAACTTCTTGCTGGATAGCAGAATTTAGCTTCTTTGTTATTTTGTGCCCAAGTTCTGTGCTCTTCTTTCCAACTTTCCGCCATTCTCTGTTTTCCTGTTTTGTTCATTTCTCTTTTTTTGTAAATAAGATTTCATTTGAAAGACTTAAAATATAAAATGATCTCCAAGTGTAACAAAAATCATAATCACATCTGTAGTGAAAGTCCTGGAAATGAAAGTCTTTGTTCTTTGAAAGGATCGATCACCCACAAAAGGAGGAACCTTGAGATGATAAGGTTTTATTGTTAAATTACTTCCATTTTGGCCCTCAAGCTGGCTTTTTGGGATGTGCGATCCAACGTGTACAGTGTTTATCAATTGGCGGGATGAGACTTGGCTGTGTTCCTAAGAGAAATTTTGGAACTGAATAAAAATATACAAATTAAGTATAGTTATTAACCGGTGAATAGTTGAAATGAGTGAAACTATTCTTTGTTTTAAGCCTGACTGATAAATGTAGATTTAAATTGGTTTATTTTACAGTGCAGTTTTGGACAAGATTCAAAACTTTAATTAGATCCCTGTAACAAGAAGACATATGAGAGCAATCAGCTAATTTTCTCTAGATGTTATGTTCTTTTCCCAAAGTGGTCTGGAATGCTATTTGAGGGGCATGGAAACTGCGATAAATACCATGAATGATAGTATCTGCCCAGGATTCTGTTTAGGATATTCTCTTTAGGATAAAAAAGATTTCAGGGGTGTTATGTAAACTATTTTGGTAAATTATTATATCCCTAGCATAGCCCCAACAGGATTACATTTTGTTTGTCTTTTGTTTATTTATACTGTACCTTCTTCCAAAGAGACTTAAGGTCTTAAGGTAGTTTACAATGAAAAGCAAATATTAAAAAAAAAAAAAGTCAAAAAAACTCTGGCTGAGACAGATAATAGCATTTGAGCACAAAACTTAGCTCCAAGTTTCCTCATAGCCAAGTGAAACAGGGAAATGAAGATTTTCATGACTCCCATTGTCAAGTGGAAGAAATCATACAATTTATTTAAGAGAAAGGCTCTCCTGGTCCAAGTTCTGAGAGGAATTTGTTATAAGGGTCTTTATATAAGGCATATTTAAAAATCTAAGTTAAGAAGGCCACCTTTAGGTGGCAAGCAGAGCTAATATTTTTTTCCCCTGGTGAATAGCTTTGAAATTGCTATTGTTGAAAATAAGTAGCAAGATGCCTACAGAGTTATTACTATTTTTTATACTGTCCTTTGAAGGCAAGCCAAGGACATAATATCAAATCTTGGTTTTCCCAGTTTTCTTCTTTATAAAAAGGAGTTATTAAAAGTAGCTACCTCATAGGGTGGTAGAACAAATGAATTAATGTCTATAAAGCCACTTCCTGCTGTGTTACTTTTGCTAGTTTTCCTCAGCTAAGGTGTGCATGTAGAGTTCCTCCTCCTCTTGCAGCTTGTCCCGTATTGTGAACAGCCTCAAGTCCCTTTTGGAAGAAGTCTGTGCCTGACACAGAGTAAGCAATGAATATTAGCTGTGAATATTCCCATTATTACGATTTCTTTTATTCCTCCTAAATCTATCAAAGCAGCTGGAAGAGCCTGTTCTGGGGCTAAGTGTGGTCGTGAGGTGGTTGTTGTTATCCTTAGTGGGTAAACCGTAGAGGGTGAGGAGGGGTAGTTAGGTATCACTATGATGCCCATAAAATCATCTCTGTTCTCCTTTATCCCCTTTTACTGTTTGCCCATGGTCTCCTGTCCTACATGACTTCACTTAACTATTTGATTAGAGGAGCACTGAGTAAGGTCCCTGTTCCCCAGTAGCCTCACATTTAGTTAATTCCCTAGATCTTAAGACCGGTCATCTACAAGAATCATGTGAAATTTCTTATGCTTCTGAGAAGTTAAGTGCCTCAAGCTGTCAAGGTTAACTCCCAGAGTTGGAGCCTAAGGCTGAAGAGGGGCAAGACCCAGGAATGGAGGGAGCCCCTGCAGGGAGCAGGGGGCACCACTAGCAAACCCTTCTTTCTGCAATAAACCCTGCCCGCCTCCCTCCGCAGTGCCCTTCCCCATACTTCCCATTTGACCCCAAGGAACTGATGATTGATTAGAATCTTCCTTTCTAATCCTTGCACTTCCTCTCAGCAAGCTCATCCCCCTTCCTTCCTCTTCTGATCTTCTCTTTCAATTGTCTACCCTCAGGCCTCACAGCTTATCTTATCATCCTCCATCCCTTCACCTTTTATCTCTTCCTCCTGCCTTATCAAACCCTCTCCTCCCGCCCTGTTTTTCTCTTTCCTCTCTGTATTCTTTATCTGTTGTCTCGAGTCATTGTGGGGCAAAGCAAGACATTAAAATTGATGCTACCTTATTCCATGTAGTCCATCATCGTCCCAGAATCCTGTACTAACATTCTCTGTTGAGCTAATGGATCCCACAAAAGAGCAATTTACTCCATTCTCAGTGGTGATATTAAGCCCATTATTTAATTTCTTCCTACAGCTACTGCACTCAGTGTGTTGCCAGAGGCCTCTTGCACAGATGGAGAAAGAAGCCAAAAGATTAAGGAATTGAGCTGAGGTCAAGCCAGAGGTAGCAGAGTGGTTCGCAATTGGACCCAAATTCCTTAAATCCTTGAATATATTATTCTAACTAATGCACTTAATCCACAGACTTCAATGGTCTGTGCAAGACCAAAAACATAAAACCAAAAGAAAGTTTTTGTTTCCAGTTTCTGACTGTGAAGGATTTTCAATGGTTACACATTTGCCAATGGCCTTAATTCAAGGTCTCTAACACATCGGAAGGTAATGAGTCAGTTAAATAATTAATTTCAGCCACGTCCCTGGGGTTTCCTTCAGATACCTAATCTGGTCCACCGCCTGGGTCTCCTATCGGAAAACAAAAGTGGCCATCACTATGGCAGCTCTGGTCAACAGGGACATTGCTGTTGATGATTTGCCTACTGGAACTTAAGGTAACTGAGGACACCACTCTCAAAGGAAAAGTCAGCAACTCCGAAATTCTCTTTCTGTGACATGCCCAAGAAATCTGGGGTTTCTGGCTCGTCTGTTTAATCACATGGAATCTTATGCTCAAAGAGCAGACAGAAACCACCACCACCCAAATCCAGTTCAAAGTCAAGTGCTCGTGGAATCTCATTCTACCCGCCGAGGTAGGCCGATCCTGGACTACACCAATTAGTCTAAGCTTGCTAGATGTTTTTCTTAACTCTAGGAAGGAGAAACCGTTGTACATATGACCCTCAGATGGGGAGGTTAATATTAATTGGTTATTAACCAGTTAATAAGTATAAACAGTCTCAGTGCCAGGCACTTACTCTGTGTTCTAGGTATTAGTCCCACTTTACAGATGAACAAACCAAAGTTCAAGTAAGTAAAATAACAAAGATTTGAACATACCCATCTAATTCTGAAGTTATTTTAATGATTTTGAAATTACTGACTAAAAGGAGAGGTGAGAATATTTAGTCAGTAGATAATGGCCATGAACGTTTATTGAGCACTTACAGCATGCTGGGCACTATGTACCAACTCATCCATCCTTTGCAATCCTGTGAGTTGCAACCCCTTTATAAAGGAGGCCCACACAGCTATTGACTACAATGCAATTCAAACCACTGACGACTAGCTCCAAAATCTACACTCCTAATTCCCGGACTCCATTCCACCATCAGTGGTGCCCAGTAAACCTTTGCCACTTCTAGCTTCAGGAGCTGCCCTGGGGTCTTGCCTACAACTTGTTGCCACGGTAGGTTATGCTTTGACTAAGTTGTGTTTTGACCGAGCACCATACAAAGCCCTTCCCAGCTTGAAGGAATGCTCTGAACGTTCCCCAAAGTAGCTTGGGAACTAGTGTTCTAGCTCATTCTCCCCATTCACTTCATAGGGTACTGGACACTCTGAGGAACTTCCTCTTTGTCTTTACCTAGAAATCTGAATTAGTAACTATCTTCTAAAATTCTTTTTTTTTAAAGATTTTATTTATTTCTTTGACAGAGAGAGAGAGATCACAAATAGGGAAAGAGGCAGGCAGGGGGGGGGGGAAGCAGGCTCCCTGCTGAGCAGAGAGCCCAATGCGGGACTCGATCCCAGGACCCTGAGATCATGACCTGAGCTGAAGGCAGAGGCTTAAACCCACTGAGCCACCCAGGCGTCCTATCTTCTAAAATTCTATAGGCTCTTCAGACTCCACATACTCCAAATGAAACTCATATTTTCTGCTGCAAGTACACTCCTCCTATGTCCCCAATTTCCATTAACTTATGCACTAATTACATTCCTGACCAGGGATATAACAGTAAAGAACACAAAGTTCTTGCCTAATTCTAGAGAGAAAAACAGACAATGAACACAACAAATAGGTTAAGTAATATAATGTCACTATCAACTTGAAATACATACTTTGGAAAAAATAAAGTAGGTTTAAGTGATAGAAAATGACAGGGGTTTCTTTTCTTTTTTGGAGGGATGGGGAGGAGAGGCAGAGGAATAGGGAGAGAGAGAATCCCAAGCAGGCTCCATGCCCAGCGCTGAGTCTGATGCAAAGCTTGATGTGGGGCTCGATGAGGGGCTTGATCTCACAACCCTGAAATTATGACCTGAGCCAAAGTCAAGAGTTGGATGCTTAACTGACCAGGCCAACCAGGCACCCCCAGGGGCTGCTCTTCTAAATGGGGGTAACTAGGGAGACCTCCCTGAGAAGGAGTTCTTAAGCAGAGAGACATAAATGAAATTAGAGATGCTAATATCTGGAGAGCAACAGGTGTGTAGCTAACATGGCACAGAACTGCAAGGAGGCCATGGGGCCTTGAGCATAGAGCAGAGAAAGACTAGAGAAGTGTGATCGGGACTTTTGATTTTCTTCTCTATGTGATCCCTCCAGCCTATAGGTAAAAAGCAGATTTTAGGGGTCAGGAAAAGAAACAGAGATACTCTCAAGGGGCCTATGACATGGGGAGAGACCATGCTAGCTTAGACCATGATCTTTCCAGCTACTTAGGTTAGCCACCTTCTTTAACTTGCCCCTCTCTTCCATTTGCTGCATTTCTGCATAGATGCCCAACTGTGCATTTTGTTTCTACAAAGCACTCTGCAGCTGCTGGAAATTGGTTGAGTTTCCCAAGGTACAGATCTTAAGAGATGAGCATGGAGAAGCTTTATTAGGAAGTGTTCTTAGGGTAACAGCCTATTGCAGAGAAGGGAAGGAAGCCAGCAGACTGGGCAGAGAAAGAAGTTCAACTGAAGTGCAGGGGCTTCTGAAGCCAGGATGACCATTCAGAGCTGTCTGAGCTATGGTGAGAGGTGGTGCCTTTATGCCCCTGCAGCAATCAGTCATTGGACACCAACCATCCCAGGAAGAGGGTACGCTTGTGAGTAATAGGGCTTGACAGCTGAGGCTCTCAGTTGGCGGCGTTCTCAGTGACTCAAGTAATAAGATCTTTATTCTTTCAGAGGGTCTGAGAACCACTTCCCAACACCCACCACCCCATCCCTCTTTCACATTCGTCAGGGCTGTGAAATGGCCCTGATTTAATTCCCCCTTCCTCCTGCTAAGACTACAGCCTGCTACACTATCTCCAGAATTATATTCTAAGTAAAGACCCAATTGCTCCTATTACCTATAGAATTACATTTAGACTCCTGAGCACAGCACAGAACCTTCTTTTTTTTTCTTTTTTTTTTTTTTTAAAGATTTTATTTATTCATTTGACACAGAGAGAGAGATTACAAGTAGGCAGAGAGGCAGGCAGAGAGAGGAGAGAGGAGGAAGCAGGCTCCCTGCTGAGCAGAAAGCCTGATGCGGGCCTCGATCCCAGGACCCTGGGATCATGACCTGAGCCGAAGGCAGCGGCTTTAACCCACTGAGCCACCCAGGCGCCCCAGCACAGAACCTTCTAAGAGCCAAACATCATCTCCCCACCGTATGTCTCACAATCTGTGCGAAGTCTCTTTGCCACACCCTAAAATCCACGCAGTTGGATCAGAAATGCCCTTCCCTTTATCTGTCAAAATCCTCTTCTTCAAGGCTAGCCAAATCCTACCTACCTCTTTCCTTAGAACCTCTACTCTAAAACTCCTTCCATTCTGCCTGGAGTGAGTTGCTTCTTTGTTAGCTGAGTAGGAACAGCAACGAGGCCCTCCCCATCTCACCCCCATTGGGTCCCTACCAGCCTTTAGCATTGTGGGCTCCCAGTAATGGTGGGTGACTTGGTCTCCATCAGCTTTCACCAGTAGCCAGGCCATATCCTAAGACAGCAGTATGCAGAATGGTTAAGAGCAGGCTTCTCCATCCATTCTACCAGGGTCCACATTTGGCCCCACCACTTACCAGGTCCATTTCATGTTCTACGCTTCAGTTTGCCCATCTCTAAAATGAGGATGATAATACAGTTGTTTTCAAGATTAAATGAATTAGTGTAAGTACAGCATTTAGAAGAGTGGCTGCCACTTCATGAGCACAGAAATGTTGCCTCATAATCATGCCGAGAGGCTATTGGGTACCTGCCTGAGTCACCAGTTCCCATGTTGACCCGTGCTCACTCGTGCTCGTCAAGACTGCCCCAGAGGAAACTGCTTCTTGCTGAGATTCATACGCTCAATGAAGGGGCCTTCGTACAGCTCTTTGTAGGGATATCTGTTAATAGAGCTCTTGTTTTCCTCTTAATGGCATTCCTTTAATGAGTGAGGATATTCTTGCAAAACATTCTGGAATTCTGTGCTTTCCTGGGGCTCTTTCAATCTGAACTCAGACCTGGTTTTATAATGAAGATTATGCACTTTTCCAATGTTGCAAGAAAAAAAAAAAAAAAGCACAAAGCATCGCATTTATGAGTGAATAGATTTGCAGACACTTTTGAACTGGAAAGAGACCAGACTTACAGATCACCTAGTCCAGAAAACAAAAAAACAAGGAGATTGTGTGACTTGTCTAATTCATACAAACTTATCCAAGTTATTAAAGGACAAAGTTATTCAATAGCATTATCCAGTTTTTGCCCAAAGACATTATTTTCTTCAGTAGGTACAATTCAACCAAGGTAGATCTAACTTTCTAAATCTCCAGAGAACAACAACAACAAAAAAAGAAATCTTCTTTGTTCCTTAGGCTTATTGTGTTATTTAAAATTTCTCCCAGATTTGGCACAACACCTACTTGGTCTCATAATCACCTTTTCTTGTGAGGACAAGAAGTGACCATGATTATTCACTCGGTTATGTATTCATTCATTGACTCAAGAGATATTTGTGGCGTTTCTTTTATGTACCAAGCACTGAGCTAAAAGTTGGAAGCTTTTTTAAATGAATGAGCCCTAGTGTTCTGTGACTGGTTCCTTCTGTAGAATCTGTGTTCTGCTGGGTAATCCCAACTCAAGCAACTTCAGAACATGGGCTCTGGCTAGGAGTCGAGCTTCATCAGACAAAGGTTAAATGCCAACAGTCACAAAGTCAGCGATGAGAGTCACAGCAAACTTGCCATATTTAAAACCAATAACCATTAAGTGAGAATGGTTCTTGAAAAACAAGCAAACACTGTGTACGGGTGTCCTTCTCCCTCTCTCCCACTGATTGGAGCTCTACAAAACCCAGGACCAAAAGAGACGGCATTACAAATTTTGTAGCACAGGATCGTGTTATGATAACATAGCCTTAATGCAGATATTATCATGTTTCTATGAGATGTTAATGAGTGTTAGGTAAAGAAAAAAAAATTCCACAGTCAAATCAATTTGAAAAATTCTGGGTACTACACCATAAAAGAGATTTCTTTTAGTGTGCTTCCTTTTCTGAACCTTGAACATGTTGATATGTATCAGGGATCTCCGCAAAGGGGCCAAATTATTTGACCTGAGTCCAACTAACTCACCTACGGGAACCTTTGTTTGCTGTGCATCGTCTATGAATATTTCTAAACACAAGGTCAACCCAGTCAGTTTCTATAATGCACCATCCATCAGGTATTGCTTTTATCTAATAAAAAATCCTTTTGTGGTTTAAGCCTAACTTTTTGTATCATACAAGATTTCATATTATATTTTAATATTATTTTTATATTGAGAAAGATGACTCAAAAAATCATCTGCATAAGAATCTTATCTTTACTTGCAAATCGTCATTTACATTATTTACATGCAAATCAGCATGTGCACTATCAGCTGCTTACCCAGAGCTCCTGGCAGGCACTGCTAATCCATGGAGGCCCTCCTTCCATGTAGGTCTCATTTTTTTTTTTAATTTTTTTTATTATGTTCAGTTAGCCACTGTATAGTACATAATTAGTCCTTGATGCGGTATTCAGTGATTCATTAGTTAAGTATAAAACCCTGTGCTCATCACAACACATTTCCTCCTCAATACCCATCACCCTCTTACCCCTTCCTCCTCCCCTCCTCCCCTCTGAAACCCCCAGATTTTTTCTCAGGATTCATCGTTTCTCATGGTTCGTCTCCCTCTCTGATTTCTCCCCCTTTGGATGTCTCTCCCTTCCCCTATGGTCCTCTGTGCTATTGCCTATGTTCCACATATGAGCGAAACCATATGATAATTGTCTTTCTCTGCTTGACTTACTTCACTTAGCATAATCCCCTCCAGTTCCATCCATGTCAATGCACATGGTGGGTATTCATCGTTTCATGGTCTGAAAGACATTCAGTACCTTTCTCAACACCATGCTTTAGGCAACAGATTCCAAGCCATGAATTTGCCCTGTTAGGTTGAAATGAACATGCATTCATGGTTAACAATAGGCACCTCTTACCATATGCCTACTATGTGCCAAGCACTTTGCAAGGTCTTTTATTTAGATTCTCTCACTTCATCTCCATTTTAACTGCCATCACACAGGTCTAAGCTGCCAGCATCCCTCAGACAGACTATTGTAATCACCTCCTAACCAATCATAACCCTTCCCTCTGCACTAAGAGAATAATCCGAAACACTTCCGTGGTCCACAGGCCTGCAGGATTTGGACCCTGCCTACCTCCCCCATCTCTACATGCATCACTCTCCTGAGGCCCAGTCATTGATCTCCAGCTGGATTTGCAGGTTTGGAAGCTCAGCCTTCTTAGTCCACTATTAAGGGATGGAGTCCCTGAGAACTGAATCATGGTAATCAACTCATAAGAGATTAATGTGTAATGCAAACTGCTAATGTGTTGATTTAAAATGAGAAGTAGAGCAATCAAACCAAGCAGATGTTGATGTTGGCTTGTTTGTGACCTCTTTCTGGAAGCTATAAAGAGTAGTCATTGAGAGCTTGGGGGCTGGGATCAGACTGCCTGAGAGGGTTCTGACTCTGGGTTTACTAACTGGGTGATCTTGGGCAAGTGGATCGGCGCATTTTTCGGTGACTAATTCCCCATTAGTAAAACAAGAATAATAATAAAATGTACCTCCCTGAGTTGCTGTGACGAGGATTAAATAAGAGAATATATCTCTTAGGCATTGCTTAGAACAGAAGTCGACACATAGTAACACAATAAATCTGAACTACTATTCTCAGAATGGAAATCTACTACAGAACTAAGTTAATGTCAGAGAAAAGGGAATGAAATCATCTTAAAGACATTTTTTGTAGATTATGTCAGTCTCACAAACTACTATTCATATATTCATCCAGTCACTGGTTATCGATACCCATATAATTTCACATATGACCAGATTCACTTGGCAGTTCCTCATCCCATGAATGTATCTGAATTCATGGATCAGTACAGAACTGCAAATTCATGAGTCAACCTTTATCTTTACACTTAGGTGATTCTGCAACCGCTCCTGCTCCTTCCCCCAGCCCTCTCCTTGCTTTCAGTTGTAAGTGTGTAGCAATTCATGTAAAGCTCATCCCTCAACTCCTCTGCCTGCCCTTCCCATCAAATCTGCCCCTGCTTTTTTTTGCGTGCTGTTTGCACGCTCACTCTCTCTTTTCCTCACACATGCCACACTCTTCCCCCTTAGAATTTCCTCATACTTTTGCATCTGCCTGGAATTTCTCACCCCCAACTCCTGGCCAGAATCATGTCTACTTAACCCCAGAGAAGCCTCTCTGACCCCCAAGTTTAGGTTACATTCCTTCATCATACTCATCATAATTATAATTAAATAATCATTGTTTACTGTGTTCCTTCCCAGTAAAATCAATCAGGTCAAGAACTCTTTTTTTGTTGTTTTTGTTTACCACTGAATTCCCCAGGACCTGCACACAGGTAGATAGTCAATCGATAGTTGTGGAATGAATGGATTTCATCTTTCCACAATCTCTGTTTCCTGCAATGGAAAGCCAAAGCTTCAAGCTGTCAAGAAGCACACAGACCCATCTGGAAGAGCAAGATTCTAACTCAGGCCTGTTTTGCCTCCTACTCAAGCCCTTTACTGCCCCACACAGCTGCCACTCGATTTCCACAAGCTATCTGCCACCCCGCACACACCATCAGCTTAAACCACACCCTATCTCACATCACTGCCTTTTCTTTCCTGAGCTCTGCACTTCTTCTTTCATTCTTGAACCTAGCCATACCTCCCTACCATATCTGTATCTCTATTTTTACTCCCCTCCCTACAATATGCTGCATTTCATCTCCTCAAGACTTCTTTTTCCTCCTGTAACCCTGCAATTCCTCTCTTACGTATTCACAAAACAGAAACATGTACGTGTTTATCAAAAGCACGCCCTAGAATTTTCACAGCAGCACTACTCGTAATAACCCCCAAATGGAAACTATCCAAATGCCCATCCAAGTAGAATAGATCAACTATTTTCTTTCACATTGTGGCATATTACAGAACAATGAGAATGAATGGTCTAGAACATAACATGACAATGTGGATGAATCTCACACACATTTTGTTAAGGGAAAGAAGTCAAGTATATGATAGATGGTTCCATTTGTTAAAAGTTTCAAAACTAACAAACAAACTCATAGTATTAAAAGTCAGAGGAGTGGCTACTCTTGGGTGACTGCTGAATGGGAGGGGGTAGGGTGGAAGGCAGTGGAGGGATTTTCAGGACATGGATCACGTTCTGTTTCTTGATCTGGGTGCTAGTTATGTATTGGTGTTTTGCTTGTGAAAATTCATCAGTATGTACATTTGTGATACATATAGTGTTTTTTCTTGCATATTATGCATCAGTAGTAGTTTTTACAAAACAATTTCCTGTTTCTGTCAACTTCAATTTACAGAGATTGGTTTGAAATCAAATGCCACTGTCCAATGTACTGGCCACCCACTATTTGGCCAGATGGGGGCTTCTTATGAGTGTAAAGATGCCACTTTGGAGTGTTTAAAGTCTTAATCAGGACAAGCAGCCTCCAGTTGTGACAACCCAAAATGTCTCCAGATGTTGCCTAGTGTCTCCTCAAAAACAAACTAATCCCAGTTGAGAACCACTGGCCTAAAAGGGCTTAGATAGTTTCTTCACCTCCATCCCCCACTGCCTGCTCCCTCATCTCCTTCTGTTGTGCCTCTTCCTTGCACAAATCCACCTGTCTGGCCTCTTTGCTGTTCTTTGAATCCTCTGGGTCCCTCAGTTCTGCACCCGTTCTTTCTTCTGCCTGTAAAGTTCTTTCTCAGGTATCTGCATGGCTTACACCCTCTCCTCCAAGGACTTGCCCAAAGGTCACCTTCTCTGTGAGGCTTTACCTGGACAGCTTATTGAAAATTTTAATCCTCCACACTTGGTATCTCTACCTTGCTTTATTTTTCTTCAGAGCATTCATTACCTTCTAATCTAGTGTAAAGTTTATTTATTTATTTGTTTGTTTTAAAGATTTTATTTATTTATTTGACAGAAAGAGAGATCACAAGTAGGCAGAGAGGCAGGCAGAGAGAGAGGAGGAAGCAGGCTCCCTGCTGAGCAGGCAGCCCCACATGTGGCTCCATCCCAGGACCCTGAGATCATGACCTGAGCTGAAGGCAGAGGCTTAACCTGCTGAGCTACCCAGGCACCCCAAGTTTATTTATTTTGTTTGTTGTCTGTCTTTCCTGTGAAAAGATAAGATCTTGAGAAAGCAAGGATTTTGTTTTCTTCACTGCTCAATCCCCTGTGCTTAGAATAGTGTCTGACACGTAATTGATGCTCAATTAAGACTTGCTGAATAAATAAATGACTAAAATCTGTAGCCCAGTTCAATGTCTGATACACAATCAATGAATATCTGTTCCCTTTTTGTGACCAAGCCACTGTTATAACAGGATTTTTCAGTATTTATTCACTGTGCTTTTTCTGTCTTACTTCTTTCCTTGTAACCTCCAGCAGACCCCTCAAGATTAGGGTCTATCCTTCAATCCCAGATGGTGCCATGATTTTGGTTGACTAGTTGCTCTTGATCCTGGCTACCCCATTCCCACCGCTCCTAGACATGCTTAGCCCACCTGCCAGGATGGTCACCTGATCATACCTCACCTAACCTTCCCAGTGCAGATTACCTATCTGGATCGCCACCTTTCTGTCCCTAGAGTCTGCAGGTTCTGTGACCCTCTGCTCTCTCTCCTTCCTCTATGCCAGGCTTGCACCCTGCACCTTATCCCTCTGCTCCTACCCTACCAGCAACATTCTCACACACAACCTTCTCAGAGACAAAGGCAGGTCTCATCTCCAGTTGAAATGTGACCCACCCATATCCCCAACCCCACAACTTCCTTCTGTCAAAATCTTGGAAAAGTCAACAGAGATTGCATCTCCCTTTTCTCTGTTCATTTACCAAGAAACCTGACGTTGAGACAAACCTGTCTTTCCATGAAAGGCTTGTCTGAATTTTCCTCCTTCCACTTGACTGTAATGCCAGCCAGCACTCGGAGCCATAGAAACCTGACACCATTCAACAAGCAAACAACTGTAAATGCCAAGAGTCAACAAGCGGCTATAGCCTCCAGTGAAGGGGGACTGGCAGTCGGGTTGGTTATCATTTTCACTGCATCAACATGACATTAGACAGTTTCTTTGGCAGGCATCACAATCATGTTAGCAGGGACTTCTCTGGATATAGTAGTTAGTTGCCTGTGATAAGAGAGAATCAAGTAACCAAACACATGACATTTCTACCTCAGCTGTGCTCACATGCCTGTTGTGGGGAGGCATTTGGGGGCAAAATCCAGATCCATCCAAAGCAAAAACTTGTGAAGATTGGTAAAGCAGCATTCTGAGAACTAAATTTTTAACTGGAAACAGCTCTATGGACATAATCTCAAAGTCCTCACCTAAGCAGAATAATTGATTGGATCATAATGCATTTGTCTATGATAAAATTGAAGATTGTCTACCAAACTATCTGTGGAGTCCATGACTTGAACTGACACTGATGATATAAACAGATATTTGAGGTTATAAGAATTTCATGAATAGCTCAAAGAATTCAAGGACACCAGTTGAAAAGACTATTATGATTTGGTTTCTGGACATCTGGCCATGGTATGCAGCCAACTCACTCTCCTCCCTCCTCTCTCTTCCCACTCCGACTTCTAACAGCTTTCCCACAAGCTATGAAAGGAAGGGGCTGACAGGGATAAGCCCTCCATGCCCTTGAACTTTTCCATTCCTGAATGCCATGTGGGATAGCAGCCATTTATCACCTTCCCCATGGCCCACGGGATGCAGGGGGAGGACAGGAGTCTGACTTCCTGGCTGGTTCTATGTTTTCCACAACGGTCTGAAAATGATAAATACACTTGTTACTGTATCAGCTCTGCAGAGGAGGAACCATGAAGTAGAAAGGGCAGAAATTGCTCGATCTGCATGATTGCATAAGTTATACATCGATTATATGCATCAGAGATATTTCTCTGCAGTCCAATGTTGACCTCCCGACTGCCAAAGCTGTCAACAACTAGATAGAATTTAATAGTTTTCCCAAATAAACCTCACTTTACCAATTGTGCTTCACTTTATATTTTGAGCATTAACAAATAAAAGTAGCTGTTGTGTTTTGATTTTCTAAAAAAGAAGCCACACTTGAAAAAAATCTCATTTTTGGAATTTTCCAAGTCTCTGGTAAAATGTCCAAATATCTAGAGCTTGGCAGAGCTCTGAGTTGTCTCAGAAATGACTCCACAGTGCTTCAGTGAATGGTGGCATATGCAAAACATGTTGATCTTGGGCTGAGTCATTAATTAGTGACATTTATTGAACACTCGTTGAATACAAGGCATCATACTAACCAAATATGCAAACAAAAATACAAGAATGGGAATCTCATTGTACCACGGGGACAAGGAGAGGAAGTTTTCTTTAGGTAAAAGAATAGGTCAATGGAGAAAGAACTTCACTTATAAACTTCCTTACCCTAAATCTGTTCCATAATACTAAACAAGTGAAAATATGAGCTATAAATAGAAAGGCACAGTAGAGTCCAAAACCTTTTTCTGTAAAGTGATTTGATGCAGATTATCTTGGTTAAAGATTATGAGTGAGTTCATAGGAGTCATAATGAAGACTGAACTACTTTTCTCTGTGGTACTTCGAGAACTCTGTAGAAAATGGCTCTGATTCTTGCCTATAGTAATTGACAAGAGGTTGCCAGCATTTTCCCCCTTAAACATGATGCGTGCGTAGAAAGTCTGGCTTCCATGAAAACTACACAATAATGAATTTAAAACAAGGTTAATAAGTATGCAGTTTTAACACATCTATTCTAAAAATTTTATTAATAGGCAATCTTGATCTTGGAGTAGAAAACACAGGTTCTTATAACTGCAATTAGACCTAACCGTGGTCTATAACACTGAGTTCTTCTCTGATATTTTCCCAGAAAGGAATAGAGATGGTTTGGTTACTTCAAACATTTTGCTTGCTTGCTTGCTTGCTTTGAAATTGCTTGCGTTATTCATTCACTCCCCCTCAGGGAAAAAAAAAAATTCCAATGTGTGAACTCCCTTCCCTGTCAGATTGAGAATCCAGAGTAGGAAAAGTATCATGAAGTCTACAGCAGACGGATTGAATTTTCCCTGCACAGTCTTCATTGCCCCCCTGGGCTGCTGGGAATAGTGGCCCAATATCCTTTGAGGAAACCTTTGCAATTTAGATAACTGTAACTTCATCCCTGTCTGCAGAGATGGGCACATGGCCCAATCCTGGCCAAGCGGGGCATCTCTGGCCACAATGACTGAGCCGAAGATTGGCCTTGACCCAAGCCAGACCAATAAGACCCAGCTTGGGGATTACTAAATTGATGGTCCCCATCTTGCTCCTCATGGGAGAGTCTGCCTGAGAGTGAAGTAACAGGGAGGAAAGCAGAACTGGGAGATGGAAAAACACAGATACTTGAAGCCATCTTTTGAACATCTAGATCCAATTGTAAGTAAAGTCTTGATTCCAACTAATTGACCCTCTGCAGACGTTCTGTCTACCTCCCTAGTTTCTGAGCCAGCCACCACTTCTGCCTGCTCACAACTTGCCAAACTTCCCTGGTGCAAATCACCTACATAGACTGTCCCTTCACCTGTCCTCTTGCTCTCCAGGGGGTGCTTTGTTTCCTAGGTCTTCCTCCCACCAGAATCTGTTCACCGTCCTCATGTGGCCCTCTTATTAATGACATCCCCCACTCCCAACCCCTTCCCAAAGGCAGTTCTGTTCTCCAGTTCTAACGTGTCCTGCCTGCTCAACCAGTAACAAACTTCATTTTAGTTCTGTAACCAATACATTGGTTTTGCTTAAGGTGGTTTGAATTAGGTTTAAGTCACTTGCAACAGAAATAGCCCTTGATCTTCATCGATAATAAAAATCTTTTTAGAGCAGATTGATTTTTTTTGAATGAGCCAAGGGTCACCTAGAGTCAGGCTTTCTGAATAAGAAGGCATTCAAACGTGAGTACCATTTTGTGCATAAAATATTTTCCAGTAAAATACAATGAAATATAATGAATATAAATTAAAGTGTGATGTAACTAATTTCATACATGCCCCTCGTCATTCAAAAGAAGAGTCTCTATGGTGCCTCCTTAAATGGAAATGGCATTTATTTAAATGCATGGTACCTATAACTGATAAGCAGATGAGTGGCTTTAGAGCACCATACTCCCCAAAGCGTGGCTGGCAGACCATTTGTATTAGTAATATCTTGGGAGGCTGGTATAAAATTCAGATTTCTTGGATCCACTCCAAGCCTTCTGAATCAGAATTTCTGAGAAGTGGGCCTGGGAATGTCCACTTTGGTAATTCCAGGTTAATTTTCTAGGCATATAAGAATTTGAGCACTGTATATATTTTGGTTCACCTTCAAATGTTACTGGCTGAACCGAGAGAGAAATTCTAAGAACATCTCATCATTTATAAAAGTGAAACTGAATGCATGCACCTATAAAAAGCAGTAAGGTCCATGTAACCTAGAAAAGCTTAAAGGAAGGATGGAGTCAGCTTAGGCTAAGCTAGCTGAGGTAACAAAGGACCTAAAATAGTAATGGCTTACTACATCAATGGTTTGTTCCTCACTATTTACATGTCCATCACGGGACACTCCAGAACCCTGGGCTATTGGAACAGTCTTTATGTGGCTCATAGCTGGCGTTGTAGCAGAGGATTAAAAGCATATGTGGACTATAGGCCAGTTCTTAAAGTGTCTGCTCAGAAGGGACCCATGTTCCTTAGCCACATTTCATTGGCAAAGTAGGTTCCAGACCTGCTCCTATATTTAGTGGAGTAGGGAAGGATGGTCCTATAGAAAAAAAAGATACTATAGGAAGGAGCAGCAAACATTCTGAACAGAAATATAATCTACCAATGGGACATTCAATAAAATAGGCCATGTGTTCTTGGAAAAAAATGGGGACCCTATGGTCAGATAAGTTTGGGGGCTGCTATATATGACATCCTTGTCTAGAGACTACATGGTGTAAACCAACATATTCAAGGCTCCCAGAGCCCTCCAATGGGGAACAAACAATTAAGATTTTTGTCCTCATTTGTGTTGTAGATGAAATAATATTCTCTTCTCCTACTACAAAACATGCATGTGAGCCATTCCTAGAGACTATTGTGCAATAAATTCTGTGCAGCTTCAAGCTATTTATGTGTTAAAAAATTATGATATTGTACTAAGTCACCCCAGAACCTGGAGAATTCTATGCAAATATCTTTACTATTATTCTAACTATTATAAGTCACTGAAATTTAATAGTATTTGGGATCACATAAGAAGTAGATCTAATAAGCCAGTTCTTCCAGGTATGAGAGTGTTCCAGAAAAAGATTTTACTTTTAAATCTTTCTCATTACCATATTTGGAGTTAGGCAATTCCTGTAAATTGAAGCAATGTACTGTTTCTTTCCACTTATGGGAACCTGGTATTTCAAAAGTTCATTAGCAGCTCTGTAGTTATAATAAGTATAAATGGGGTCAAGTCCATGAGAGTCCTGACTGGGGCAGCTATTTTCTACTTCTCTGCCCCACCCGATGCATCCTTGTACCTGTGCTAAGATGCCGCTGATACCTAGTGTTTGTGTCGCTGTGTAAGCGGACGCTCTTGTCTCTCAAAGTCGTTATGTGGCCAGAGCATGATACCACAGAAGTGGCCATAGTGGTCTCCCAATTTTTCCAGTTTTAAGTCATTTTAAGTCTCTGTTCTCTGACACCTTTCTTTCCCTTATCACTGCCTCTCAATCTTTCCCTGGCTCTTCCTCCTGGATCTACTCCTCACATAACGGTCTTCTTCCTATTCTGCCCTTGGTCCTCTTCTGAACTCACTCTCTGCCTCTGCCCTCTGGCCTTCTGCTCAGGCTGGGTCTGTCTCCACCCTACACATTCCTGAGCTTCGGGATCATATTTAATGCCAACGGGTCATCTCTACCTGGTGCTGCGTATTTGCCTCAAAATATCCCAAGCAAAACTCTTCATTTTCATTTTCTGTTTCTCTTCATTGTTTCACCACCTATTTGAGTTCCTAAGTAAAAAAAGGGGGGGCATTATTTCTGGCCCTCCGTGTCTCTCACCCCGAGGCTCCAACTCACACCCACGTTCTGGACTCTCTCAGAAATACGAGACTTGATACCTTCCCCTCTAACTGCACACACTGCCTTAGTTCAGATGCTGGCGACCATCTGCGTGGATTCTGAGAGTGTGGTGTGGTGGTGAAGAGTGTGGGCTCGGGCACCTGGTTGGCATGGGGCAGAATTCCAATTCTACTGCTTCTTATGGAGTGAGCGAGCCAAGTTAATTAACCTCTCTGTGCCTTAGTTTCCTCCTTTATATAGAAAACAAGAATCATTATAATACCTACCAAATAGGGTCATTATGAGGATTACTTTGGTAAATATCTACAAAATGCCTGGCACATAGGCAATAAGTGTTAGTTATTGGCATCACAATGGCTTTTTAGCGGATTCTTCTGTTACTAGTCCCTTTCCGCCCCATTAGAATCATCTTCCCAAGAAACAAATCTTACCATGTTACTCCTTAGTTTTACTGGCTTCTTACTCTTTAAAAAAGAGTTCAGCTTTCTCAGAAGGACATTTAAGACCATTCAAAAATCTGTTCCCAACTCCCTTTCTGGGTTCTATCTTGGCCACACAGGCTCTAAACCCTGAGTCTACACTCCGGGCTGTGCTAAACTCGCCATCCTTCCTCAGACACTCCACACTCGTTCATAGTTCCTTGCCTTTGCCTATAATCCTCCTGCGCTGGTCAGCTTTCCCAAGTTATGCTCCTATAACGACCATCCCCAGGTCTCCGTAGTTTTCAACAGCACAGTTTTCTTTCTTTTTTCTTTTTCTTTTTTTAAAGATTTTATTTATCTATTTGACATAGAGAGAGAGAGAGAGAGAGATCAGATCACAAGTAGGCAGAGAAGCAGGCGGAGAGGAGGAAGCAGGCTCCCCACTGAGCAGGGAGCCCGATGCGGGCCTCGATCCCAGGACCCTGAGATCATGACCTGAGCCCAAAGCAGAGGCTTTAACCCACTGAGCCATCCAGGTGCCCCACAGTTTTCTTTCTTGCTTATGTTACTTGTTTGAAGGTCTATTCTACTCCAAGAGTGTTCTTTACTCTGCAACCCACACTGAATGAGCAGCCCCTTTCTGGAAATGGTTTTCTCAGGTGATAGAGGGAAAAAGAAACACTTTTGTAATGACGGCTCTTTAAGGTTTTCCTCAGAAAGGGTACCAAACACTTCTATTCACATTTTCTTGGCCACACCTGACCTTAAGTGGGGCAGAGAAATAAAAACCTCTCCTAGGGAGATGGGACAAATAATTAGAAACAATAATATGGTCTCCCATGGTTCCCTGTGTTTGAAAGGCCACCCCAAGTCCCTCCTTTTCCCTGTTCTTTCAAACTTTCAAAGCTTTATCGTCACGTTGTTTGTGAAATTTTTCTATTGTCACTAGGCGGTCAGGTCACATCTCTTCATCCCCTCAGGACTCTGGCTCCACTTCTAATAAAGTGTTTGTCCCACTGTACTGAGAATATCTGCCTACATCGCCTTTTCTCTCAGGGGCCATGACCACAACTTCTGGATTTCTCCATTCCTGGTTTCAAGCACCCTCGCGCTTGGAACGTGTCAACAGCATGGATGAATGGGGCAGTTTGTTGCTCAGCCTTTTATAGGCCAGGTTGGGAAAACTTTTCTGCTAATATGCAGCAGTAGGTGACTAAGTAACTCCTTCACACAGGCAGAAAGGAGACCAGTGAGAAAGCCAGTTTGGTGTTTTCTCTGTGCCCACCAAATAGTATGTCACTTTCTTATTTTGCCCTTAGTCCATTGCTACATCCCAGGAATAAATGTCTTGAAAAGATACTATGGAAGCACATAGCCTTGGGCTTTTATATGTATGTAATATTCAAATGAGAACAGATTGTGCCCATGTAACGTTTGTCAAAACTTTGCTTTAAGTCAGGTTATCTATTGAAAAGACAATACCAGCAAAATCATCCTGATGAACCATCAAAAAGTCTCTCCTTTGGTAGCATTTTGGGAAGATACTAAATGAAACAAATGACTGGGGTGTTCAGTTTTACCTCCAAAGTATTGCAAATGTGTCCCCTGTCCTCCCCTCACCGGCACTTAGTTCAGCCTCTCAAGATCACTCCTTATCTGCACACCCACACCCCTCCTCACTTTCCCTCTGCCCAGAACGTTCTCTGCCACTCCCTCGGACCCCCTCCAATCAAGAAAAGGTTTCCATCAGGCATCACCTTCCTTTTGAACTCCCTCCAATGCCTTCTATTCATCATCCTCTAACAGAGTTAAATCCTGTCCCCATATATCTTTTTATCATTGTGTTTTATCACATAGCATTGTAATTATTTGTTTATGTGCCTCTTTCCTCTTAATGGAGTAAGAGTCCTGTGAGAGCAGCTATTTTGTTGTCCAATTTCTCTCTTAGGGCAGATGGCTTTTGCACATACATAAGGTGCTCGTGAATGTTGGTTATGTTGAGCTGCTGTTGAACAGAAGGCAAAAATCGTGACTCACACATTTTGCGGTAAGCAATGTGGTACGATTGAAAATACTTTTAAAATCTGGTATTTTAATGTATCTTACTATTTTCATGACTCATGGAGAATGTAGTATTTCTAGTATTAGCCAATATATTCTGAGTTAATTAATGTGAATTTTAACTTTCATATATAAGCTCCATGCAAAACCTTTTTTGGAGATCATCCAATTCTCATGAGAACCACTTGGTTCTAAGAAAAAGGCTTTAGAGGAAATATTCTTCATAGAGTATTATTTGGCTAAAGAAAATTTAAAAGATACTATAATTTTTTTTATTGTCTCTGCCATGGAAAACAAAAATGAAAGTTTCACTGAGACATAAAAACTAAAGAATTAAAGAGAACTGAAGTTTCGTGTGCCTTAGGAAAACAGTACAACATGCTAATTTGGCCAGATCTTCTGAACGAAAAGAGGGCCAAGGGCACATTACAACCATTTAATTAGCCCAAGAATAAAATTTTCAGTTTTGTTAAGTCGAACACATGTTCCATAAGAAATCATGAGTGTAAGAGGGAGAAAAAGAGGGCAAAAAAGGTTGTAATTAAAGTAAATCTTCCCAGAACCCTGGATTGCACCAGGAATGTGGCCAGAATAAGCAAAGGCTACTGACTTTTGCCAGGGTCATGTTTAGAGGTTACTTTATCATAGCCCTTGCTTGAAAAACATAATTTGAGCATAGAAGGGCTCCCAACGTTCAATGATCTCCATGTGCTTCCCATTACGGTCAGAAGAAGAAATGCTGTGGTGGCTTCTGCAAATGGAATGGAATGGGACTTTTCAGATCTCTTTCCGACTTGGCAAGAAGGCTGGGTGCCAGCCTGGACTTCAGGAGGCCCCGCTATTTCCAGCAGGCAGGGACACACAGTCATACAGGGTCACCTACGAACCACTGCAAATGGTTAGTCACTCATCTTGTGTAGGACAGCACGTAGCTCAGCTCAGAAAAGCTAGATCCCTTATTCCAGCTAACATCATAGTTGTTAAAGTACAAGTTAACGGCAAAATATGATTAATGAATTCCCTTGCCAGCTGAGCTCTGATGGCATTGGAAACCATCAGAAATGGTCTGTTCAAATCTTCACTTATTCACCCACTTCCTACTAAGGGAGCCTGACCAATCACGCATATCAGTCGATGCCCTTCCCCACTTCCCAATGGCAACCAGGATAGTACAAAGACTAAGCCAAGAGTAGCATCACTATTAGTGGCTTATCTAAGGCTCATTTCCCTCTTTTTCATCACTAAACACTTGTCCAGCTAAATATTAACTTTCCCATGCAACGAGAAGTAAGTAGTTGTTTGCCTGGGAGTTCTGGTAAAGCCTTTGAATTTCCTGTTAAAAGAAGACAGATACACGACCCTCTTCCTCTTTCCAAAGCAGATGTGATGTCCAAACTACAGCAAACATCTTGGAGCGTCCTGGAACATGAGGCACTAGGGATAGCAGATCAGAAAGATAGAATGACCTGGGTCCCTCATGACATTATGCGAGCATCAGGCTCCTTGCTCAGCGGGGAGCCTGCTGCTCCCTCTGCCTGCCACTCCCCCTGTTTGTGCGCTCTGACTCTGACAAATAAATAAATAAGATCTTTAAAAAGAGAGAGACTTCATCAGCTGAAAATAAGTCTCACACTTATTTATAGTCTTTTAACAAAAGATGCAACTTTATCAAACCAAATTTTACATAATCTTATCTTGTCTCCGTCATGAAAATCCTACCTTAAAATTCCAGCTGTAGCTACAGTATCCACATTTTATTACTCAAGTATCAGATTTTCATGTGGATTCCATAATTATCTTTTACACGTTGTATTTTTACAATATTCGCTGCAGTCATTTTACAAGTGCTAACATGTAGGTTTCTATAGGCATAGATCATACTTCTATTAAAAAAGAAAAACCCTCCCCAAACTGGTGACATCTGGTTGATGGACTGGCACCTGGAGCGTGGCCAGACCCAAAGCCCATGCAAACATATAATCACCGTAGAGCCATCACATCAAAGCTGCTTCTGTCCTGGCTCCAATTTTGGGTTTGGCTCATTGTTTCATCTCATTCTGCCCTAAAACTCTCAAATAATAATCCGAAGCTTGGGCACAAAAGGGCAGCTTGGTTATCTTCCTTTAACTCTCCTAATGGAGAAGTGCCCACCAAAGAATGTAGAAATGAGACAAATTCATCGCTTACACAGTCTTTTTAGTGATGACAGCCACCATTGACGGAGACATTCGCCATGTCCCAAGAGGTGTGCTAAACTCTATGCAGACGTGCTCTCCTTCGGCACTCACAGCCTGTAGTAGATACAGGACCCTGCAACGGGGTCCGGACGTCATCGTCCTTCACAGGTCCAATCGGGGAGGGCTACGAGCAGCCACTGGGCCAGACCCTGGGCTGTAGCCGTCATGACGTGCCTACCCCACTTCAGCGCGTCCTTTACACACACCCTTCCAGCTCCAGGAGTCTCCTGGGGCGAAAGAGACATCACAGTGCAGGGAGTATACAGGAAGAGGCAACTAAGGAGCATTAACAGGGCCCCTAACCTAGACAAGGAAAAGGGAGGGAAAGGCTCACTGGGAAAATGATGTTTGTGGCCAGACATTCAGGGCTATTCAGGTAATGGGAGACGTGGTACTGGTGCTGGGGGTACAAGTCACTCAGGGCAGACGAGACAAGATGTTGCTGGAGAGCCCGGGGCATGAAGGTGCTGGAGAGCCCGGGGCCGTTATTGCTGGAAGGTAGGCCACTATTGCTGGAGCTGAGACAACCCGGGAGAGAACGACGAGAGAACCTGGTGGCCAGGACTTCGTCCTGGATGCAGTGTGAAGCCATTCCAAGTGGGATTGTTGTCATTGCTGTGTGTGTGTCTGTCTGTCTGTCTGTCTCTGTGTGTGTGTGTGTCTGTCTCTGTGTGTGTGTGTGTGTGTGTCTGTCTCTGTGTGTGTGTGTGTGTCTGTGTGTGTGTGTGTGTCTGTGTGAGTCTGTGTGTGCGTATGTCTGTGTGTGTGTGTCTGTCTGTCTGTCTCTGTGTGTGTGTGTGTCTGTCTGTCTCTGTGTGTGTCTGTGTGAGTCTGCGTGTGCATATGTCTCTGTGTGTCTGTCTGTCTGTCTCTCTCTGTGTGTGTGTGTCGGTCTGTCTGTCTCTGTGTGTGTGTCTGTGTCTGTGTGTGTGTGTGTGTCTGTGTGAGTCTGTGTGTGCATATGTCTCTGTGTGCATATATGTGCGCATGTGCTTGGGGGAGTGGAACAGGAAGAAGATTTAAACTCAGACTCAGAAAAATTAAGCACCTTTGTCCAAAGTCACTCCCAAGCTAGAATTTGAACCAAATGTGCTTGACTCCCATCCTTTGTTCTCAACCCATCGTTCTCTACTATGTTCTAGCTTTATGCCTCATTCTAGTCCGGGTACCTCGTCTCTATCAAGTCTACTAAAAATTATTCAAAACACATGTGTCTAATGCTTACTATGTACCAGGGCCCACATTAGGGATTCAAAGGTTCTGGCCTTTGGGGGTATAACTTGTTTTCTGTTCCTTCTCAGAGGCTAAAATTTGGAATCTATTTTTGACCCCATCCATTAAAACATGTCCCAGAGGCCACTTGATTTTTGACCTATTGCAATATTATGTCAAAGTGAAAGTTCATTGCAACTGGGGACACTGGGGAAAATACTGTCCTGCCAGCAAAGTCCTCACTGTATGATTCAGTTCTAACAACAAGTTTGCTGAATGAGTCCCCTGTTGCAAGTCAATAGACTGAGGTTCAGTCTAACTTCAGAAAGTTAAGCCACCAGCTGAAGATCACACAGGTAAAACTGGGAGACCAGCATGTGTCCTGGGAACCAAATTCTCAGGGCCATGCAGCCGAGCAGTTTCTCTCTGAGCAGGGAGATGCTCCTGGCAAAGGCAGAGGGAGAAGCAGGGAAGGGAAAGGGTTTGAGGGAAATGATTTGGAAACTAAGAACACGGTGTGTGACACGATATGAGACCGTCCAATTGTTCCCCACAGCTTTAAATATTTTTTTAAAGATTTTATTTATTTGACACAGAGAGAGAGATCACAAGTAGGCAGAGAAGCAGGCAGAGAGAGAGGAGGAAGCAAGCTCCCTGCTAAGTAGGGAGCCCGATGCAGGCCTCGATCCCAGGACCCTGAGATCATGACCTGAGCCGAAGACAGACGCTTAACCCACTGAGCCACTCAGGTGCTCAGCTTTAAATACTTTTAACTCCCTCTGTGAAATAAATAAATAAAATCTTAAAAAATAAATAAATACTTTTAACCAGCCTCATTGTTGAAAAGCCCCACAGAAGTCATTGCTACTTAGAAAGGAAATGCATTTTCAATTCTAACTAAATCCCAAAGCATGTTTTTTCTTTCCTCCTTTTTTTTCCCTTTAGGTTAAAAGTTGTATGTGGTTAGAGTTATCCACAGGACATTTGATTTCGCTCAGATAAGTAAAAAAAGTAAAATATTTATAAAATTCAGAGGCTATGTTTGCTTTGGTCTTTGAGTACCTTTTAAAAAAGGCCTCAAATCCCTATGAATGCATCAAGCACCTGCCAGATTGAGTTGACCTTTCAATGCTCAGGAAAGGCTTCTCATAGGTTAAAAGCTATGTTATGACTTGAACTTGGGAATCTGCCTGAAAATTTTTCTCTAGAAGTCAGTTTGCTCTAGTAAGGTTTATGAAATGCTTTGGGCTTTGTATTTTATTTTTCAAATCATCTACCCAATCATCTTTCTAAACCATGAATCTATAGCTTAGCAAAGTTTTTATATATCCCACCCATCAGAATAAAATGGATCATTTCTTAGTATTAATTTTACTTTCGCACAGAGCAGCTCTAGGATACTGTTCTCCTTCTTCACGATTATGTTTCTTGGGATACTGCCTTTGTTAGGTGTCGTGCTGACCCCTCCCTCCATTTATTTTTTTATAAGTTAACTACTGATCTTGCTAGATCATTTCAAATGAGAAATACTAATGCATAGTTCAAAGAAAGATGAATATTAAAGTAAGCATTTCTTAATTGTAAAAAAAAGAATAAAAAGGATCAAAGTGGATTTGCTTATTAAAGATAATTTGATTTTAATAACAGTTCTCAAATAAGTGAAATTGAATCCAAAATTACATGGGCCAAAACTTGCTCCTTAAAATGTCATAATATTCAAATCTAGTGTCATTAAATCCAGAAATTTGGGTACGGGTTAAGGATAAGATTTTGATGACCTTATTACATTAAAGAACAGTATATGAGAAATATTGAAATGAAATTACAGCATTATTCAAGTTTTATTTACAAATCAGGGAAGGAGTCAGAAGGCAAAGAAGAAAGTGTGTGTGTGTGTGCCCCCTTGTTCTTTGTCCTCCAACAGGAAGTAGCCCCCACCCTTTAAAAAGGGAGTCAGGGAGAAAGGAAAAAGCCTTTAGCTAAATCTCCCAGATGAGTTTGGAAACTCAGAAAAGCTGGACTTGTGGGACGGGGCAAAATTTCTATGTTTCACAATTTAGGAACTCTCTTATTTTAATTGGAACTAGGCCCTTTACATATTCATTTAATGTTCATAAGCCCAGGAGGTAGATGACATATTATTATTCCCACCTGATACTATTCTGAGACACAGTTAATCCAGTAACTTACCAGAGGTGACTCAGTTAGTAAATGTAGGATCTAGAATCAGCCTCAAGGCTTTTCTCTTAATTTCCCTTCCTTTCCTGAATATAGGAATATAGGCTTCTATTGTTTACCTTCTGGCAATAAATTATTTCCACAAGAGAACAGATTACTGAAAAGCATCTTTTAACTGTGATGGAAAGTGTGATCCTAATAGGGAGGCTGATTTGTAAGCCGGGAACTTTCAGGGAGAATTGGCCAAATTGGGATGAGTGGAGGGTGGAGGGGACAAGGATAAGAGAATGATGAATGTGGGGAGGTGGTAAAACATTCCGTAACTTCCCCTGGGCCCTAGATACTCGTGTGCTATTGTGAACAGTATCTTGGTGTCTCCTTTGACACACAGTCTCTGCTCCTGTTCCTGGCATAGCATTTAAAGGGAATGCAGTGGTCCCATTATTGTATATGTACCTGAGGGCCTCAGGATAACTGATATTTCAATGGGCAAATACTTTTTCAAGAACAGTAGTAATAATAAGAAGGACTGCCATTTACAAAGTGCTTGTTACACATCAATTACCATCATTACCATCATCGTTAAAAATCATTAACACTTATGGAGTCCTCACTACGTCTCAGACGCTGTTCTGAGCTCTGTGTATGTATTATCTCACTTAATTCTCACAATTATTCAATCAAGTCGATGCCATTATTATGCTTCATTACAGACGAGGAATCTATGGAAAAGCCACTTGCCCAAGAATACTGGATCCAAGCCCAAGATTTGATAGCTGAGACTGCAAAAGGCTACCTGCTTTCTTCAAAAGATTTTTGTTGACTCCCTACTACATGCCAGGCTCTGAGTAGAAACGGACATGACCCCGGCCTTTCCGGAACTTGCAGTCTAGCCAAGAGAGACAGCACACAAGCGAGGACATAAACAAATGTCTAATGGCAATGGTGGCAAGGACTCTGGGGGAAGGGTTCGTGGGGCTCTGTCCTCCTGTCACTGGTCACCACACTATCCTTTTGTACCCACGGGACAGCAGATGCATGGTGTCGGGACAGAAAGGGAAAACGGTGAGGAGTTTGGCTGAGGACAATCTACTCAGACCCTCCCAAGTTATGAATCAATTATTTCACTCTGAGGCCTGTCACATTTCAGCTGCCATTAGCAAATCATTTCGCTTGGAAGCCTAAGTGGTAATTATGTGCACATTCAGAGTTCCAGAACACAGACTTCACTTCAGCACAGCTCACCCTATTTTTACATGCGGAGATTTCCTGCTGCTTATGTAACACAGGCCGGGCATCTAAGTGACCACTCACATGGGCACGTAGGTAAGAGCTCCTCGGCCGGGCGTCCGTGCTTCTACTTCCACTTTTCATCTGTGGAATGTAGAAATTGGATTAAAGGCTGTGTTTACTTCTGTTCAAAGCACTGGAAATAAAAGGTTCGTGCAGCCGTTTTAAGGACACCATATAGAATGTACACAAAATTTTGTGGTCAGTTTCACCGCCATAGTCAGGACCAATGACTCACTCTGACCTGGGTTGTGTGGGCTCTTGAAATATTGTTTTGGTCTTGTCCTTAGCAAAGTTGATGGGCTCACCCGGAGCATTGCTAGCTGGGGGAGGACGTGGTGGGGGTGGGATTGTGTGAACTATTCTGCGTGACGAAAGTGGTTTCAACTTTTCCAGTGAGTCCCAGGCGACTTCTGAGCCACGGAACGCTTTGGTCTGGGAGAGACCTTACACTGGAGCATCTAGTGCAAAACCTGCATGGCACGCAGGAGAAAGCTGAGTCCCGAGAGATGAAGCGATATGACTAACGTCACAGGCCTGCTGGTGGCACAGAAACCCTGAGCACTCCGGCCTCCCCAGAGCCGCGGCCCCCAGCTCCTTACTCACCTCGTGCTGACTCCAGAACTGAAAGTCTCCGCATCTTTTTTGATGTGGTCGTGTCTTCTCTTCTCCTTCTTTCGTGCCTGAATACTGTGCCACAATCATCTAAAATGACACGGATCAACACAGACAATAGCTCGTAGTTATTGCCAACTAAAACACGAGTTGTGTAATTCTACTCTGGGTCCTGGGAGTAGAGAGTTAGGAACAGAGAACATTTAACAGAGGGAGATTAAAGATGTATGGGCAACGAATATGGAAGAGCCTCATAAATTAAAGAAATTTTGTAAGCTATCTTAATATGATGTTTTAAGAGAAGCATATGCACATATTTGATGGTGATGAGCTCTGTATTCCAGCAAGGGGTCAGGCAGGATTCTCTTTCTTTCCTAATTAGGGAAGATTTGAGGGAGATAGCAAAGACTTCATGTGTAATGTAGGGGGAAAGTTTATGAATGCTATCACCAAGGGTGATCTGGAAGAGGCAAAAACTTAGACCTGTGCGTCTGATACCATTGCCACTAGCCACACGGGGCTAGTTCTGTTGAAATTATTAAAATTAAATAGAATTTTAACACTCAGTTCCTCCATCCCACTAGCCACATCTCAAGTGCTCAACAGCCATGTGAATCTAGTGGTTACTGTACTGACCCCCATAGAGGTAGAACATTTTCATCCCTGCAGAAAGTTCTTTTAGATGGCACTGACATGGAAGCTGCATCAGCAAAAGGGAGGGTCGGAGGAATGGGGGAAAGGGAAACACAAGGAAAGGCTGACCAGAAAAACGATGTGCTAGCATATGAGACCCAAGGGAGATGAGATACCCTGAAGTGGCCCAAGGGAAGATCTTGAAAGGGGTGTGATTGTAGATGCCAGGCAGTGGCTAAGTTTTAAATATGATGCACCTCTGGGCAGAAGGATCCCTATGATTTTGGCTGGTAGGTATTCCCCTGTACAAAGATAAAAGTGTACCTCCTGCCAAACTATGAAAAAAAACAAAAAAGCTCAGTGGTTTCCCAGGACTCGGGAAGGGAAGGGAGGGAGGAGGAGGGGTGTTTGGGGGATTTTTTGATAAAAAGATTCTGTAGGATACAAAAATGGTGAATACATGTTATTTTACATTTCTCAAAACCAGGGGGATCTATAATACAGAGTGAACCCTAACATAAACAGTGGTCTTTAGTTGCTATAATCTATCAGTGTAGTTCATCAGTTGTGACACATGGACCACACGACTGCAAGATGTTATAATAGGGGAAACTAGTGGGGACATGGGAGGGAGTGGATAGGGTACTTGGAAACTCTCTATACTTTCTGCTCAGTTTTTCTGTAAACCTAAAACTGCTCTAAGAAATAAAATCTATGAGTTAACTAGTTCCTATAAAATATGTTTATGCACTCAAAAAGTCTTCATTTTCACATAAACAGTGAGATGACAGCAAAACACATTAATCTAGTCTCACTGATAATCTTGTATAATTATGTATTTTTATAAATATTTGTTGTTTAAAAAAACCCAACAACAACAGTGCACTGTCCTCCAGATGCCCACAGCACAGTGTCAGGCACTCATCTTGGTAAGCAGAATGTAAGCTGGATTTTAGTCTATACCTGCCCCCCTTCCTCAGGTGTCTTTGTGCAGTGCACGAACTGCACAACTGTACGCAGTGGCTCTACTGGAACCCCATCCATTACGACGTAGGGCTCCAAATAGAGGCTAGTGAGGGTGTAGTGAGTGGTGACAAAGGATGACCACCTCTGTAGGGTGCCAAAGACTGAAAAGAGTCTGTTGAGAACGGATCACATTAAGCCATATGAGAAATACTATTTTGCATTAGTGGAGAGCCAAGAACAGAGCCCTGAAAGACCTAAAGAAATCTAAAGGGGCATAGGAGACAAAGCTGGAAAGGCAGGAGGCAAATCACAGCCATATTCTACCCAGAAGCTGATGTTTGAGACCCAGCAGCTGCCTCCCTGAACTGGAATTCAGTTGAGAGAAGTCTTGGCAAACACAGTTTTGCAGAGAAGAGCCAGGCACTTGTAGGAGGCCCACCTTCTGGGAGAGAGGTTAGGATTCGAGGATGTTCATCCTAGGAGCCTGTATATACACATACGGCATAGTCCAGGGGCTGGAAGCAAAGAGGAGAAGGAAATGCATCCCAACAACGACTGGAATGCATCAGCTGTGGAAAATGAAACTCCTGGGAAAACCTAGCCATGTCTTGGATTGTGGTTCAAGGAACTAGTAATGGGATAAAAAGCTTTCTCTTCCAGGCCAGTGGTGTGAGCCCAGCCCAGGTTAGGAGTTAGCCCAGTGCTTCAGATGTCAGAGTGAAAGGAACTGATGGGGCCAGTCTACCTTCTAGTATTGGAACCACCTGCTACAATAGGTAATCCTAGCAGCCAGCTTCACGGAATGACTGGGGCGGTGGGGGGGGCGGGGGTGCTGAATCGTGTGGATTGTGATTGAATTGTGATACCTGCTCATTCTAAGCTGTGACGGGAGTCCCTTCAGAACGGGGCTGGAACACTGTGGAAAATTTCTACTGCTCCTGAGTATCTCGGTCAGTGCTTCCTTCAGCGTGGGCCTTGGACCCCTATCTCCAAATCATGCCGGAATGCTCACTAACAAGACCCACTTCCAGGGCCCACCCTAGACCAGGGAAATCAGGGATGGGGTCTGGGAATCTGCATTTCAGTCAGTTTCCTGAGTCATTCTTACGCACCCTGCAGTTCGAGGGTAATTCATGCAGACGGGTAGCTCGCAAACTCAGCCATGCTTGGGAATCACGGGGAGGGCTTGTTCACGTACACATTGCTGGGCCCGCCTCCAGAGCTGTCAGTCAATTCAGTGTCGGGGGTGGGGCCTGAGAATTGACATTCCTAACAAGTTCCCCTTCGATGTTGCCGGATTTAGGGACCCCACTTTGAGAACCGCTGGTGTAGATGGAGAATCTGCCTTCACCTGGCAGTTTCTTAAAAGCTAAGAAAGTTGTAAAATTCCATTTATTATTCATCTGCCTAATTGAACGAGCTTCTACCATCCTGTTATTCAGGTGACTAACACCCATGACCTCTTTTTCACCTTGTTAGATAACTTAAATTTTAAATTAACAACACAAAGGGCTCTCACCTGGCCAGCCCTAATCTTGTATGTTGTCTTAATTCCAATGTTTATATTGTCATCAGTCCTGTCTTTCTCTGCTGTCCGGTGGTGACCTACAGAAAACCATTGAGCTTCGTGCTGCCTCGGGCTCCAAAAAACTAAAATCAGCCCCTTTCTTCACTTGCCATAAAGAGATACCCTGGGAAGAAAAAAAAAAAAGCTCACAGAAAAAGAGAAACCTGGAAATATTCTGAAATTCAGAAAGTGTTATTTTGGGGCGCTTTCTGGGACAGGATGTCCCCACCATCAGCTAGAGGAAGCCCAGCTTCTGATAAACACTATTTTGCCTTGCACAGATCAAAGGGAGCCATTTATTGAAGGAAGGGATGGAAGTATTTGATGAGGCCCTTCTGCAGACTCCCCGTAAACAGGATAAACCCTATCAATGAAAGCTTATACACAGCCCGGCCACAGTCCCCACTAACAATGGGGCAGCAAGAACAGAGGGTGGCGAGGAAAGGTCCCGACAAGACTGTTCTGCCAAGAGAGTGGCCGTAAACAGGATTAGTTGTAATGAGATTATCAACTCAGGACCTGCAGGTCAGAGCTGGAGAGTTCAGTGTTGCATGAAGAAAAGACACAGAACGGGCCGGCGGGTGAGAGAATTACACAGCCAGGGCGAGGGCTTTCCCCTCCTGCCTCCCTCTGGCCCAGGGACGCTGTGTCTCCGGGGCTGAAAACAGAGTCGTTGTAACTGCAAACATGGCTTTGTAGGAGCAGAAGAACCAGGAGTGGTGGTTCTCAATCAGAGGACGTGGGCAAGTTCTGGAGACTTCCTTGGTTGTCCCATCTGGGGAGGATGGTCCTGGCATCGAGGGGCAAAGGCCAGGGACACCGCTCCACACCCCTCCGTGCACAGGACAGCCCCCCACTGTACCCTTTCTGGGTCCTCAACCTGCCCCCGGCCACGGCCGGAAGAGACGGGACGAGCAGGCTTTCCCCAGGAGCCGCGCTTCCAGCAAGAGCATGACTTAGAAACGAGTCACAGAAAAAACAAAGAGTAGAAACAGAAAGTGAATCGGGGTATGGGTGTTATATATACAAGGCCTCTCCATGCTCTTTTCTAGAGCTAAGCCAGGGGTCACGTCTAGGTCTCCAGGAAACACAGTTTATTTAAACCACTGCCCTAACGTCCTAAAGCTAAGGTAAGCATTTTCGGTAGAATGGTCCCCAGTTTGACCTCAGGTGTTGCGGCGCCCATACTAAATGGGTGATGGGCCCAGCGCTAGAACCCGTGGGGTAAAATCATGAGCGTGGAGAGGGGAGAACCACAGATCTGGAGGCTGGGGGTTGGGGGGCAGGTCGGGAGGTCGGGCACATCTTGGAGTCATCATTAGTGTGCGGGGCTTATGTCACAGGTGGTCTCTGAAGCTGTGGGACTGGAGGAAATTAGAGATGGACGGAAGTGTGGCAGGAGAACAGGACTTGGTATCGCAAATGGCAAAGAATTGTGCAGTGTCTTGTGTTTTCAGTCAACCTTTTCTGCCTAGCTCACCTTCTCGATTAGACTTGGTGTTGGGGCAGCTTTAGGCACTCTTATTTTTTAAAATTTTGATCATCTTAGTGTCTTGGACAGAGTAGATGCTTAAGAAGTAAATGAATTACATTGACTAATTAAACTTGTTTCCTCCACCGTTAAACCTCTGGAAAGAGCTTTCTTTTTGCCTCCACTTCCTTTACCCGGCTGTGCTCTGCCCCATCACATGATGGACATGTCTCTTTAGCAGGTTTTCCGTTTTCTGCATTGCCAAGACCACCGGCCGGTTCTTGAGTCCTCTTCTGTGATCTCCGCGGTGTTCGGCACCATGAACACCCCTCCTGCATATACCGGTCACCAACCATGGTTTCCATACCACTGTGCTCTCTTGGTTCTTTTTCAATCTTCTTGAATATTACATTGTAGCCTCCCTTGCTGGCCTGATCTCTCTCTTTAGCCCCCTGAAAGCAGATTATTGCTCAAATTTCTTTGTCCTTCTCCTCTCCTTTCTCAAATTCTACCTTGAGGGTCTCATCCATGGTCTCAACTCCAGCTTCTATGAAGATGACTTCTAGATCTCAGACTCAAGCCCTGATGTCTTTCCTGATCATTCTGGGTCTGGTCCTCTGGAATTGGGGGGAGGCGCAAGTGTAGGCACCCTTTAACAAAGAGACCAGCTGCTCTGGGTTGATGCTGGATGCCAGTGTTGGGATGGTAGGGTAGACAAGGACAGAGGCAGTTCAGGGAAAGTAGCAGGAAGGTTGACCTTAGCAGGAAGGTTGACCTTGGTGGGCCAGCCAACCAGCACACACACTTGAAGGACCAGAGCAAAGATGGGAAGAGGGAGAGAGGCAAGGTGCAGTCAGTTGGCCTGTGTCAGTTCGTGATTTCTCTCATGGATCCTGAATTCTGACCACAGCATAGCTTGGACATGGGTTTGTATACTTTCTGTAGGAGCAGGAACAACACACAGGTACTGATTTCCAGCTGTATTTCCACGAGGCTTTGCCACATCACTCCACTGGGACCTTCTGGCTCTCACCTCCACGCCCACTTGGCATTTGTTCTCCAAGATTCTGCATTTGGCTGGCTTCTTTTCACTTTGCTGGGTGATTGCCCCCACTCCTGTGTCTCAAGATGCTATTTTTAGGTTGACAGCTCCCAAATACACATTTCTAGTCTAAACTCCAGACCTGTAATTCTACCTAAAGATTCCATAAAAAAACTAAAAATAAACATGCCCCAAAGTGAAGCCGTTCTCTTTCCCTCCACACAGGACTCTGTCCCCACGTCTGTGACAGTGATACAACCAGCCACCCGGTCACCCAAGCCAGAAGCTGGGGAGTCATCTTTGACTCATCCGTCTTTCTCCACACATAAGTCAATTTTGCCTCTTAACCCATTGTTCACTGGTTCATACTTTTCCTTCCCCATTGTTAATTTCTTGCTTATCCTTAGCATCTCTCACCTGGACATTCCAGCAGTTTCCAGCAGTCACTTGTATCCAGGTTTACAACCTCTCAATCAGTCCTCCATGCCACTCTAGAACAGTCCTTACACTGTGGGAAGCTGCTGATCTTACTCCATGGTTCAATGACTTCTCATTACCTACCACCAGATAATATTTAAACACAATGTCTGACATACAACCTTCTTCCTGATTTGCCCTCTTTTTTCTTTGGCTCATTTACAGCCATTTTCCTAGTAATACCTCGTGCTTCTCTTAACACCTCCAGAAGACTGGTGCTATTCCTAACTCTAGGCCTTTGTGCCTGAATGACCTCTACCTGGAACGAGCTTTCCGTTTATCCCAGTGGATGCCAACCTGGGATCAGCCTGGAAAACTAAGCTCTGTATCAGCTGCTCTTTGGAGCCTTCTCAGAGCCTTTCTCTCTCTGAGCCCTTCCGCTCCCCCATCCCCTTGTACACACCTGCAATCTAGCCCTTAGCAGGCTACACTGTAATTCCTTGCTTAGGCTTTTGTCTTCCCCACTACAGTCTGAGTCCTCCAGGGTGGATTTCGCTCTTGCTCTGGCACTTCTAGTTGTGCTTCTGAGTTGCAGTTAACAGGTATTCCTCAAACGAGAATCTACAGCCAAATGAGTTTGAGGAAAGCTGTACTGACAACACAGGAGCTCTGGGAAGTCTCCCGCAGAAACCTGTCTGACCTGGTTGAAGTAGATCCTCAGAGCACTCGCCCAGGGGGCGAAGCTGGGGATGCATCCAGGGAGGACCCAAAGGGGCTACAACTCAGGCTCAAGGGGCTCTGGAAGCCTTTCTGGAAGAAGTGATCTCCATCATTCACAACAGGATAGCCACCAATTTAACCTCCAGGAGGCAAACGCGCAGGTATCCTAACACTTCCAGAGACTGAACTCCAGGACTGGATGTTGGACGAGATTTATGATGCAAAGAAAGTCTGGGGTTTGGGGTATACTTTTCTTGTATCCATTCCTGTGGGCAGACTCCACTTGGACCTGGCCTGCCCCAGCCTGAATCACCTCCCGCACCTCCATTCACTCAACACCGTCCATCTGTTACCCTATTATGGGTTATATTTTCCTGTGCACTTCCCAGTGCCCTCCCAGGCAGTCCTTAGGTTTCCAGAGGGCAGGCGCTGGTCATTTAGCCTGCTTTCCCCTAGACTCTGAAAATCGCACGTGCATCCTGGGCACCCAGTACATGCTTATGGAAGGCAGTAAGCACCGCATAATTCAACCGAGCTTGGGTACAGGGAGGCCTAGGAGGCATTTCCTGGAGCTGCTGAGGCTGAGGGACGTGCAGGATTTTTCTTCTGCTTCTACCTGGAAGCCAATGAATCCACAAGTTCCTGTTTAACTCCCAGACCTGAGGACGGAAGAAGGGGCAGAGGGGCATCTCTGGCTTGGATATCTAGCACAGTCCCCTGAGAAGGCTGATTGTTTTGAAAGCCTCGGGCTCTAGGTCCTTGCTCAATGCCACATACGTTGTAACTCACTTAGTCCTTGGAGGAATCCCTGGACGTGGGTACTGTGATTATCATCCCCATCTTATAGGTGAGAAAACAGAGGCTCAGAGAGGTCAAGGAATTCACCCAGAGGCACAGAGGGAGCAAAAGGTGAGGCCAGGACTGCAGTCCATACACGGAGCAGAGGGCCTGCCCGAAACCCCTCCGGGCTGCTGCCTCTGTGCAAAAGTGAGTTACAACGTATGTGGCATTGAGAGGAGCGCCCCGCAAGGAGCAAGCACTTTGCAAGGGTTTGCAAAATCCATCCATCTAGATCAGAGTCTATGCTGGGGCAGATCCAGGCGGAGACGAGGAATAATGGTCTGATGGTGCGCATGAGCTATGGTGCCAGCACCTCCTGCTTCAAAACAGTAATAAAAGCTAGCACTTCGATTGTCTGATTTCATCCACCATCTACAAAACGGGTGTACTTTCACGTTTTACAGAGAACAGAGGCCCGGAAGGCAGCAGGCTCAAGGCGGTACAGCCCCGCATCCGATGACAGAGCCAGGCTCCTCTTGCTCTGAAGCCCAAACCTCCTCATCACGTGACATTCTCTCCTGGGGCACGTTTGGGCTCGAGGCAACCCAGGGCTTCACAGGACCTGCTGCTTGGGCAGTGGTTTGCAAACCTCCTACTTGGCACAATTCACATGATATCTCACCTCTACGTTTAGAAGGAATTCGTACTTTTTAAAGAAAAGTTAAACTTGCGCGTGACACTTTCTTTCTTCTTCTCTTTTTCTTTCCTTTCCTTTCCTTTTTCTTTTTCTTTTTAACACCCTACAATAAAAAGCAAGGCTCTTTCCACCCTCACCTTCCCCCACCAGTTCCATGCCCTAAAGTCTCGGGATACCATTTCCAAAACAATCTATGCTTTTGTAAACATCTTCTTTATCAGGCGTAGAAATGAGGCCGTACCTCACACACGGGCATCTTCCTTTGGCTAGTTAACATTTTAAATCCAAATACTCTGGTTTGTAGAATCTTCTTGCCCTTGTTGGGATGTTTTTGCGCGAATCTACCTGTGGCACTCACAGCTTGGGGGGAGCTGAGGACACAGAGTCCCTCAGTTTCCCCGGGCCTCAAGTCATGTCTAAGGAGGGGTTATGTTCTTCGGTCCAAAGTTCTTTGGGCGCCTCACCCCCTGTGGATCAGAGCAGGGGGGTGTGCTGGGACTGCATCTTGTCATTTTCACCCAACAAGGCTTTTTGGAGCACGCAAGCTTCGGCATTCAGTATGTCTTTCCCAAGTCCTCCCACCCCTCTTCACTATCCCCTAGACACACACACACACACACACACACCCCAGCTCAGAGCTTCTCCTTTCTCCTAACTGTATGGAAAATTCCTGTAAGTTCTTACTTCTAGCAGGATAGGGACTCGCACAGAAGAGTGAGTGGGGCAGGGCCTCAGGGCACGAGGGCCAGCTCATCTTGAATGGGAGAGCTGGAGGCCCCAGAGATGAACCTACTTTTCTCTCTCCATTTGACAGACAAGGAAAGCAATGCTCAAAGAGGGTAAGTAACTTTCCCTAAAGCCCACAGCAGGCCAGTGACAGCACCAGGGCTATCTGAAGGTAGGTGAAGTCAGGCACGTTGGGTGATATGCAGTAGTATAGATAGTAAGTGTCATGAACTTGGAATTAATTTGGAGGTGATCATGATGATACCAACAGCATCTTTCAACGCATCATTCACAATATGGGACTGTGCATTAACTCTACTTCTATCTCTCAAAAGCAGGTCTTTCAGAAATGATCTATGCATTTGTAAACATTTTTTTCAAAGCATACCGACGAGATCAGACTTTCATAGTGATACAAGCTTCATTGCTTATGTCCCCAATGTACAGATGAGGCAGAGAGGCCCAGGGAATGACTCAGCAGCTCACCACAAGAATCTCTTGGATGTCTGCCTGGACTTCTGTCAGATGTACTTGGTTGACTTTCTATTCAGTATTATTACTGAGGTCTTATTGTTACAAACATGTTCTTTGGGTTTCCTGCTTATCTCTGAGCTGAAGAAAATGTGTTGGTTTTTTTTTCTGTTTGCTTTTCAACCTTCAGTTTCCATGACCTTAAAAAAAATGTAAGCACAGGCTGAGCTGGTCTAAAAGCAGCCTGTTTGCAACGTGATATGGAACCTGGACTGCGACCAGCTAAACCTTGGTGTAGTGTTCTCCAAACACATTTCAACAATTTTTCCAAGTGGCAAGTAGTTTATTTCCACCGAAACACTTGAAGATGCTGAATTAACAGTACATTTCCTAAACTATTGAATAAGTGGTGATAAAATGACACTTTCTAAGTCTGAAGGGGAATTTGCAAATATATATAGATACATATATTTTTTTACTTTGAACCTTGGGCACTATTTAACATTCCTAGCATTCAACCAAATGCATTTTCAAAGCTAGAATCGGTTCATACAACATTTACATAGTCCATAGTTTTTATTAAGACTGATATTTGATGAACCATAACCTCTAACATCACTTTCTGCTTTAAAATTTATGATTCTCTATAAAAAGAAAGTCATATACTCCCTAAAGCCAGAAAAACCTGCTGGATTATGTGAACTGACTCTGGAAAATGTTTCTGAATTGTCTTCTGTTTGTTTCAAGAATTTACTGTACATATATAAAAATATATATAGCATATATACATATAACACATATAATATATACGACAACATATATATATATATGTATGTATGTATGTATAGTGTTATCCATTGTTTTACCAAAAGCTATAACTGCTTTTGTCAGTGTAGACATAAGGAGGGATATTTTGTAGGAGAATATCCTAGAAAAGTACTGATGAAGTGATGTTCCCTTCTGAGCGTAAATGGTAGAACTACATGACTTAAATTATGGAGTCAGGACTAATCACAGACTTGGGAAGTTGCTCCCTTTGGTCCTCTCTAACCTCCCTTTCCTCTTTTATCAAAGGAGGGAGTGCGAGTAGGTAGATCTGACTGAATTTATGAGAATAGAAGGAAATGTGGTATAACTTCTCAGGTCCTACTTCAATACCCATGACTGATGAGACATTAATTACAGTGTCAAATAAATCTTGAGAAGATTTCAAAGCCAAGTCTTCTCTTCCTTTCATTCCATTGACTTACCATCTGGGAAGCTTGCCTTATCAAGAACAGCTGCTTCTCATTGGCTGTTCCCAAGAGTCTGACCCAAAGGTGACATGCTAGCCCCCTGCCTACACTTCTACACACCTTCCATGTTTCCCTCCACCAGCCCCAAAGTTCAATCAACACTTTGCCTCTTTTTGAAGAGTCTGCAACTGCTCCCCTACCTCGTGACTCCCTTTGTCTGGAGCCTAGGGTGACCAGCTGAAGTCCCTCTCGCCACCCGCTACTGGCCTCGTCATGGGCACTATGACAACCTTCAGGGTTTTCCTTGATGCCTTGGCCAAAATCGCCATCTCCATCAGTGTCTTCGCCAGGAAGCCATTACTTGCCTTCCTCTGCCAACAGTTACAGAAGCCACGTGGGCCCACGGAGTCACCACCAAAGCCTCCGTAGGAGCTTCTGCAGGTGGGTAGGTCTAGGTTACCTCACCAGAGGCAATTCCCTGCACTCCCGGAGGGCATTTGGAGACATTTTGCAGTTGTCGCCACTCTGGGCTGGGCGTGCTATTGCCATCTTAATGGGTAGAGGCCAGCGGTGGCTGCCACACGGAGCAGCCCCACATGCTGATAGAGCCGACGTGAAAAAAAGCTGCTCTCAGAGAAAGTGGAGGCCTTGTTTCTCTTTTTTTCTTCACCTTTGGCAGAAAGACTAGAATGAAACTAAACAAAATCTGTCCTCCAGGCACACACCTGGAGCTGCCACTCTCTTCCCCACTCAGCTCAGGACGAGAAAACACACACATGGGATCTGGTAGAACCAGCCTCGTCATTCCCTGTGCAGGGCTGGGACAGAGCGGTTACATCTGGGCAGAAGAACTCATTCAGACCAGTGGTTTTCCACCCTGGCTACACATCAGGTTCATGTCGTTTCAAATATTTTAAATATTTAGAATACCTAGAATACAGATACTCAGAGTTCAAACTGGATTGGTCTAGGATGAGGTCAGGGTGATACGTTTGTGGAAGTCTCAGCTGATACCAAGCTCAGCAAGAACTAATCACCCTCTGTACTAGCAGCCTGATCAGTGGGGGGGGGGGAGAATAGATCTCCCCGAAGAGCTGTAGGATATTACTTTTGGGGACCCTTTAGTGCTGTAAGACACGCAAATTTCCAGTAGGAGAGAAATCTTTACTGTGTGGTCAGTCTGGGTCATCTGGGAAAATTCAAATTATTTGAGAGTCTTGGTCAGTTTTTTCGTACCTTGATCTGGGGCTTATGCTAATTTTTAATATTTCCCAAAATCAAGAAAAAAGGGTAAATCAAAGGTTAAAAGCTATCTTTATAATTAAGCACTTTCCGCTAGCTATTTATTTGTCTTGGGGAAAAAAATGCCTTTTTCCTATAGTAGAAAGATAAAATAATTGTAAATTAAAGCTTTGAGATGAGTTATGTCTGATGAAAAATAATGGGACAGTGTCATAAATCACAAACATTGTCTCTATGAAATATGACCAGTCTAATTCTGTACATTTCCTCCCCGTTTCAATACAATAGAGTCTTTATGAGGCAAATTAATTTAGCATTAACCTTGGAACTGTCACTGTGCTTTCACTGATGACAATGATCAAATAAAAATATTTTTCAATGCTCAAGAATCTCATTAAATAATCTGTAACTTAAGTAAATCATATCTAATTTCCATTCCTTTTCTTATCCTTCTGCAGCCACACCCTCAGTATCTTACCATAGACTAAATATGGGCCCCCAAGTTAGGAAGCCCAGAGTCTAGTTCCTGCCCTGGTACCACTTTAGCAAGACACTTATCTTCTCTAGAATGCTTCCTTGTTGGGAAAGTGAAGGTATCACCAGGTGATACATAAGATCCCATTCAGGTTTGGGAATTAGCAAGAAGGCAGATTACCACTTTGACACCCCTAAATAGCAATGAGGTATCGGATTTTGTGCCTTGGCATATAATATGGAAATATGGTATATATCAGTCAACAAACATTTACTGAGCATTCTCTCTGCAAAAAATATGGGGCATTGTTATGGAAGGCTCAAAGAAATAGCAATTACATCTCCAAGGTTTTACTTTCAGTAAGATTATAATTTAGTTGGGGAGATAAACGGTTTCATCATATCAAAAAATTCAAAAGTGAACATTGGTATTTCATTAAATACGTGAATAATTTTTGGACAACTCTTGGATGAGTCAGACCTTAATTTAATAATGACTACCACAGAAAATCATGCTGATATGCTCAGGGAAAAGTTGTGACTTTTCTTCCTTTATACAAACTTCAGTGATAACACCTACATTAACACTTCAGTTAGAGGCATGGTGTTATCTACTATCTCAAGTATCTCTCACACTTATTACTATGAAATTAACATTTATTTATCTGATTCCTGGGTAATTCTAAAATTTCTCTCCCTATAATCTGCTCCTCCAGCTGAGATGATCATCTCTCTTGTGTTCCATTGAATGTTTTAAGTGAAGAGCTGGTGATCATCAATAATTTGGTAGCTAATTTAATTAAATATGCATTAATTGAGTACTTAGTAGGATATGTGCATCTTGAGCACTGTGTTAAATGTTGGCAATACATCCAGAAAGTAAATATTATTTATAACCTTCCCACTTCATAGTCAAGCAGGGAAAAATACACAGAAACAGTTAAATTTACTGTGACAAATATAATAACATCCATTCCATTTTTGGAGGTAGCTCATTAATTCATTCATTTAACAGATGCGGGTTTAGTGCCAGTTTCTCTGATCACTATCCGAGGCATGTAATAGACATCAGGGAAAAAAACAGATAGTCCTTACCCTTCTTATGAGCTTGCAGGTTCATGAAAGAATAGACATTGAACAAGTGAACAAACAAACAACAAAACAGTATGTCATTTCCAAAAATACTAGGTTCTGACTATAAAGGAAGCCAATAGGGCACAGTGATAATGGGAGGGGTGGACCTCCACTCCCGAAGTGGACTGGAAAGCTTTCTCGGTGTCTTAGTGGTGAGATAAACTGAAGGGCCCACAGTGCAAAGAGTAAAGGTGAGGGCCCCCCAGTCAGGGGACAAAGAATGGACTAAGGCTTGGAAATAGGAGGGAGTTGGAGAACTTGCAATGGGCATTGTTAAAAGAGGAGCCCGGTGGAGATGAAGCTGGAGGCAGATCATGTAGGACTGTACGGACCACAATCAGGAATTTTCTTTAAAACCCAAAGAGACTCCATTAAGGGATATTAAATTGGGGATGGCAGTGATCCAGGCAGGTTATGGTTGGTTTTTCTGTGTATCTGATTTAGGTTTTAGAACATTATTTTGGATGCTGAACAGAGACCATATTGGAGCGGAATATTTGTGGTTATGGGGAGACCATATAGGAGGCTGAGGTGATCTGGATTGGGCTGTGGCAGTGAAAATGAAAAAAAAAAAAAAAAAAAAAAAAAAAAAAAAAAGAGGAGGGGCTGGATTTGAGGTTTGCTTTGGAGAAAGAAGCAGTAGGGCTATGACAGATGGGGGAGAGTGAGAGAAGAGAAGACCCACAGGAAGGTGTCAAGGAGGCCACTGCACACACAAGTTCAGGGAAGACCTCAGGGCTAGGAACAGAAGTCAACAAGCCTCTGGCAACTGTGTTATCAATGGACACGAACGGATGAAGACACTCACAGAATTAAACAGAGAGGGTCCCTGTCCTGAGTAAGTCTACCATTCACAGGAGCTAAACGACGTTAAGCTCAAGATTCCTTACACAGTTTCTTATCACCCATGTACAGAAAGCAACGTGGTGTGAAAGAATGGGCCAGGGTATTGGAGGGATCATTCTCTGTTTTCATAAGCAGAGGAGAAGAAAGCTGAAAGCTTCTTGCTCTACAGGGGGAGGAAGTGGCAGGTTTGCTGGGAAACTAAGAAAGCGCAGGCTTCGGGCTCCTTCACTAGCCTGGGCCCCTGGAATGGCATTGACTGTAATGATGTTTTTCTAATTTTGTACTTCTCTTTCAAAACAGGGCCCCAAATGACATAAGCTCAGGCCTCACAAAATCTGGGTCTGCCCCTGGTGGGTAAAATTAAGGAACAGATCATGAAATCAAAAACCACCAATGACCTGACACTTTGGCTGCTGATGGGCCTCTTTTGATGACTTCTGGGCTGGGTCAACTAGAAGTTGTGGGCAGACATATTCTTGCAAGGGAAGCTTTATCATTCACAGCTATGTCCTGATCTATTTGCATACCCCTTAACCAGAAGCATGGTGGAGACACCATGCAGGAGAAGGGTAGGGCCTAGGTCAAGACTGAAAAACTGGAGCTCATCCATGGGCATCACTCTGGCTACCAGAATACCTTGTGCACAACCGATGGAATGAACCACTTGGTTGACCAAGAGAACATCTGGTTCTTCAAACCCAAAAAGTTTGAGAAATAAGCAAAAGAGTAAAAATGGATAGGAACATTGATTGCATAATACATAGGGCCCTGTGCAAATTGGAAATGTGGATGTGTCCTTCACGCAAAAAGTATTAACAATTTCAGGATGGTACCCACAGAGTGTGAGACCAAGAGCGGGGGCTCCTCTAAGCATGGGGCCCTCTCTGGCTCCACCAGTTGCACACCCATGAAGTCAGTCCTGGGGATAGGAGAAAACTTATGGCCAGAGTTCTCGATATCCTTTAGGCATACTATATTCCAGACACAGGGTAAGATATATTCACAATTCATTTTACCTTCAAAATAACTCTGTGAGAGAAATAGCATTATCGACATTTCACAGGTGCAAAAAATTCTCAAAAAGATTAGTTTGTTTGCACAGAGACACACAGGTAGTACGTTTGTGTGTGCTCAGGGGAGGAAGAGAAGAGACCAGAAGTTATTGCACAAGTATCGGTCAGAGGCAGGAACATTCGGCTTCCATCGTTAAGCTCATCTAATAAAGACAAAATGTCAAAATGGCTTGATTACTGTTGCTGTGAAGCTCAGCTGAGGATGAATAGGAAACTGAAAACACTTCTGTTCCTTAACATTTCCTTGAGCTATTTAGCTTTGTGCTGCCTCAGGGAGGCTGTCATTCCAACCAAAGCAGACAACGCTGGAAGCTTCTAGACTTTTGGCTTTTGTATTTAGCTACTCTGGTTGGCACAGGGTTAAATGACTACTGCTTTATTTGCAATTTATTTATATTAAAAGTGAAATGTCAAGTTCACACAGGGTGAAATAAAGGACTCTTTATAAACATGCAAACAAACGCAAGTGTTCGCTGCCAAAAATATCCAAACAAACCAAACCAGAGACAAGAAATATCTCCTCAGTTGAAAGGGTACAGTTCGTCCACATGGCATCTTCAATAGAGGAAAGGAAATCCTGAAATTTAAGACCAGACGCAGTCAAATACTAATTTCATGTTGCTCCTTAACATGAAAGGAAGTGTCTAAGTTCGGAGACACCAAGTTAAGGGAGATTTGCTACTTATCTAGTGTGAGCACGGTGGACATCCACATTACAAACAAGGCCAAAAAAAAAAAAAAAAAAGGAATTTGCTGGTGTTTTGCCAATAGTCTTCAGAGTCCCTTGAACACTGTCTTATCATCATTCACACTTGTCTATTTACACATTTTTACAATTAAGAATCCTTTTATTAAAAAGCAAATTATATGACTATAAGCGTACACGCATGAGCCGACACAGGAGTTTCAAACACAGAGGTGTTCTGAGCCTTTATGATGTTTAAGTAAGGAGAGTAACAGTAGGGCCTGCATACTCCCGCGTCCCAGAGATAACAGATGTGTGACTTCTAAAGTACATGTGGATATGGCGTGATTATCACCAAGGAGACATGGTGCCATATCAATACCCAGAACTGGAGTTGAGCCCGTATGGCGCCTGTGCCAACTCCGTGGCCCTTGAAACTGGTGAAACGGGTTTGCTACTTGCTTTGATTTACACACATGAAACTCAGGGCTTCCACTAACAGAAGAGTTTATGGGATCATGGTTCTGGTACCTTTTATGAGAAGGGAGGTGATGGAAACTGGCATCTTCTCTTTCACCCATCACCCTATCTGAAAGCAGCAAGCATATCTATAGATTGGGTCACTTGAGGTAAAGAAACCATCCGCCATCAGTAGAGCAAGAGCAGGCATGCCATGTTCGGTGAACATGAAGGAATTTAGCTTATTCGTACAGCCTGGTGATGTGTTCTGGCCCACTCGGAATAAGACATATCTGAGATCTTGTTCCTGATCTCAGACGTGGGCTTTAGGGATCTTGCAAAACAAGCAGGCCAGAAGAGCCTTCTCACCTGTGTTGATGGGGAATGTCACTACCAATGACGTGATACAGGACACAATCCTCAGAGGAGGTGGCTTCTGGTCTGGCGAGAAAGTGCACAGGGGCTGGAACCAGGCAGCCGGCTCAAATCACATCTCTCTTCATTTCTAGCTTTGCTAACTCTCCTCATCTGTAAACTAGGGTTATGAATATTATCCTCGAAAGGGGCTGCTTGTATTCTATTCAGTATGTCTGCTCCCTTTCTTCCTTTTCCTACAACTATAACTTTCTTCTGTTTTGTGATATTTTCAGTTAGGAACACTCATCTCCCAGACATTGGTAGAGCTGGGGTGGCCATGGGACCCGCTTCTGGTAAACGAAGGATAAGCAGATGTCATTGGGTGGGGCTGACCCGGTGGAGATGGATTCCGCAGGCATGTGATTTTGTTCTTCACATCCCCCCTGTTCCCACCCAGAACGTGCTCCAGGACCCAGAGATGGGGCAGCCAACATAAAACGTACCACATACCCAAGAGCGAAGGAGCAAGCAGGATTAAGAGGCATTGCTCCTTGGGGGCCTGGCTGACTCAGTTGGTAGAGCACGTGACTTTTGATGTTAGGGTTGTAAGTTCGAGTCCCACATTGGGTGTAGAGATTACTTAAAAAATAAAAACTTAAAAAGAAAAGAAGGATTTCTCCTTGAATGGTCGCAAGTATCCTGGTTGTCCATCCCTGGATTCCTTGTGATAGGAGAACAGATAAGAGGGACAGGAAGCAGCAGCCTGCGAAGCTAAGCCACACGAAGCCAAATGCAACCCTAACTGAGCCACCAGAAGGTTGGCATGAAGAATATGAGGTCAAGTGCCTAATCCAGAGCCTGGCACAAAGGCTTCAGGAATAGTGATGTATATGTAGATACCTATAGGAAGGAAATATTAGCATAGACCCAGCAAGAGGAGTAATTCCCTGCTGAGGTGGGTGCCTTCTCCCACCTGACCGCTTTGAACCGGCAGACCCAGGTTTGGGCAACATTTCTCCTCTCATGACACGTTTCTACCTCAGGGAAACCTGTCATTTATCTCTCCTTCCTTGCTGCCACCAGGAGTGGTGCCACATCCAATGTCATTCCAAGACTGGTGAACTCAGTATGATTCTGAATCTCATTAAAGTTCTTGTCTGTTTTCTTCAAATTGCCCCTCATACGGAATGCTGAAGAAAGAAAAGAACCAGATGCCATATGTAGCACGGGTTCATGGCCCAGAAACTGGTCTGAAACTTGACTTTAATGACTAATATTCTCGCCAATAACTTCCACTCCCAAAGAGTCAAAAAAAGGTAGTGAAATGGAGAGATTCCAAAGAATAGAGAGATTCTTCTAACACTAGGAGTACTGGGACACACGATAGCGGTGCCTCAAGGACCCCACAAACGCAACATCTGTGATGAGCATAGTATGGCCTTGGCCTTCCTGGGTGACAAAGAAACAATTACAACTTGAAGGAAACTTGTATTGCTTTTCAGGTATAATGTCAGTCACCATACTACTATCTCAGCTCTTTATAGATAGAAACTGGTTTGTCTACATCTGGGTTTGGTCTCCTTTTCTTTTATCAACAGCTGCATTAAAGTATAACTTTACAAAATTTGTTAATAGCTTCAGTGAGGTATAAGCTTTATTGAGGTGATACATATGATGAACTACATGAGTTTAAGATGGACAGTTTGATAAGTTGTGGCGTGTGTATATACCCATGGAACCCTCACCACAATCAGGATAATGGACATAGAACCATCACGTCCGAAATTTTCTTGTGTCCCTTTGTAACCCTTCCCTCCTGCCCCTTGTTGTCCCCCAACTCCTGCCCCACTGGCCTACTTTCTATCGCTATAGATTAGTTTGCATTTTCTATAATTTTAGATGAATGGAATCACAGACCGTGTAGTCATTTTTTTTCTTTTGGTCTGGGTTCTTTCACTCAGCAAAACTATTTTGAAGTTCATTCATACTTTGCCAGCATAAACACTATTTCTTTTTATAGCTGAATAGTATTTCATTGTATGGATGTACCATAGTCTGTTTATCCATTCAACTGTTAATAGATACTTGAATGGTTTCTAGCATTTGCCCATTACAGATAAAACTGCTATGAACATCTGTATACAAGTTTTTGTATGGACATATGCTTTCATTTTTCTTGGGTATATACCTTTGTGCATTGTTGGTGGGAATGTAATCTGGTACAGCTGCTATAGAGAACAATACAGAGGCTACTCAAAAAATTAAAAATAGAAGTGCTCAACATCACTCGGCATCAGAGAAATACAAATTAAAACCACAGCGAGATACCACCTTACACCAGTCAGAATGGCTAAAATCAACAAGTCAGGAAATGACAGATGTTGGCGAGGTTGCGGAGAAAGGGGAACCCTCCTACACTGTTGGTGGGAATGCAAACTGGTGCAGCCACTCTGGAAAACAGTATGGAGATTCCTCAAAAAGTTGAAAATGGAGCTACCCTACGACCCAGCAATCGCACTACTGGGTATTTATCCTAAAGACACAAAGGTAGTGTTCCTCAGGGGCACGTGCACCCGAATGTTTATAGCAGCAATGTCCACAATAGCCAAACTATGGAAAGAACCTAGATGTCCATCAACAGATGAATGGATAAAGAAGATGTGGTATATATATACAATGGAATATTATGCAGCTATCAAAAGAAACGAAATCTTGCCATTCGCAACGACATGGATGGAACTGGAGGGTATTATGCTGAGCGAAATAAGTCAATCAGAGAAAGACAATTATCATATGATCTCTCTGATATGAGGAACTTGAGGGGCAGGGTGGGGGGTTGTGGGGGGTAGGGAGGGAAAAATAATGAAACAAGATGGGATGGGGAAGGAGACAAACCATAAGAGACTTCTAATCTCATAAAACAAACTGAGGGTTACTGGGGGGTGGGAGGGTAGGGATAGGGTGGATGGGTTATGGACATTGGGGAGGGTTTGTGCTTTGGTGAATGCTGTGAAAGATGTAAGCCTGATGATTCACAGACCTGTACCCCTTGGGCAAATAATAAAAATAAAATTAAAAAAAAAAAATTAAAAAAAAAAAATTGAAAACAAAAAAACAAAACAAAAAAAAAATTAAAAATAGAACTACCATATGATCTAGCAATTCCTCTTCTGGGTGTATATCGAAAGGAAATGAATCTCGAAGAGCTAGCTGCACTCCACTCTAGCCTGGATAGGAAACCACCTCAGTATCCATTGATGGATGAATGGATAAAGAAGATACAGAATATAGAACGGAGTATTATTCAACCATGAGAAAGAAGGAAATCCAGCCCTTACAACATAGATGGACCTTGAAGGCATTACACTAAGCGAAGTAAGTCAGAGAAGGATAAATACTGTACGGTATCATTTATGGGTGGGACCTAAAAAAACTGAACTCATGGACACGAAGAAATAGAATGGTAGTTACCAGAGGCTGAGAGGTGAGGAAAATGAGGAGATGTTAATAAAAAATATAAACTTCCAGTTATAAGATAAATACATTCTGGGAATCTAATGTATAGCATGGTGATTGTAGTTAATTTATGATACACTTGAAAATTGTGAAAAGAGTAGATCTTAAATGTTCCTACATCCAGATGGCCATCAGATACATGAAAAGATGCTCAATATCACTCATCATCAGGGAAATACAAATCAAAACCACAATGAGATGCCACCTCTAGCAGAATGGTTAAAATGAACAACACAGGAAATAAGAGATGTTGGTGAGCATATCAAATCAACTTGTTAAGTGTACCAAATCAGGCCTTAAAATTACACAACGTTACAGGTCAGTTATGTCTCTGTTAAGTTGAAAAAAAATACATATTAAAAAAAGAGAGAGAAACTACCAGACCATTTCCCCAAGTGGCTGTATCATTTTGCATCCCTAAGAGCAGTGTATGAAATTCAGCTTCTCCGCGTCCTGGTCAATGGTTGCTTTAGTCAGGCTTTTTCACCTCTGCCATTTCAATCAGTGTGCTGGGGTAGCTCATCGTGGTTTTCATTTGCTTTCCCTGATGACGAACGAAGTTGAGCATCATTTCATGCTCTTCTGGGCCACACAGGTACTTCCTTTGGTGAGGTGTCACCAAAATCTTTTGCTCACTTTTTTTTTTAATCGGGTCAATTGTGTTCTTTTTATTGAGTCTTGAGAGTTCTCTGTGTACTCTGGATACAAGTCCAATGTATGCCTTGGAAATATTTTCTTCCAAAGCATGGGTTTGTCTTTTCATCCTCTTAACAGTGTCTCTCTCAAAGAGCACAAGTTCTTAATTTTGATGAAGTCCAATTTATTAATTTTTTCTTTTATAATGATTTTGGTGTTGTATCTAGGAAATTTTTACCTAAGCCCACGCTATGAAGATTTTTTTCCCTATGTTTTCTTCTAGAAGTGTTATCATTTAGGTCTCTGATCCATTTTGAGGTAATTTTGGTATGTGGTTTATGAGATACGGATCATACTGGTTTAATGTTGTTTTTGCATATGAATATACTATTGTTCCAGCACCATTTGTTGAAAAGACTAGCCTTTCTTTAGCGACTTGCCTTTGCATCTTTGTCAAAAATCAGTTGTCCATATATGTAAGGATCCATTTTGGACTTTCTGGTCTATTCCATTGACCTATTTTGTCTATCTTTGTACCAACACCATACTGTCTTAATTACTGTAGCTTTAAGTCTTGAAATCAGTTGATAATTCTTCAACTTCATTTTCAAGTTTTTTGGTTTGGGTTTTAATTTTAATTTGCTCTCCTGCTTTTCAGTTTCTCAAGGTAGAAGTAGAAATCACTGATTTGAGACCTCTCTTCTTTTCTAATACAGGCATTTTTGTACTGTAAAAATATCCCTAAGTATTGCTTCAGATATGTCCCACACATTTCAATATGCTGTTTTTACATTTTGACTCATTTCAAAAAATACTTTCTAATTCTTTTTATTTCTTCTTGTCCCATGAGTTATATATGTGTGTTATATAATTTCCAAATACTTAGGAGGATTTTTCAAAGGTGTTCTGTTACTACTGAACTAATATTTAATTTAATTTAATTATTTAATTTAATTTAATTCCATTGTGGTCATAGAATATACAACTTGTGGATACTTGCTTTATGCCCCAGACTATAATTGTCTTGGGTAAATGATCTGTATGCCCTTGAAAAAAAAAATGTATCTTCCATTGTCACATGGAGTATTTTTCAAATGTCAGGTCAAGTTGGTTGATAGTATTATTCATGTCTTGAAGTCTCCTGTCTATTTGTATCAATAATTGAGACAGGGATACTAAAATATTTAGCTAATATTTCTCCTTGGGCCTCAATCTGTTTTTGCTTCATAAATTTTGAGGCATAAAAGTTTAGGATTATTATGTCTTCTTGGTGAGTTGACCTCTTTATGTTTATGAAACAAGTCTCCTTGTCCCAGGAGATATTCTTTGCTCCAAATCTACTTTGTCTGTTACTAATATGCCCCAGCCATCTTTTGACTAGTATTAGCAAGGTATATCATTTCCTATTCTTTTACTTTTAACCAGTTTATATCTTTCTAATTAAAGTGGGTTTCTTGGGGTACCTGGGTGGCTCAGATGGTTAAGCATCTGCCTTCAGCTCAGGTCATGGTCTCTGGATCCTGGGATCAAGCCCCACATCAGGCTCCTGGCTCAGCAGGGAGTCTGCTACTCCCTCTGCTTCTGCCTCTCTCCCTTGTTCATGCACGCACATGTGATTTCTCTCTGTCTCTCTCTATCCCAACTGAAGAAATTTTAAAAATCTTAAAAAAAAAAAAAAAGTAAAGGGCGCCTGGGTGGCTCAGTGGGTTCAAGCCTCTGCTTTCGGCTCAGGTCATGATCTCAGCGTCCTGGGATCGAGGCCCGCATCGGGCTCTCTGCTCAGCAGGGAGCCTGCTTCCTCCTCTCCCTGTCTCTCTGCCTGCCTCTCTGCCTACTTGTAATCTCTCTCTCTGTGTCAAATAAATAAATAAAATCTTTAAAAAAAAAAGTAAAAAAAGTGGATTTCTTGTAGTCAACATATAGTTGAATCTTAACTTTTTTATACAATCTCTACCTTTTTATTGGGGCATGTAGATCATTTATACTGTATATGATTACCGAGGATAGCTCGGTTTAAATCATTAATCTTATTGTTTCTTTAATATTTTGTCCTGTCTGTTCTTTGTGCCCCTCATCCCCATTCTGCCTTCTTTTGGATTGAGTATTTTTTATGATTACATTTTTTCTCCTTTGTTGGCTGAATAACTAAAACTCTTTCTTTTGTCATTTTAGTGGTTGCTTCAGGGTTTATAGTATATATCTTTAACACAATTGCTCTTAAAGATATGATACAATTTCATGAATAGTATAAGAATCTTTATATTAATCCATGTATTAATCCTTTTATATTAATGTTAATTGATCCTTTTTTTCCCTTACCATCCTTTGTGCTATTGTGGTATTGATGTCATTCATTTTACCTTTACATATGTTATAAACCCCACACTGCATTGTTAGTCTTTTTGTTTCAATTTTTGTTTAAATTATTTAAATATTTTTTTAAAATCTTAAAAATTTACCCAGTTAGTTACCATTTCCAGTTCTCTTTATTCCTTTGTGTAGATCCATATTTCCACCTGGTATCATTTTCCTTCTGCTTAAAGGACTTCTGTGAGCCCTTCTTGCAGTGAAGTTCTACTCTGCCGGTGATGTATTCTTTCAACTTTTCTATGTCTGAAAAAGTCTTTATTTCACCCTTGTTTGGGAAAGACAATTTGCTATTGACGGCTTTTATTCTTCCAAACTTTAAGGTACTGTTCCACTGTCTTCTTGCTTACATTTTTTCCAAGAAGAAATTTGCTCTCATCCTTAGCTTTGTTACTGTACCTTTTTTTTTAACTCACTGCTTTTAAGATTTTCTCATTGTCACTGGTTTATAGTAACTTTATTATAATGTGTCTAAGTGTGATTTTCATCATTGTTCTTGTGCCTGGAATTCATTGATTTCTTGTGGGTTTATGGTTTTCATCAAAGTTGGAAACTTTCTGGCCATTTTATCTACAAATATTTTTTCCAAATTAGTTATTTATTGCTGTGTAACAAATTACTCCAAAATTTAGCAGCTGAAGACAATCTACACTTATTATCTCACACTTTCTGTGGGTTAGAAATCTAAGCACAGCTTAGTGGGGGGCCTCTAGCTCTGAAGTTCTCACGAGGTTGCAGGGGAGGTGTTGGCCCATAGCTCCTGGCAGATCTCAGAAGATCCAGTTCCAAGCTCATTCACATGCTCATTGGCAGCCTTGGTTCCTTGCCAGATAGACCTCTCTACAGGACTGCACCAGGACATGGCTTCTCTTCCCCAGAGAAAAGAGATCCAGGAGACAGTGAGAGAAAAAGCACCCAAGACAGAAACCAGAATCTTTTTGTAATCTAATTTTGGAAGTTCTATTTTGTCACTTCTGCCATACTTTCCTCATTAGAAACGAGTCAATAAATTAATCCCATACTCAAGAGGCAGAGATTAAAGAAGATCATGAATACCAGCAGGCAAGGACCATGGGGGGACCATCTTAGAGGCTGCTTGCTATTTCCACCCCTATTTGGGAACAACAGTTACAAATCTATTAGGCTGCTTGAAGTTGTCACAGCTCAGCTGTGCTGTGGTTATTGTTGCTGTTGCTGTTTCAATCCAGTTTTCTCTCTGTACTTCAGTATGGATCATTTTTCTTGCAATGTCTTTAAGTTTACTAATCTTCTAAAATATTTCATCAGGAGTTAATCCAGTCTAGTGCATTGTTCATCTCAGGCATCGTACTTTCCATCTGTAGAAGTTCAATCTGGGTCTTTATTATGTCTTGCAAATCTCTACTTAACTTTTCAAGCATATGGAATAGGTTTTAACTGTTTTAATGTTCTTTGCTGCTGATTCTAATACCTGTGTCAATTCTGGGTCAGTTGCAATTGATTATTTTTCTCCCTGTATTTTCCTATTTTTCGGTAATTTTTTACTGGATGCTACACACTGAATTTTACCTTGTTGGATAATGGATATTTTTGTATTCCTATAAACAGCAGCCACATCTGTTGCTTTGGAATAGAGATTAGTTACTTGGAAAGAGTTCAATCTTTTTGGATATGCTTTAAGATTTGTTAGGTAGAAATGGAAAAAATGTTCAGTGTTCAGTAATTAGGGCCAATTATTCCCTTGTACTGAGGCAAGAGCCAACTGTATACCCTACCCAGTTCTCCATGAATCATGATGGTATTCAGTCTATAATGTAAAAATAGGCATTATTTCTGGCTCTGTAATGGGAGCTGAACATCATCCCCTCATATCCTTTTACATGTTTCTTCTTCTGGCCTCCAGAGAGATCACTATCCTTTTTTTCCACTTGATATTTAGTATCTTCAACACCAACATTTCATATACTTTTTAGGTCTTGGTTGTTTCAAGAGGGAGAGTAATTCTTTTTTTTTTTTTTAAGATTTTATTTAATTATTTGACAGAGGGAGAGAGAACACAAGCAGGGGGAGAAGCAGAGGGAGAGGGAGAAGCAGGCTTCCCCATGGAGCAGGGAGCCCAATTCGGGACTCAATCCCAGGACCTTGGGATCATGACCTGAGCCGAAGGCAGACACAACTGACTGAGCCACCCAGGTGCCCCTACAGGGAGGGTAATTCTTGTCCTTGTTACTCCATCTTGTTTGGAAGCAAAAATCTGGTCTCCAGGGAAAACATTCTGAGTGGACATCAGCACCCTTGCTGAAATAGCACACCAGTGTTTATTCTCTCTTTAGAGTGGATAGGGATATGGGAGAAACCCTAGTGTGGGTGGAGATAGGTTAGGGGAGAAGGAAAGGATCCGTTTTCTCTCCAAGTTTAGAAGTTGCTTCTCACAACCCCACCCACGTATTAGTTTTCTAAAACTCTTCTATCTCACATTCTGTTGCTGGATTTCTGTCATAGCTTATCCACCCATGGTTTTGAGACCCACAGATGTTCAAATCTTTTGCTTAGAACCTAGCGCTAAGCTAAGGCCACACTCTGGCTGCAAGTATTTTAGAGGATCATCTTTCTAGGTTCATGTCTATGAGTGAAATTAAGGAGCTGATTCATATCTAGCAGTTGCACCAAACCATTTGGTACTTCTCACCAATGGTCATTAATATGTCAGTGGTACCTCTGTATAAATCCTATCTTCTGCCTGTGAAAAGAATACTGATCAGTTTGCCTAAACCAGAATCCAATTAGCTTTCCCTCTTCTCATCTAATTTCTTAAATGTAATTTTGTTAATGTGACTCTTAATAGTGATTTATGGTAACAGCACCCCTTTACCTTCCCATAGAACTAGGTAACTTCCTTTTGAGGTCAAAGTGCCGTCAGAGCTGCCTTGCTCATAATTCTCCTTCTTTTCCATTTCCTGTTGTAATATTTTTATAATATTTTTAATCTTCTGCTTTTAATCATATTTAACTGCACCCCATTCTCAGGCTGTCTCAGTGCACTGTTAATGTCAGACTTCACAAGGCCCATGTTTCCTGGACAGGCTGTTCTTCATTAGCCGGGAAGGACAGGAAATGTTCATGTCAGGACTCGGAGAACCATTGTCTCCTATAGCCAGAGGCAGAGAGTTCACACCGAGGCATGTAATCTAGAGGGTTCACCGAATGCTTTGGTCAGGACAGAGGGACAGTATCAGCTGAAGAACAGCTTGGACATTTCTGAAGCGGGGACAAGAGCTGATAAGCACATTTGATTAAGTATTTTCTGCTTGGGAATATGTTATGAATGCTAACATTTGTCTTAGTAGTATCCTGACTGCCACAATCCACATAGATAAGTACCAGAAAAATAATGCTGCAGTGTGGGAAATGGCGCCCGCCCACTCTGAAGGAGCCAGTGTGCATCCCCCTAGCCTCGACTGCAGAATCACTAAGAGCATGAGGAAAAAAAAGACGCAACAGCCTTGAGGTGAGAGGAAGCTTCTTGCCACTCCTGGAATTTGAGGCAGTCAAGATTGTTTTGGTTAAGAGCACAAGTTCTAGGGCATGACTTTCAGTTCAAACTTCAGTTCTGCTACTCTTAGCTGTGTGAACTTGGGCAAATTACTCAACTTCTCTATGCTTCCATTTTGTCTTCTGTGAGATGGAGACATAATCATATCTGTGTCACAGGATTATGGTCCTGTGACAACTCAATTAAAATTAGTTAATATGTGGAAACACTTAGAACAGTCCCAGACATACACCAGTGTTGGCTACTATTATTCTTTCTTTATTAATTGAAATATGTTTGACATACAACATTGTGTAAATTTAAGGTGTACAACATGCTGATATGATACCTTTTTTATATTACAATAGGACTGCCATTGTAGGATAGTTAACACACCCTTGTGTGGCATAATTATCATTTATTTTTTGTGGTGGGATAATTAAGATGTAGTCTCCTAGCAAGTTTGATGATTATAATACAATATGGCGTCTATAATCACTAGTGTGTCTTAGATCTCCAAGACCTATTTGTCTATGAGTTGCAGGTTTATGGCCTTAAATAACCTTTCTCCTATTCCCCCACTCCCTAGACCCTGGTAGTCTGCATTTTGCTCTCTGCTTTTACAAGTTTGACTTTTTAAAATTCCACATATAAGTGAAATCATATAGTATTTGTCTTTCTCTCTGACTTATCTACTAAACATAATGTCCTCAAGGTCTTATTGAGAGACTGAACCAGGGGTTGGATCTGTGCCATTCAATATGGTAGCCACCAGGTACGTGCAGCTATAAAGTGCTTCAAATGGGCTTACTATGACAGAATAATTGGATCTTAAGTTTAAATTTTAAAGTTGTTTAATTTTAATTAATTTAAATTAAGACCAACACTTGACTTAGTTATTTTAATAATTTTAAGTATGTTTGGAACAATTTGGATATGTGAATTTACTCTTTAAAGGGTAAGTTTTATGAAATCTGAATATCGGTAAGTATTTTGGATAAAAATGTGGTGTCTAGATTTTGCAAATAAAGCATAAGAAAAAAACTGCAATATATCTCATCGATATTTTAAAAATATTGACTGCATATCAAAATGATAATATTTTGGACACATTAAGTTAAAAGATATATTAAAATTATTTTCCTTACTACTTTCTACTTTTTAAATAAGGATACCAGAACATTTTAAATTCTGTATGTGGCTTACGTCACAGTGAACAGTGCTGGGCTAGATTGTGGGGGAGCTTATTTGCTCTGCCCAAATGTTTGGACTTTATCCTAAGAGCAATGGGAAGAAACAGGATCAAATTTACATATTAGAGATTTCCATGTCGGAAAAGTTCCCTGGCAGCTGTGTGGGAAATGGATTTGAGGGAAATAAGACCAGAGCTTTGGAGATCAATTAGCCGAAGAAATGTAGGCAAGAGAAAAATGTGATCTGGATTGTGAACAGCAGTGTGGGTGGAGGGGGTGGGGGTATTGAAGAGGTAGACTCACTCAGTAAGACTTGGTTGGGGGAGGCCATGTTGACTATAGCATGTGGCTTGGAGAACTGGCTAGAATCTCTGAAGCAGAGCCTAGAGGAACGAGGAGTGGAATGTAATTTAAGTGTCAGTCTGAGTCCCTTTAATAAAACCATCCCTGATTCCTTCCACTTAATTAATTAGATTACAGAAGCTCCCACAGACAAAATATTGCTTTTAGGAGCTCCTGGCTCTCATATTCTTTCTCTAATCTGCTTCTCAATTAAGAAGCGCAAAATTAGTCCCCAAACTGTATTTGTCATCCTCTGTTTTTAAAAAACAACAACAAATAAAGCAGACATATTCCAATATCATCACTACCATTTGGTGAACATAGTTAATAGTCCTCGCTTTGTACTCAAAGAGCTTCCAGAAAGCAAAGGGAATATTTTAAAAATGAGGGTGAGGGCGCCTCGGTGGCTCAGTGGGTTAAAGCCACTGCCTTCGGCTCAGGTCATGATCCCAGGGTCCTGGGATCGAGGCACACATCCGGCTCTCTGCTCAGCAGGGAGCCTGCTTCCTCCTCTCTCCTCTCTCTCTGCCTGCCTCTCTGCCTACTTGTAATCTCTTTCGCTGTGTCAAATGAATAAATAAAATCTTTAAAAAAAAATAAAAAATAAAAATGAGGGTGAAAGAGAAGGCCCTTTGGAGACATTCCGCCCTAAGGGAAGCAACACAGTTCCACTGACAGAACACAGGCTTGGGATCTGGATATATTCACCCCTGGGTCCTAGTTCTGCCACTTTTAGTTTCTAAGTCCTGGCACATGAAAGACTCACAATCAATATTTGTTGAACAGATGAAGTTTACTTAACTTCTTTGAGCTTTGGTTTCCTGATCTGTATAAATGAGGCGATTATTTTCACCATGAAGAGTTGTTTTACTGATGAGATCATCTTGTACATGAAGTGTCTGGTATTTAATCCATACTCATTCAATGATAGCATTAATGATCACATCTTGGAATAAAATTAATACAGAAGGCAAAACTATGATAGCACATTCCAAATACTGCACTTGGCCCACTTTGCCTTGCGACTACCCTTGTGTATTTCCAGGGCAATCAGGACATGGCTGGCCTCTATCTCCTAAGTCTTGGGGTGATCCAAATCCTCGAGCTTTTTTTTCAGCATCAGCCTTCAGCCCTCTCTCCAGCCAGTCCCCAAGCAGGGTTTGTGTGACCACTAACAACATTGCCTTTGTTAATTGTCTTCCCTGTTCTTCTTCCCTATCCTTCATGCCCCTGGGGAAGAAATCTTAGAAACTCAAAATTCTAAAAAGAGGTCAGGAGGCATCTGAGCCAGAGCAAAGGTCTTGGATTACCCACATACTGATTAACTAAGGCTGGCTATTCTTGAAATGGCAACTGATGTTCCAGTATTAGCTGAAAAATATCACCATCGGACCTGCCCTCCTTTCCAAGATGAGTGTGTAGTGGCAGTCCTCAGTTTGGCTTTTTATCACAGCTTAAACAAATGTTTATATATTAAGTACAAAAAGCAGGCAATTGCTCTTCTCTGTCTTTTAAGAACAATGCAACTCTTCTTCTCCAACGTTTTACAGGGAACCAGTGTGCTCCTATCCCTGGGCTGGAAAGGGAAACTGAAGAGTTATTAAGAAATCTAAGGCAGGGGGCGCTTGGGTGGCTCAGTCATTAAGCGTCTGCCTTGGCTCAGGCCCTGATCCCAGGGTGGTGGGATCAAGCCCCACATCGGGCTCCCTGCTCAGCGGGAAGCCTGCTTCTCCCTCCCCCACTCCCCCTGCTTGTGTTCCTTCTCTGCTGTGTCTCTCTCTGTCAAATAAAGAAATAAAATCTTAAAAAAAAAAAAAAAATCTAGGGCAGGCTGTGTGGTGGTGCCCATGACATAGCCAAGAAATGGAAAACTTGTCCAGAAGGTGAGGCTTGCCATGATCATGTTCCAGAGAAACAAACGTCCTGAGCCTTTCATCCATCTAACCGTCATTTGTGATGTGGTCCCACTGTTTCCTTCTGTCTGATCCCACTGGAAGACATGACTCTGGTCCTTGAGGACTTTACCATTTATCAAGACCGACAAAACACACATTTGAAATAAACAGAAACTGAATAGCTTGGGTGATATTAGCCCTTACTGAGGGCTTACTAAGCCCTTACTTATCCAGTAAGGGGGAGACAAGTTTCTAGAAAGGGGAACCAATGGCGGTTGGTGATGCAGAAAAGGTCTATGTAAAGAAGATAGAGAGTGAGCTAGGCTATGAAGGATGAGTAAGATTTCAGTAAAAGAAGAAACAAAGGAAGAAAATTGGGAAGGGTGTGTGTGTGTGTGTGTGTGTGTGTGTATCTGGGGGGAGGGAGATTGAAGGGCGAGGAGGTGTTGATAAGTAAGGTACGAGCTATTCATTCAAAATCTTTAACCTTGGGCGCCTGGGTGGCTCAGTGGGTTAAAGCCTCTGCCTTCGGCTCAGGTCATCATCTCAGGGTCCTGGGATCAAGGCCCGCAACTGGCTCTCTGCTCAGCGGGGAGCCTGCTTCTGCCTCTCTGCCTACTTGTGATCCCTCTTTGTCAAATAAATAAATAAAATCTTTAAAAAAAAAAAACCTTTAACCTCACACTCTGTTTCTCTCAATCCCCTGCCTAGCTTCCCTCCTCTCTCAAGCCTCACCTCACAGTTGTCTTTTGTTAACTTTAAATTCCCTCTTCTACCTTGTATCCACCAACCTTATTACTATATGGACTTAAAGTTATGTCTAATGTTTCAGATATGGAAGTTTTAGCTTCCAAACAGCATCAGGTCGATTCCATGCTCAGTAAATGTTACCTGGTGGCTGAACTTGAATTTCTTTCCGTCCAGGGCAAGTCTCTGAGAGGACCAGAGAGTTTCATGACGGCCATCTCCGTGTCCTGGAAAAAGGATGTGGGGGACCAAAGTCACTAAGAACTGCAAAAAAATGCTCAGGGAGATTAAAGCTCTGAAATTGTAGGGCATCTTCAATAGCTAGCATTGAGAAGACTCATTTTGTCTGTTTTTCTTTCTCTCCTCTTCCCCTTCCCCCTCCTTCTCCTCCATCCTCCCCTGCTGCTGCTTCTTTTTTCAGAATTTTTTTACAAATGGGTTCATTCACAAAGAGAAAGCTAAGTTTTGCTTACAACACTTTCACAAAAGGGAGACCTTCGAAAGGCCTGGATAAAGGTACATTCTTCCCCCCCCCCCACGCCCCCCACCCCATCCCTAAATTACTCCCTGTAATTTGTTCAGCTTGATTCTACCCTGAGTGTCCAGGCGGTTGGGACCCACAGTCCCTCTGGGCCATGAAGGGAAGGCCTCCTTCCTCTCCCTTCCTCTCAGAGGCTCTGAGGCGGCTGGCTCTCTGCCTGGCTATGCCAGAAAGTGGCATGACCACCAGGGCGACTGTGGTCAGCACAGGAAGAAAATCTCGGGTATTCACAGCTAAACTATGGTTTGAGAAATGCTGGTGACTGAGGGTTGGCTGGGTGAAGGAGCAAGAATAGCAGCAGAAATGCACTCTTTGACTTGCTTCTCCCCAAAACAGGCTCTAAAAGAACCACAGAAAGGATCTCAATGTTCGCGGCTGGGCTGAGCACAGTCTTAGCCCTACAGAGGGCCAGGGCTGGCCCAGCAGGACCCTCCCTCGGGGCCTTTCTGAGGATAATGTAGGGATTCTCAAGGACCCTCCCATCTCAGAGTATCATTCCTTCAGCCTAAGAAAGACCCCCCCTAGAGCCCAGGATTTTCCAATCCAGTTCAAAATTCCAGATGCCTCGGGCGCCTGGGTGGGTCAGTGGGTTAAGCCTCTGCCTTCGGCTCAGGTCATGATCTCAGGGTCCTGGGATCGAGGCCCGCATCGGGCTCTCTGCTCGGCGGGGAGCCTGCTGCCCCCATCTCCCTCTGCCTACTTGTGATCTCTCTGTCAAATAAATAAATAAAATCTTTAAAAAAAATAAAATTCCAGATGCCTTTTCCATTGGAGACAATGTGACAACACTGTTCCTATGATTTCAGTTGGCATCACCGTGCTGGTAAGACCCCAGCATCTGCACTGCCAAGCTGAGTAAGGAATCTACCCACCATGGTTGGGTTTTTCTTCTTTCACTTGCTCCTTTCACATTGGAATAGACGTGGGGCATGCTTCCGTCATGGTACATGTGTCTGGGCTCTGCATAAGTAAACTTCTTCCATCCTAAATTACCACCTCATGGCAGCCCCCCACACTAAGGAAACAGAGATAGGAGGTACCCCCATTCTGTTGCATTTTTTCCTTAAAACAAATGGGTCTGGACATAGGCAAGCATATTTGTAGCAAAAGGTTGCACCCTGGAATGGGGTCAGCCATCTAAGCTACTGAGTTACTTTTCTTTCTAAAGATTTTATTTTCTTATTTGAAATAGAGAGAGTAGGGGGAGGGGCAGAGGAAAAGAAACTCCAGCAGACTCCCTGCTGAGCACCGAGCCCCATGCAGGACTGGATCCGACCACCCTGAGATTCTGAACTGAACCGAAATCAACAGTTCACCGCTTCTCTGACAGTTCCACCCAGGCACCCTGCTACTTGGTTACTTCCATTCACCGAAAAGAATCGGAAAAAGCACAAGAGGGCCTCAGGACAGGCAAATGAAGTATGGCAGCCTATTTCAGATTCCAGACTTCAGATGGAACGCCGCATCTTCGGGAGCAAATCAAGCAGGCTGGCAGCCACTAGGCAAAGCACCTAGAACGAGTTGAGACTGTTCTATCCCAACTGCAGGACACGTGTGGGAGGGCACAGGAGTCCTCCCTTCTCTGCAGTTTGGCTTTCTGCAGTCTCAGCTATACCCGCAGTCAGCGGGGGTCTGGAAATGGGTGATCCTCCCTCTGACCCGCAGTCCGGTCCTTGGGAGCCGAAGGCTATGTCACCCCCCATGCCTCTGTCGGTCCCCTCACCGCACCCCCTCATGTAGGCTTTTTCTCATCTCACATCATCACAGAAGAAGGGACAGGATGGTACAATCAGATATTTTAAGAGAAAGACCACATTCACATCACTTTCATTCCAGGATATTGCTCTAATTGTTCTATTTTATTACTAGTCATTGTTCCCCTGAGTGTGTCTGGTTTATAAATTAAACTTTATCGTAAGTATGTACGTATAGGAAGAAACACGGAGGGTTCGGTACTGTCCGCGATTTCACGCATCTCCTGGGGGGTCTTGGAATGTATCCCTGCAGACGAGGGGGGACCACTGTAGCTTAAAGGAAGCAAGTCACCTTTGCTTAGGACCAAGCTTGTGCACTGTCTTCCAGCTGAAGAGATGGAGGGGGTTTGCTTTTTAAAGGGGCATTCAATGCGGCTGACCAATTTTTCTTCCATAAAGACTGATGTTTAAAGAAAATCCTTTGGCAGGCTGATTACAATCTTGTTTGTACCAGAGCAATAGAACTCCTGGTTATAAATATGCAAGGCATAATGAAAAGATTACAGCTCAGCGGCTGGGGTGCAAATTGGCCTGGGTTGTTTACTGCATGAGGAATGCCTTCCCTCCACCCTCTCTCCCAGGGCAATCCCACACACAGAGGAGAATCCACGAACGCAGATACCTTTCTATGTCCCATTTCCCTGCTTCCCAGAGCTGGGACCTGGCCCGGTGGAAGTGAGGAGACACACCTGGGCAGGATGGGTGAGGTAGAAGAAGGGGCGGTGAAGGAAACAAGCTCCCAGATCCAGGATAAACCACCTTGGGCCTTTTCCGGTTCTGCAGAATTTTTGACTCCCACAGAGTGGATGGGTACCAGATGCACCATGATTTTGAGTCTGCTTCGACAATCTCCAAGGGAAAATGAGGTGTGCTGAACCTCCCCAGTCTCCACTCTGGCCTGACGTGCATCTTTAAAGTCAGGCCAAATCTGTTCTAGAAGAAGGCGATTGAACAGGCGGCTAAATTCTAGGACTGGAATCCTGACTCTGTTATTTGCAAGCCCTGGGTCCTTAAGCAAGTCTCTCAGCCTATTTTCCCACACCAGCTTTGTCCATCCTGGGACGTCCAAATGAGCCTAAAGCATCGTGCCTGGGACACGGGAGGTGTTTTGTCAGTGAGGCTGTCACTAGACACTGGACAACAGACAAGGCAGACGATGGTAGAAATGGCCGTTCGTTGGCCCCTCAGCCATGGCCTCTCAGGAGCCTGAGTTTACATACAGTTGTTTTCCTGGCGTTACTCTGCAGAAGCCTCTGGTTTCAATCTCCTCTCAGCCCGGGCCTGCTACTACCTGCTGGCATTCTGATGCCAAGTCTTAGTGTTCACCACCCTCTCTTCATGGCAGCTTAGTATTTTTAATCCTTCTCTGCTCCAGTCTCCCTGCCTGGCTTTCCTCAAGAAAACAACACCATTATACTGAAATGAGGTGGGAGTTTCCTCATTCCACTTAGAGTTACGCTGTAAATCTTTGAATGCCAGTTCCCAGGAATTTCCTAGCCTAGACTGATGAAGCAGTTGGCACGTGGGTGCTTAGCTTATTTCTGTGAGAACCAGATCTAGATTTTGTCTCCTAACTGGGAGAATCCTTCCATCAGGAGCCAGGCAGTGAGCCACGGTACGCTCGAAATGGACGTGAGGGCTTGAGGAGAGGACTGTCGGCAAAGATGTTGGCAGGGTGTAGGGACACCAGAAGGGATGATGTGGAGGCCTGCGCAAAGGAATGGCAGGGGGTGGTTTGCACCCCTAAGCCTGAAGGGGTCATCAGGTGAGGGCTGTTTCTAGAACATGGATTCATAGCACCTTGCTGAGGGACTCTCTGAAGGGAGCTAAGGATGCATCCAACCAGCCTGTGGCAACCTCACAAGAAAATACCATCCCTCCCTCACTCTCCTTCCTCCCTCATATCTCCAGCCCGGGCCCTGCTCCCCACTGGCTGAATCCACCCAGAAGCTGGAGGGCATGAGACCCCTGTGGTAATCCCTACTGCTCAGCCTTCCCTCCCCGGGCAGAGAGCAGGACAAAGAAGGGGGACGAGAACTTCAGGCAAACACAATACAAGACACCTGCGGAGAAAACCCAGTAATACACAGTCGGATTGCACTCATGTCGGCCAGCGTAAACTCTCAGAGTCATCACAACCAACAAAACCCTGCACGGCGATCAGAGCCAAGCTGTGGGAAGTGAAGATTGCTCACCCCACTCAGAAAACTGAGCTATATAAAACGAACCTATCCTCAACACCTTATTCCTCTTAATGCCCCATCCACCAAGGAAGTAGACACCGTCTCCCAGCTACTTAATGCTTTCACCACACATTCGGATTCTCACTGCGGCCCCGAGTGAGTCAGCCAGACTCGCTGACACCGGGATTTTTCTCCTGTTTGCCTTCATCAAAACTTATTTGTCCTGAGTCCCATTGCCGAGAGACCATGTTCCTCTGGGAAACTACTAATTTATAAGCAAGATTTTAGAGCCAATAGTACTTTCCGTGATACCTTTTTTACTCAAGCTTTTTTCTTAAATTCCTACCTCAAAATTTATAATTTTTAGCTTTTCTATCAATGGGGTTATTAAAGAGCATGGACTCCCCTCTGGCTTTTTTTGGGGGGTGTTGATTAAAGATTAAAATCCCTACATGGAAGTTTTTGTTAGGTTAACTTCTCTGGAAACAGACTTCGAGACAGAGAATTGCATACAGGAGGTTACTGGGGCAGTGTCTTGGGAGATGTACTTATAAGGACCTGAGGACGGCAGGATTGGGGAAAAGCAGGAGCCAATCCACAAAGCAGTTGCAACAGAGGCCTCAGCCATTCCTATGGGAGGCTCAGGAGCTGAGCAGTCCCTTCAGAGAGGCCCTAATTGAGACAAATGTGCTTGCATCCTCACATCAGCCAGTTACTGGCTGTCCCTGTAAGCGTAACCCTGGGCGAAGCAGTTCTCTGTAGCCAAGGGTAATTCCCAGCGAGCCATGTAGCTACGACGTGGCATCGCCTGCTAGTCCCAGCAGTGGAGGTATGAGTACATTGTTCCTGAAGGGGGAAACCTCCACAGAGCTAAGCAGCAGCCACGATGAGTCCCTCACATCCACTTGTACCCAATGGTAATTTTGCCCTATCTGCAAACGGCTTCTCCAGGGTCCCGGCTAGTCTTGTATCTTGTGAAAACCTAGAAGTGCTAGTAAGATGAATGGTAGCCCTTCTGTTACTCTTGACCTTGCATTTATAATTGATGCTCAGGATAAGGAAGTCCTTATCATCTGCTACTCAACCCAGGTTTCTCTCATCTTCAACCATCACATCTATTGATCTAAGTGGCTAGCCTGGTGGGGTGATCGAGACCCTCTCACCTGAATTACCTGGCTGTTGTGCCTGTGCATAAGCCACTAAGTGCAGGAATACGAGCGCCAAAAGATGTCCAGTCAAAGCCCTGCGGGCAGGAAAGGCAAACCCATATACCTGGAATGTGCATCAATTCTAGTCAAGGTAAACTGCTCCTCCTAGGATTGAAAAGATTCAAAAGAATTGATTTGCCACCAGATTACTGGTAAGGGTGCCATGTTGGAGACACAACATTACTCTTTGTTACCAGCAGGTTGGATGGACATTCAACAGTATCATTAGCCTTTGTGTTATGTTGTTGACCAATCAGCTTTGTGAGCTTCTTATTGGCCAGTGGATAAGGCTTCATCTTTACCATCATGGCTGCTCTGTTTATGAATCCACTGTCCAAGCACTGGGGTTGAAGAGGACAGAGGCTGGCTGGCGACTACTAGCTGTTAGGTACTAAGTCTTCTGTAGTGTACGCTATCTGGTCATGCCAACTTGCATAGGCCCATCCAATGTGCCTCTTCCCCAGGCATACTTGTCCCCAGTCTTTTTTTTTTTTTAAGATTTTATTTATTTATTTGACACAGAGAGAGAGAAATTACAAGTAGCAGAGAGGCAGGCAGAGAGACAGGGAGAGGAGGAAGCAGGCTCCCTGCTGAGCAGAGAGCCCGATGCGGGCCTCGATCCCAGGATGCTGAGATCATGACCTGAGCCGAAAGCAGAGGCTTTAACCCACTGAGCCACCCAGGCGCCCTATANGAGCCGAAAGCAGAGGCTTTAACCCACTGAGCCACCCAGGTGCCCTGTCCCCAGTCTTTTAACTGTTCTCTTTGCAGGCCCTGGCAAACCAACCAGGCCACCTGCCATAGGCTCTGCTTCCAAGGACTAATGCCGTTGCCAACTATTTCAGGTTTGGTGCCCTGGAAACCAGATTCTAAGATACAGAGGTGCATGCAGAAGGTTTATTTTTGAGTGCCTTCAGGAGCTACATCTTTAAGGAATTGAAGGAAGCAAGACTGGGGAGAAAGACGGCTTGGAAGCAAGGGGGCTAGTAGGCTTACCCCCACATCGGTTAGTTGTTGGCCACAACTATCCCGGGCAGGGCTCGTAATCTTGGATGAGACATACGTTCAGTGGAAGGCATTTTCTAGTGAGGGACACAACTCTGTGTTGTCAAGATACACTATTTCCAGGAGCTGGGATATGGTTATATCAGTCCTGAGGAAGCAGGGAGTGTACCACAGTATCCACTACAGTATTACACCATCAGTTTGTTCTAATTCAGGTTCAAGTTTTATTTATTGCTATGGAAGAAATCCCCCCAAACTTAGTTTCTATGGATCAGGAATTTAGGAGTAGTTTAACTGGTTGGCCCTGGTGCAAGGTCTCTCACAAGGCTGTAGTGAAGATGTTGGCTGAGACAGCAGTCATCTGGAGGCTTAACTGGGGCGGGGAAATCCGCTTTCGAGATGGCTCACTCATACTGCTAGCAAGTTGGTGGTGGCTGTTGCCAAGAAGCCTCAATTCTTGGCCACACAAACATTGCCACAGGGCTGTTATAAGAGTCCTCATAACTGACCAGCTGGTTGATCCCCGAGCAAGCGATCCAAGAGACAGCAAGGTAGAACTGCAATGTTTGGATGACTCAACCTCAGAAGTTACACACTGTTGTTTCTATACATGCATGGCGGCCCTGTTCATTGTGGGAAGACACTACACGAGGGCATGAATACCAGAAGGCAAGACCATTGGGGTCATCTTAGAGACAAGCTACTATGAAGGGATTTCACAGACACAGACGTCTTGAACCAAAAGTTCTTCTATCAAATGATTTTAATATTTAACTCAGTGTCTGATGGGAGTTAAAGGGCTGTAAGCACCCAGAATGTGAAGCTGGTTGGAATCCATCCTACCGGAGGACCATCACTTCTCTCTCACTCACATTTTTAAATGAAGAACACAGAACTATTTTTTTCAGAAAGCAATCCATCACTGCAATATTAATCTATTGCAGCAGATTATGCCACAACTTAAAAACATATAATTTATTGCCCTAAAAATAGATTGAAAAAATAATGTCACTGTGTTCTAGAAGCTTATGCTATGAGATTGCATGCATTCTGATTCAAGTTTTCTCATATTTTCCAGGATTTCATAGAAAAGCTTATATGTCATCATCTTGAAAATCTAAATGCCAAACGGTGGTTTTATGATTATTTTACACTTCTTTTCAAGACACGGTATTTACCTTATGAGTGGTTATTATATTCATAAACAATTATTAAGGTCTGTTAGCCAACACCCAAAGGTAGACAGCTAAACTTGGTTTGAGGCAATACAAAGAAAGAAAAACACATGGTTTGTATTCTTTTTTTCATTTGTTTGTTTTTTTAAGTAGGTTCCATGTGTGGAGTCTGACATGGGGCTTGAACTTGGAACCTTGAGATCAAGACCTGAACTGAGATCAAGAGTTGGACACTTAATTGACCTAGCTACCCTGGTTTCTACTCTTAAAGACATTCGTATCTTGTGAGGGAAACAGCACAAACTCATAATGACCCCATAAGAACTACACAGAAGCAGCAACCAAGCCAGAAACATCCATGTGAATACAATCCTAGCAAAGACCTCCCTGGCCTCTCTATCTCTCAGCAAATGCTTTTTTAACCTAGAAACAAACCTGGTTTGAAAATAGAAGAACAAATCCCTTCTTCTGTTAGCCTCCTATCAAGGATGGACTGGAAGAGAGGAGAGCAGAGGTCAGTCCTTACTGCCCATCACCTTAGTGGCCAGGAGGAGTCAACACCAGGTATAAATAGAATATTGCCTCTCACATGCACTCTCTACCCACCAGATCACACCACATCCCCTTGACTGAAGGATGCCCTTTTGCCCAAGGCTGTAATTCATTTCCATGACTGCCAGAAAGGCCAGAACAAATACATTTCTTCCAACAGGAGCAATATTTATTTTGCAGATAGAAAATCAATACCCTTTATTTTGTGGAGACATGCGCAAATGGTTTAGAAGCATTGTACTCAGGTCTGATAGGAAAAGTCCATGTGACTTGAACTTAATTTACATGCTGGACTTGGAACCAAGAGGAATGAGCTTTCACTTACCCACTCACTCATTCAACAAATTCATTGTTCATGTAGCTATTGTGTCGGACAAGGAGAATACAGAGCTTAAGAGAACAAATAAATAAAATAGAGTCCTTGTCCTAAGAAACTCAAACTCTAGTGGGGAAAACAGGTAAACACAATAGAAGTTAATAAACCCTCTGAGAAAAATGTGTAGTGAAATTTGGGAGAAAATCTTGGACTTTTTTAGGTGAAGATGGGGGAAGAACATGTACTCTAAGGAAAGAAAACAGCATTTTCTAATCATGGAAATCAGAAAGAATACAACTTGGTCAGTTAACTGCTAACTATAGCTGATGTTTAGAGAGTTTGTTGGAAAGGAGTAAGAGACAACGCTGGTGTGATTCTGGTCAGGAGAACTTTAGTAAGCCCTGACCAGGAGAAGGGCACTGAAACCTTTGGAAGGACCTTATGGGGAGTGAAATGATTAGGTTTGCCTTAAAAAAAAATCACTCTGGGAAAATCAAGGGAGAAGGATAAGAACGGATCAGAATGGGTCCCTGGGGAACTCCCACATTTACGAGAGAAGCAGAGCCAAGGAGTGGCCAAACAATTAAGAGGAAATCCAAGAGAGTGGTTTTGTGGACTAGAAAGAGAGTGTCTGGGGGGAGACAAGAGTGCCCAGTGCCACAGAGAGGTCAAGGAAGGCAAGGACTGAACGCCGTCTATTAGATTAGCAACCAGGAAGGAACTGGAGCCCTTAGTGAGAGGAATGGCTCTCAAGTGGGAGAAGTAGATTGTAGATAAGGAGGAAAAGGGAGTCAGGAAGAAGAGACAGTGAGGGCCACCTTCTCTAACATCCTGGCTCTGCTAGCATGAAGGTCTCTCATTAGAGGAATCATGCAGTTGAGAGATTTTATTTTATTTTCTTAAGATGAGAGAGATTGGAGCATATCCCTCTATGAGAGGAAGGCACAAGAAAAAGTGTTGGCAATTAAAAGAGAAAATTCCTGAGGATGTAGGAAGGTATGGGATCTAGAGTATGGGTTGGAGGGCTTTGCCTGAGCCTGGAGAAAAGACACCTCTTCTCACACCACAGATGATGTAAGATGGGTGGTATTGAAATGGAGGCTTTCCCTCGGTTGTCTCCTCCTCTGTCTGGGAAGTAGAGGGTAGAGTCTCTGCCGGGTGCAGAGGGGAGGTACTGGTGGACTGAAGACAGAGAGACAGGCTAGGGGAGTCCAAAATAGGCACAGGGAAGAATGGGAGAGAGAGGCCGTCCGGATATATTGGGAAGAATGCCTGCAGCACCATGAGGCTCCTGCCCTCAGGTATGGGAAGGAAAGAGAAAGTCAGATGCTGTTAGATTCTGTGAGGCTGGCCAACACGAGTCCCTTCCCTGGGTTTCTTCCTCCTTGTGTGAATTCTCTTGGAGGTTGCTGCCATTTTAGCTGTCACTTCTGTTTCTTTTCTTGCTCCTGTTAAAAAAAGAAGTAACGATGCCTCCACAGGCGGTGTGTCATAACTAAGGAGAGATGGCACTTCCTCTCTATGTGCCTGAAAAAACAGAGTGATTCAGCTTCTGGTGTATTAATTAGAGTGCAGTCTACTTCCATGAAAATAGAGTCTATTGTATGATCTTTATATTTAAACCTTTGGTGACAACAACTCTTGGAATGTGTCCAGAGCAAAGTGCTCAATCTACTACAATATTTGTTTTCAGAACACATTAGATAGTTCCATTCAGTTCAGTAAGTATTTATGAAGAACTATCTGTGCACCTACAACCATTTTTATAAAATCTACGTAAAATACTGCAGTTCTGTTTGGGGGCACAGATGACAACTCTAGATCATTTTATAGCTCATTTGTGGAAAATTTTACGACCACAGTCATGGTATAATTCTTAAAAGTTTATTTTTGATTATTCTTCCTTCCCAAAATCCTCCATGATCTCAAAACAAAACAGAATCAGAAACAAAGCCCAGCCCTCCTTCAGCTAACACTGTTCACTCTGACTGACCCCCCAAGGACTGAAATGGGGGTCGAGGAGAGGCTTAGAGATGAAATCAGTGCATGAGAACAGAGATCACAATAAACTCAAATAGCCAAACCAATTATTTCTCAGAAACAATGCTCGTGTCTCTTTGACCCTGGTATTAATTTGGGAAACACGGAATCCCTGGGCAGGAATGGGACTTTGACTTGAGGCATGGGCCACTCCTACTGACAGCTCAAGGAACTACCACAGCTAGCCCTCTTGCATGTGGGGAGCTGGACTCCTTAGCATGGTGGGAAGTAGTTACAAGCCTTTGGTTTGTGCAACCAGCACTTACTCGTCTTATTTATATTTAAGGGAAGAACCATGCATCTTGCAAGGACAGACATGGTGCTGCCTTCAATCTAAGGGCAGGATTGGAGAATGGGCTCTTTTGCTTTTCTCTTTCTAGGGACCTTATTCAAGACCCACATTTGTTTACAATGTTTTACAATGCGTTAGAAGCTATATGACATATCATTTATCTGTACACTTGTTGAGTTTGCTGTCTGCCTCCCTATGAAACTAATTACCAAGAAGATGGGGTTAGGTCTCTTTCCTTCATCCTGTTTCCCCAGTACCTACAATGGTGCCTGGAACAAGTAGGTGCTCAGTAAGTATTAGCTGAATAGATGAAATGAACATTCAACTTAGAGATCTTATGCCCTTCCTATAATCATACTTTCCCAGAGGTGGGTAGGATATGAGGACAAGTGAGGGCCTTGAGTCCTGAGCATCTGAAAAGTGTGAAGTTCCCAGCTTTGATAGTGGAGTGAAGTTTTCTCTCCCTTAAGACTCATAACTCAAAGTATGGGATTTGTTATAATTCCCTTCAGTTCCAAATGAGGCTGAAGAGACATGTGGGTGGGTGGTTGTCTATGCCACTCTCAGAGGATGAATAATTGGTGTTTGGGATAATGTCAGTAGGGTCACACAATTATACATTTTCAGGCTAAAACATCACCAATCTAGGCCAATTTTCCCCACAGCGGAGTCTTTAGAGCTAGTTATTAAAAGTTTATGGAACTGCATATATACTTCCCAAATCAAACCATGCTGGCTCTCACTAGGACAACCATATACCTTATAATTCAAACGGAATGCTTGGACATGGAATGGGGAAGCTATTAATAATTACACTAGACAAAAAGCCTAATTGGAGACTATCGTAGAAAAACCTGGGTGAATACATGATTATTCAGTAAGTGGAAGTGATTCACAGGATTTTTAGAAACACAAGTTCTGTGAAGAGAAAAATGATATGAAGTGGGGAGAAGAAGCCTTTAAGGCAAAATTTTTCACAAATTCCCAGGTCAGAAAGACCAATCCTCAGTCATGTTGGAAATTTCTCCCATTTCAACAAGCTCCCTGACATTCACACATTCTTTCCGTCTGAATTGCATGTTTCACGGGAAGACAGAAATCCCAGCTACCATCAATTCAAAACAACTTCTGTCCTTCCCTGAGCTAAGTAATCCAACGCCTTTCTATCAGCTTCTTTCTTATTTTCCAATCTCTTAATCAGATTTGTTGGTCTCTTCCAACAAGTTCTTGTTAGAACCTCTTTTCCAAAGTTCTCTCTGAGTCCCACTAACATTTTATATCCAGAGTCCAACCTAGTATCGCCGGAAGGAGCTTGTTGACATTATTTCTATTGCACTATAGCTGCGAAAACGATCTTGCAAAGAGAATGCAGCCCTTGATTCAAGCCTGTTATGTGTCAACACCTATCTATGAACATTCCTTTAAGAATTTAAAACACATCAGGGCCACCTGCAAGGCCTCTACCACGCCACAGTTTTCCACACAGTAACAGCTTGGTCTTAATCTTTTTAGAAATGAGCTACCACAGGGACCCCAGCTTATCTTGTCTAAACATGAGATACAAAGGACTTTTCTAACCTTGTGATAGTGGAATGCTCCTTTCACAGATGTTTTGATGTTTGAGGGAGCAGGCAATGTTGAGAATGCGGGAGATGACATGGACAGGGACAAGTCAGAACTCAGGAGGCACACTTGGCAAGGAGAACACACCAGTTGAAAGCAAGTATTGTGTCATCCTTCATTTTTGCCTCACCAACCCAGGACTGACAGGGGCTTGAAGACCAGCAAACGCCGCAACCTCTCACCTCATGAACTCCAGTACAGAGCTTTGTCCTGTCAAGACAGGTCTTGGAGAAGATGGAACAAGTGTGTCGCCAAACATCATTTTTGGTTTTAGTAAAGTCTGTGCCTCTTTCATCTGATGTAATTCTTTCCAAAAAGCAAGAACTCTTCCTATCTTCCAGATCTCTTTCAATGCAGTAATTTGCAGAAGATTCTAAAGAAAACCGTGTTTAAGATCTCTTTAAGCTGAAGTCTTCTACTAGGGCAGATGAAGCAAGCACTTCACATTTTTGTTCAAGCTTCAACAAGCACCTGAAACTTTGACTCTCACTCTACCTCAGTTTACAAAGGAGATGGGTCCACAAAGATGTGGAGGGAACTGAACTACCTTACAAGGGGTGTTTGTTATTTAAATGACCCCTGCAGAAATCTTTCTGTAAGAGAGAAGATTTCTTACTCAATCCCCTTTCTTTTCTTTCTTTGATGTTTGGTAAATTATATTTTTAGATATTAAAGTTGTACAAAGTGAAGACTATTTGTACTGTTTCAAAGTCTGGAGTTTATACTCAGAAATAATTGTTGTTATACCAGAGGACATGGAGGTTATTTCTTTCTTCCACACGGACTCTCCTGAAGAGAATTCTCTTCTTCCCTGCCTGCTACCCCCTCCCATGATGATTCAAATCAAAGATAGACTTTTTCAGATGGCAAAATGATTTTTCTAAAATCGTCTCAGTAATCCCCATTTTCATTGTGTGCCTCCCCTTCCATTCTTAGCTTCTGGGGGGAGATGTCTGAAAACCAGGATTTGCTTAATTGATCACACGAACTGAAAGTCCTGTCACCGATCAGTGGCTTCTTCCTGACAGAAGGAGTAATCCCAGGTCTTGTCAGAGCAGTAGAAACCTAGGCGTTGAAATCATGTGGTCTCTCTCTGTACAGTTTTTAAATGGCCAAGAAGGAACAGGCTTCATACTGGAGGGGAGCGTCACCTCTAGAGACCTCTGACTCACAAATACCTGGTATTCTTCTGGCTCAACTAGCAGTTGCAAGTCAGTCCAGTAAATGATGATGGCTGTTCATTTTACCTTCTTACTCCTGTGGTGTGACTGACCTAGTACGGGACTCCTCCAGCTAGAGGGAACCTGAGCCCCAGGAAGGGTTTCTGGGTTTGCCTATGAAATGCGTTTTTCCCTTCCCTCCCTCCCATTTTCCCTCGGTCCTTTCCTTCTTTCCCTCTCTCTCTCTTCTCCCCTTCTTTCTTCTTTTCCCGCTTTCCCTTTTTTGGAGAGAAAAATGTGGTGATGAGCAATGAGTAAAAGGGAACTACAGTCCCTGGAAAACCTTATTACTGATGGGCCAACCTAAGAATTTGTCAAATTCTGTGGAGGCCAGATAATGACAAAGTTATTGATTGGTTCCTTTTATTTTCTCTAGAATAAAAATACCCCAAAGGCAGAGAACAGATTCCTTTTATGTGAGATGCAATATTAGCAGATTGTGGGAGGTTGATAAATAAAAGTTGGTTGATGTTTTATAGCAATTGTTAGTTGCCTCCCAAGTTCCTATATCCCAGTATGACTTTCCCAGTTTGGGTCTGGGGATCTACATTGTCCGAGGGAAGCTAGGCTAAGCTAATCTGTATATCGATACTCATTTCTATGGCATCGCTGGGAATGAACAAGTGATTTAAGCTAGATGCTCTCTTCTGGACATGAACAAGATGCACATATTATGCAAGATGTTGTGAGCAGCCATCCTTCTATCAAAAGAGTCATAAGATAAAGCCAACCATATGAAAGGTAAAGCAAAGAGACAGAAAATCGGGTCCATTTTGACATTCTTGAGCCACTTGATTGAACCACACTTGAAACCAGATCTACAACTAGATTTTTTAGTTATATTGAGCCAATAAATTCTTTTTATTATTTAAGCTGAGTTGAGGTTTCTGATATACATGACCCAAATATTACTAATTTTGATAAACCACATCTTTGACTAAAGGAACCAACGGGAGGTGGGGGGATGAAATAAACCTATTTGACATGCACACACACACAGAAAGAACACTTGATCTCTACACAATGCATTAAAACTTTCTTTGAAGGATACACAATGTGTAAGATGTAACTTAGGTTGGAAGTCTAACTGCAAAATAAAATCAATGAGTATGCAACTTAAAAATAACACACAGAGGACATTCAGTGGTACAAAATGTAGTGCTTTCAGAGAGGAGGTGATCAGTGAACGATGATGGAGGACTTTATGGAGGAGGTGAGATTTAGGCAAGAATATGTAAGGTGGATGAAGGAGACATAAGCAAGGGAACAATATGAGCCAACAGACCCCAGGCTCTAAAGCATCTTGAAAGTACTGTGACTGTCAAAGGCACAAGCCCCATCAGTTTTGCTTTATATAGTATTCCCCCTAGTTTCTGCTGGTGTGACCGTAATGAGCTGAAACTGGCCCCCTTTACTAAGAAAGCCAATAGAAGTTCTCTCTGGGTGCACTCCATTGCTTTCCCATATGCAAAAGTCTGGGTAAGATTCAGCTGTCTAGTCTCTTCCCTGTGTTCCCTGCATAATTTCTGCCTCTGAGTTACAGGAAATTTCTTTCTGAAAAGCCATTTGGAGACAGATTGTAATATAATGCTCTTGAACATTCCACTCTAGCAATCGATAAAGGCAGCACTCAATGCAGAAATAATCAAACACAGGATGGAATCTAATATGCACAAAGCTGATATTTTAACTAGACCCAAGAAGCTCAGTGATTCTTTGCTCTAAGCTGTGACCTGGTTCGTTTTCCTGCCTTTGTCTTATATTTTTATATACTTTTAAGGTCAAGCTTTTTGAAGTAGCTTATAGTTATTTTATTCTATTTTAGTTGTTCAAGGTTATATCCAAGGTCAGATTTACATAAAAATAAGCGTGTTGGCAACCAGCAAAGAATATGTTATTCTAGGAAGAAATAAAATGGCAATTGTGACCCTGGATCCCCTGCCACACCCTCCTCACACTCTCCTTTGACTCTTTAAGGAAGAAGGTCGAATGCTTACACCAGTATGTGCCAAGCAAATCAGAACTGCTTTCTTGGGAAAGATAAGCTTTTCTAGTAAAAAGACATCCTGTCCTCGCTGAAGGACCATCAAGTGGGGGATGGGAGGTAGTGTGGGGAGATCATCTGTGCTCTATAATCTGGATTGGGAGCAAAATGGAAAACAGTGTTTCTTCTCATTCTTTCTCTTCTCGCCATGATTGTGTTGGCCTTCTCTTTCTGGAACTGTTCTCTGTGGACATGTCCCCTGGTAATCAGATCAACATTCTGAACCTGTGCTTTAAAACTGCCCTCGGAAGATGCTAAACACATCTTCAATAATAATGAGTCATAAGCAACAACAACATCCCTGCCGAAGATTGAAAGAAAATCATTCTCACGATGATCATTGTTTTAGTCCTTAGAAAAGATAAAAGGATTTATAGAACAGTAGCTAAAGAAATAGGATCCTTCAAATATCCCACAGCTCAAGACAGCATTCATGGGGCGCCTGGGTGGCTCAGTGGGTTAAGCCTCTGAATTCTGCTCAGGTCATGATCTCAGGGTCCTGGGATCAAGCCCCACGTCGGGCTCCCTGCTCAGGGGGGAGCCTGCTTCCTCCTATCTCTCTGCCTCTCTGCCTGCTTGTGATCTCTCTCTCTGTCACATAAATAAATGAAATCTTAAAAAAGACAACATTCATATTTGTAGGTGAAGGGATTTTGGTGTTACCTTTCAATGAACATTAGTGTCACTAAGATTTATTAAATTGGTGTTATTCTTTCCCTAACCCCACCCATGCTAACCGCTGCCACCACCTGTATACTCATATAATTATAGAACTGGAAGAGGACAGGGACAGTTCAGACTCCTACACGACTGAACTGGGATCAGGGAAGTTCAAGAACGTAATGATAACGCAAGGATTTACTCTCTGGCCAGGCTTGAAAAGCCAGTGTGTCATCAAAAGTTCTGAAGCCATTACAGACTCAGGAGTGATCCAGTTAAGGGGACTCCTTCAAAATCCCTACCATGGTTAATCAGGAATAACCTACAGTGGATTACTACTCAGCAATAAAACAGAATACTCTGGCCAGCATTGATGAATTGCAATATAATTATGCTCAATGAAAGAAGCCAGACAAGAAAGAGTACATACTGTATGATTCCATTTATATACATTTCTGGAAAATGCAAACTAATCTATAGTGACAGAAAGCAGATCAGTGGTTGTCTGGGGTAGGCAGGAGGTGTGAGTAGGGGCAGGAGGGAGGAATTACAATGGGGCACAGGGAAACTTAGAGTTGAATTATATGATCCTTATATTAATTATGGTGATGGTTTCATGGGTATATTCATGCTTCAAAAAGTACCAAATTGCACACTTTAAATATATCCACTTTATCCTTTGTTGTAGGTCACCTCAATAAAGTTGATTTTAAAGCTCAGTGATTAAAAAAAGGGGGGGGATGAGGGATTTGCCTAGGGAAGAACAAAAGGCAACTATGGATTGTAGGATCGGTAGGATCCTCGTTCAGTCGAATCAACTGTAAATAGACTCCTTTGGGACAACTGGGAACTGTGAGATGTAAGTGTGTGGGATACGAAAGAAGGAATTTCGTGAGTGGGAAAATGGCATGGCTGCTCGTGAAAATATCTGCAGTGCTTGGTGTTGTGTAAGAAGTGTGAGAGGAGACACCACTGATGGATGGAATTTACTCTAAAATACTTCAGTGGAGAAAGATAGGGGAGGTAAATCTCTTGATAATCGCTGAATCTGGGACAATGCCACATGGAGTTCAGTTTATTATTCGTTTATCTTCATATATATTTGAATTTTTCATAATAAAAAATGTTAAAAGACTTCATTAAAGTACTTAGCACATTTTTAAAAAGAGGAGGGGGCATAAATCACAGCGATGACCTAAGGGGTAGGGACAGACCTGATCTGCCAATGAGAAGATGGGGTTAGGGGATGGGTGGCAGGTATGGAGCTGCCTCAGATCTCTTTCTAGAATCGACTGAGCCTCACTCCCCAAGTGACTTTGGAGAAGGTCCCTTACTCAAGGAAAATTGGGGGATGTGACTGGCCTGCCAGGTGTGTGTGTGAGGAAGTTGCCTTTTCTGCAGCCCCAGCTGGATGAGTAAGAGTTATTCAAGGGCCTCATAGTCCCCTAAGAGCGTTTATGAGCAATGATAGTTCTACCCTATCCAAACTGCTCCGGGATCAGATGACAGGTGGGCACCCCCCTCATTCTGCTCCTGTCCCCAGTGAGACTGACTTTCCAGGAGTCACTTAATCTCAGAAACCCTGCAGTTTTCTCTGATGTTTTCAAAGCCGGAAATCCATCTCTCTGTGTTGAGGTTCTTTATTACTTGTGCCCCCCTCCCCATACCACTGCAGACAAGAAGCAGGCGACAAGAATAAGTGAGATGATCCCAACCAAGCTCTCCCTCTACATTTACAGGGCAAACCATGACTTTTCTCAAGGGCCACAAATTATAGGGAGGCAAAGGGTGGAAAAATACAGAAAACAAAACAAAACACACACACACACACACACACACACACACACAACCATACCACCCATAAAAATATGCCAGATGGGAGGGGAAGATGCCTATAATTCTACTGGCTTTCAAATGTATTTATTTAGTTCAGTCATTTATGAAACAAAACCCAGAAATTCCAGGCATCTCTCCTAAACAAAAGAACCACTAATGTTTGCTTCTGGTCAGCATGTGAAACTTGGTTAAAACCCAAATGTTAGACATAGGTTCCTAAGGAAGGTTCCTTGTAGGCCAGAGCTCAGATATGGAGTGCCTGCCACATGCGTTCTTATCTAGCCGTCCAACTAAGAGTCCAATCCAGGGTTGCCAACAACTGGGAAAATGTTCAGGAGACACTTTTCCTACCTATGTCAAGGGGAAAACTTCCTCCAGAACAATCACCAAGAAAGAAGTAGAGATAATTATTCAAACCATGGCACTCCTAAGATTTTCTAACTGCTCTGAACCCCCCAAAGAAATCTTGATTGAGATGGTCTAGAGTCCACAATGTTATCAGTCATCAACAGATTTCAACCTTCCTTGAAAGTGCTTCCAATTGTTCCAGTGGCTAAAGCGACTGGAATCAACACTGGATATAGCAAAGAAAACAAACCACTTATAAACTTTCCCATACCTGCCAAAACTGGAAAGCTATAAATAGGGGTAGCAAACACTGTTCAAAAATATTTCTCTGGGAGAAAACAGGCGGAAAAGAATGAATAATTTTCAAAGAAGTAAGGATTTTTTTTTTAAAGTTAGTTCATTTTGCAACTTGGAATTTCTATGGCCATGAGGAAATGAGGAAAACAAAACTCAGCCCTGATGATAGGTTTCCTATACCCATGAGAATGCTGAAGTGGTATCAGCTTGAAACAATTACTGGTGTACCATATTGATAGAGTTATCTCATTTTCTTTGTTATTTCTCCTACCGCTTTTGGGAGAAGGAAGTGCTTTTTCCATATCAGCATCTTTTTGTACTTTTAAGAAGATAGGCTCTTTTCTCCCCGGAGAAAGCTGTTTGTCAAGGTCATTGGCCAACTGGACTAGAACTCAGGTTCAAATCCACAATAATTTCTGGTATTGAATTACCCCAAGTATCTCTTTAATCATCGAGTCTGTTGTTATTATTTGTTTCTCAAGCATTAAACTCTTTTGTTAAGTGCTCCCTATTATTGTTCCAAGGAACAGAAATCTTTGGAGTTTAACAATTTTGAGTTTGAATCTTGCTTCTGCCATCACTAGCTGGGTAATGCAGGGCGACTTGGTAAACCTTACCTGCCTTGGTTACTCCAGAAATGTCCCGTGTGGTTTGCTTCTTGGAACCCTTGATTAGTTGATCTGGTTATTGATTCAGTGATTGAAAATAAATCTAGTTAGAAAATTATCTGAGGGGATAAAGTTATGTCTGTAGTGTGCAGAATCCTCCCCACCACTAAATTCCTCTTCTGTAAATTGAAAATTAAATGACAGAGCAGATGCGAAGTGCTTGACGTAATGTGTGGCAATGTAAGGATTCAATAAATGCTATAGTCACTTTTAATAATAAACACTTTCTGATTAGAATCACAGATCAATCGTTTCCCTGATTAAAGGCACTTCATTTATATGTACATGTATGAATATAACATGACAAGAAATAGCATACACATGTCAACAACACCGTTCTTCCAATGGTTGGTGGAGCCAATAACTTTATCCTCCTCTTCCACACCACACAGCCTTGGTAACCCCCCCTTCAGAATAGATGCTTTGTTCACTCTCCCACTAGTTTCCTCCTTCCATTTGACATATGAAACATCCCCTGTTGGTGTCTGTTGGCATCTGCCTTTAAGAAGGAGAAGACCCATAAGAGCAAGAGTATTCAGAACCAGGAATTAAATGCTCAGGGGGCCCTGGCCTCTAGGTGCAAAACTTTGACCCTGCTGTGGTCACTGACGAGCTCATCACTATATAAAATGCTTCTCAGGGACTTGTGAGGCGCTCAGTTGTTTAAGCGTCTGCCTTCAGCTCAGGTCATGATCCCAGGGTCTTGGGATCAAGTCCCACATCAGGCTCTCTGCTCTCTCTCTCTCTCTCTCTCTGACAAATAAATAAATAAATAAAATCTTTAAAATAAAATAAAATAAAATGCTCCTCAAAGTCAAGAAGAAAGTCAGTGGGACCAAGGACTTCCTATGAACCTCAGCACATTGTGCTGTTTCGTTCCTTTCCAGGAGCATTTTTAGAACCATGCTGCTGTCTAGTTGATAAAAAAAAAAATTCACTGCATAGGGTCCACCTATAGGTCTGTGCACGAGGTAGAAGTAGTTCTTAATATTTTTTCATCCTTTCTGACCTTGAGCAGCCTAGAAAAATATGGTTGGAAGACTCTGCTATAGCTCAATGGGCTGCTTTTCCAGAGAAGACAAGTAGGAGGATGTGTTCCTCTGGGTTCTCCAAGAACCAGATACCGAAATGAGATGAAGCATGCCAGGATGAAAAAAGGGAAAGGTCTGGGAGAGTCAGCATGTAGGGACCTGCTGTGGCTGGGAGTGGCGAGGCAAGTCCATTCCGAATGGAGCAAAGAGGGAAGGAAGGTTGGATGGACACGTCCTCGATGGTCCTGCAGCCTACAAAGGGTCAGTCAGGTGGGCAAGGGGTCTTTGAGTGAGACTCAGCAGTCAGAGGAGCCCTATGTCACCCGGGCACAGACCTGCCTTGGTACCCCTTTCGTGAGCAGTCATTGTCTGGGACTAGTCCAAAGAAGGTGTCACCTTGGTGCAAACAGGAGATGCACTTCAGATCAGAGCAGTGGGGGGTCACTTTTGCTCCCTACAGTTGGAGGTCCGCACGGTACATTCTCCTGACCTGGCCACTCCCAGGATCTCTTAGAGAGACCTCAGACAGCTGGAGAAGTGAGAAAGGCTGCCTGTGGAACATGGGCGCCAACCCCTCCTCAAGTCCCCCCCCACATACACACATGGAAACACACGCTATGAATACGCACATGCTCGGGGAGACCTGTGTCCTCTGAAAGGCACAGATAGATACTTTTCTACAAAATCATACACATCAGACTCAGTTGTGTGGGCTTGGCATGCCAGCACGGGGACCACCCCATCACTCTGCCCGGGTTCCTCACAGCCAGCTCCCCAGCAGAAGCTTTGGTTTGTATGTCCTCTGACATGAAAAATGTCTCAGCAGTGGGGTTAGGTGAAGTGTTTAAAAAAAAGAAAAAGAAAAAGAAAGAAAGAAAGAGAAAAAAAGAAAGAAAGGAAAAAAGGAAGAAAAGAAAGAAACAAAGAGGGAAAGAAGGGAAAAAGAGAGAAGGGCAGAGATAGAGTGAGAGAAAGCCAAGAGTTTCTGAATCACATGGCTGGCCTCAGTCTGCATTCTGCCTGGGGCAAAGAAAGAGCCAGAAAAGCTCTAGTTAGCTCCATCAAATTCCCCAAAAGGGAGGTGGCCTTGGCAGCAAGGGGGCAGGAAACTTCTTAAAGTCATTAAAATAGTTAAGTCAATGAAACGTCTGTGGGGAAGTCAGCGGGGTCTTAGTGGAGCAATTCCAGAGATCAGTCCTTTGGGCCCCGGAGCCCTCCCTGGCGGTGTCCCCGCTCCGTGGGAGGCACAGAGCCGAGCTGAGTGGAGGGACAGGACTTGCCCAGAAGGAGAAGTTGGACAAGCTGAGGAGCCAGGCTGAGCTGGAGGAGGACAGCCCAGAGTGGGAGCAACAACGCATGGACAATGCCTTCCTCCAGCAGATGTTGGAGGAGAACCTCGCCCATTCATTCAGCAGGTTTGGACCTCCTAATCTTTAAGCTGGGCACTGTGAATGCAATTCACTATCAGCATAAAGAGAGGTGGTCCCTGCCCACATGAGGATACACTTTAGTTGAGAAGACAGGCATTAATAAAATAACCCACAAATAAGGGTCAAAATGAGATGATGGCAACTAGTTTAAAGGGGCCCTGTGCATTCATGCTGAGAAAAGATGTAACAGGGAGATTCAGTTTATTCCAGAATGTTGAAAAGAGTCCCCTGAGTCATCCGCTAGGTGAGATTGGAAGAGTCAGACCTCAAGTTGCACAGAAGAGCAGGGAGAGCTCAGTGGCAGAGGAAGCACACGGGCAGCGGCCCCAAGGTGGGAAAAGAAATGGCACCTGGGATACTGGACTACAGAGGGAGGCCAAGGGCACCGCAGCCTCACAAGAGGCTGGAGATGCACCAAGGGCAAGATTAAGGTCCAGTGATCCCTTTTAGAGTCTTCATTTCTGCACCAGGAGGCAGATGAAACCATGGAACATCTTTAGAGAAGTGAAATGGGCTCAAAAGATCAGTAGGGGACTACGTTGACATGAGTCGGCAATGACTCAGATGTAGGCTGAGACAGCAGGATTGACTCCTGGGTTTCTAGCTTGCACAGCTGGCCGACCAGGGGTGCCTTCATAGACAGGGGGAAGAGGCTTGGGTTGGAGATGGGGCATGTGCCTTTGAGACATTCAGGAAGAAGTATCAAGCAGGCAATCAAATACATGGCTCTAGTTTCTGACAATGGGGTAAGAAGGTAGCCTATGTTGCATTCTGTTCCAGGGTCCTAGCAGGGGCTCATGGGGGAGAGAGGATACACTGGAGAAGGGCGTGGGTTGGGCCAGGGCAGGAGGCTCTTTGCAACTCCTCGATTCTCTCCCCAGTGCCACTAGAGCAGCTTTCTACACTGAGCCCTTGAGTTAGGCTACTCAAGAACTTCTGCACTGAATAAACAGGGCTTGAAAGTACCTGGTTAGGAAAGGATCAGAGGGGACCTAAGAGGGGGGCTCTTGAGACCTTGATGGAAGGAAGTCCTGGGGCCTCATATTTATTCTTCATACCCCAAATGTGAGCTCTCCACAGTCTAACAACACTGTTGACCTTGCCTGTGATTTGGTTTCCTGGGAACCTAGGAGAGCACAGTGTGTTCCTGTGCATGGACACAATGTTATCTTTGGCTTGGCCTGACGCTGCCCCAGGCACAGAACAGTCCAGATGGTGCTCCTGCCACCTGGAGGACAGAGCAGGGATGGAGCCTGGTCGTCCGGCTCTCTGCCCCGTGCTGCAGGGGTACAGAGACTGAGGGGAGCAGGGAGACACGGACCTGGCTTCCCCCAAGAGGTTGTGTACATCCGTGTCAACAGTTCCAACAAGGGTTCCCAGAAGTTGGGAGTGGGCACCAATACATTCCTTGGGAGACAACTGGACCCCTTCTCCCATAGATCATCCATCGGTCCTGCTATCCAAAAGGGGATAATGGGGGGGATGAGCCAAGGCCAGTCTGGTTTGTCTGTTTTTATATGTTTTAAATGTTATTGGAAATCTTCCTGGGGTGGGCAGGGTTAAGGACAGAGGTACCCTCTGAATTGGGGAGAAGAAACAAAGGAAAGCACTGCAGCCCCCATCTCTCCTCACCTGGGGTCTGTCCATTTTGCATGAAGCATGAGTTTTCACCTGCTCAAGAGTTCGGCAGTAAAGACCCTGTCCCTGTGGGCAAGACCTGGAATTTTCCTGCCTTGCCTACGAGTGGGTGGGTGAATTGTATTCTGCAGCAGTCTTTGGAAACCCATATGGCCTTCCTACTAAACTTTGTCTCCTAGTCTCAGCCTTGACAATACTACAGGTGACTTAAATAATCTTTATCTGCCCAATTCCTCTGTCTACACTGAGCAAGGAATAGGAGTGTCACTTACTGGGCTCCTTACAAATCCAACATATACAGAAGACTATTAAATATATCAACCCTTAGGGATCTTGCTTTGGGTTAAAAGTGAAACATCCTCTCATTTGAGAGAATTCAGCTCTTGGGGAGAACTGAGCTAGACTTCCAACTGCCATACTGAATATGATCTGGGACAAGGATATGATCGATACTTTTTTCATCAATAAGGGTGAATTAATCATAGAACTATTACAATGCAGGAGAAACTGAGAAAAAAATGTTCTTGTGCTTTTCCCTGCACTCACAGACTGGCTGTACAGAGTTCTCTTCCAATGGCACCGCCAAATCCATTTCTACCCTTTTTCTCTCTCCCCTGCCCCCCCAGAGCTTGGCCTGTAAGGATCCCATCAATAGGTTTCTGTTGGGTTCAAACACTGGGGCGGGTGGGGGGTGGGGGACTGGCAGGAGGTCAGAGAGTGAGAGAGAGTAAGGTCAAGGCATTTTTGACGCCCTTCTCTCCTGGGCTTTTGTGGTCTTGTCCATCTACTAAGGGTACAACTCCTCCTATCATACGGTTCCTCTTCTATATTACCGCTCTTACTAGGTCCCAGTAACTCTGCCTTCTCTCCTTGACCCTTCAAGCCTGGGGGTGACAATGCCACTCACTGTCTCAGCCGCATGCTACCTCACTGTCCCTTCTGACTCCCTGTCCATGCCTCTACAATGAGTTCCCTTTTTAACACTCTTCAAATATTGCCTTGAAGGTACTCTGTCTTCTCTTGAGACTCGGGTATTACACTATCCTACAAAGAGTGGATAAAAGACATCTGAATTTCAGTCAAGATTTCTGGCCATGTTCACCCACTGCCTGCTACGTACACCAACCAGTCACCTTGGAGAGAGTTGCCTCTTTGGGACGCTGTGCCCCTCACAGGCTTATCTCCCTGCATAGACTCTGTTTACACGCCAACACACAGGGAGAGCACACGGCATATGAGTGTATCTGCATTCTATATGCCTGCAGCCCCACATGGCTTAGAACTTTGACGTTCTAGAAATCTGCAACCTCCATTAAATTTAGAGATTAAAGTATGTGATGTGATTTCCAATTTCACAATGCCTTCTGCATGCCTCTCAATATCAACTGAAAAGACCAAATAACACTATTATTGTTATTCCATGTGTATTTGAAAAACGGAGATTTCTATGACCCCATCTTCCCTCCTACCAAAGAAGGAATTGAGGAAACATGACATGGTTTTAAATGTTCATGGCTGAACATTTCTTTAGCAAGAAAAAGAAATAATGTAATGTTCTTATGCCCTCCTGAACTTGGCATGATTATGTGCTTTGGAGCAAAACTCATGATTCTACATTTAATTGGAAACTCTTCTTCATTGCTGTGTGCAATACTGAATGAATTGTTGCAATCAGATTTGGACCATTTGCTTTCAGAGCATTTGCTGAGTATCCTGGAGTTAGGTGGGAGGGACAGCTAAAGGCGCTTGTCTATATTGGACCTTTACCATATGGTTCCCAACATGGAGAAGTTGGGCTTTGCTGATTCTGGATAAGAGAGAATAATGTGGGGCACCTGGGTGGCTCAGTCAGTTAATCATCCAACTCTTAGTTTCTTCTCAGGTCATGGTCTCAGGGTTGTGAGATGGAGCCCTGTGTTGGACTCCCATCTGAGCACGGAGTTTGCTTCGGACTTTGTCTCTCTCCCTCAGCCCCTACTCTATATCTCAAATAAATAAATAAATAAATAAATATATATAAATCTTAAAAAGAGAACAATCCACTTAACTTTTTACTGAGCATATATTATGAGACAGAAACTATACTAAGCATTTTGCATGTAGTATCTCCCAATACTCACCACAATGGGGCAAAATGTTATTATCATTCCCATTTTACAGACTGAGAAACTAGGGCCCAGAGTACTGAAGTGATTTCTCTAAGGAGAGAGAGCTAGTGAGTGTTGGTCACGACTGGAACTCGGGTTAAAAACCTCAAAACTCTAGAACACCTCTTTCATCCTGCCCTTTGGTCCCTTGTTTCTGGGCAAAGATAAGGTTTTAACTTTGTCACTAACTAGCTATGTGATGTTAGATAATTCTCTTTATCTTCTGGGCTTCAGTTTCCACATCAGTAAAAACAAAGAAGCAAGGCTCAAAGAAGTTGAAGCTCTAAAATAATTTGATACTAATATTTATGTAAAAACAAATCCCCTGATAACAGGTAGTATCAGTCAGGATTCAGAAGTCGCTGTAGGTATACAAGCCAGAAGACATCTCACTCAGGGATTTAGGTATTGACACAAGTGATTGGAGGGCTAGAGGAGCAGGTACTGGGGTGCTCTGGTAGGAACGATCCCCAGAACAACCCTGCTGATTAGGAGGCTGGGATGTGGGACTCCTGTGCCAGAAGCAGGTATTAAAGCAAAAGGATTCTGAGTTCAAAGTCAAACAGCCCTTGGAAACAACCCCAGCTTTTCTATTTCTGAGTTGGGCAATGTATACAGCCTCTCTGAACCTTAATTTCTACAACTATAAAATCAAATTACAAATATGAAAATACTCTGGACAGTTATTAGCGCATAGTAGGTAGTCCATCAAGTTTTGCCTTCTCCCCATCCCCTGGGGGTGGAAATATGCTTATTTGAGAATAGTGGGGGAAAAGAGTGTAAGCTGAAACAATGGAAACAATGACAAAGAGGTAAAATGGGGCCAGAGAATAAAGGTTTTCCTTAAAAAAAAAAAAAAGTTAGCAAACAAGCTTGAATTCTACAGGTGATAAGGCTGATAGTAGTTCAGGATTAGGAAAGTAGTATGAGAATTCAGTGCTTTGGGCAAAAATATGGCAGCCATAATCAAGAAGCAAGTTGTTCTCACAACGGTTAATAAAAGATACATGCCTTTGCCAACCTCTTTAAAAGAACGTTCCTCTCAATTGCATGGAAAATGCCCCTTTGGAAGCCATAGAACTAGACTTGAGTCCTTATTATTGGGAAATATTTAATTGAAACAAGGCCTCCCACTGTTAAGCTTAGAAGTAGATTGTATCCTCCCAATAGGTGCAGTCTGGTGGGTCAGGGCCATGATACCCCCTGAGTCACAGGTAAAAAGACTGAGAAAGAGTGATCATGGTAAGACACAACTGATCTAACTCTAAGCAGACTGTGTTCCCCAGAAGGTACAGCTATGTGGTAATCGCATAATGAGAAAACAGTAGAGATCCTCCAATCTGCCCAGGCATGAGTTTGGGCTGAGAAATCAAGTGACCTCTTAGTAACACAGCATCTGTAAAATCATTCAGGGTTTCAAGTGATTACAACTCAAGTGAACTTGGATGGAGAAAAAAGTAATTTCGTCCAATGTCAAGAAACTTTAGAATGAAAATGTACCTTAGAATGTATCTAGGAGTTGTTTACAAGTAGATTTACCCTCCCAACAGGTACTTAAAAAATTTGAGGGCTCAGTAAAATTTGATAAAAATCATAGACCATCTACTTGCAAACCCACATGTTTTAAATAAGGTAACTAAGCCTAGAGGGTTAAGTAATTGGACCAAGGTCACCAACTAGCTAGTAGCAGAGTCAGAACTGGAGCTCACATCTCCTGACTTTCAGCTGAATGTTTTATCCTTCACTTTATCTTGCCTTTGGCTCTTGTTTCTGAAGGAACTGGGTCCCCGTATTATGGTGTTGATATGAGAAATGTTCAGCTAATGTCTATTTCTGGGACCAAAAATAGGCCACTGGAGCCATCTTCCTGGGCCTCTGCGAGGTTCTTGGGACCCCAAGGTCTCCATGATGACATCCTGGAGGGGAAGTATCCCTTCTACAATGCACTCAAGGGAATCATACAAGAACAGGTTCACACGCTCAAGCCAAAGGACACGTGCCAGGGTAGGGGCTGGCTCAGTATGCACAGATTTCTTCTGAACCCTTGACTGTTACAGAAAGTATTAAACATTTCCTCTGTTTTCCTCTAATGTCAAAACATGAACACCACAGAGTGCTCGTGACACTGAAAAGCAGTGTCTTGAAACACTACCAGCAAATCTTACACATATACCGGGGACCAAGAAAGTGAGAAAGAGAAAGAGAGAAACAGGGGGAGGAAGGGAGACAATACAAAAAAACAAAGGATTAGAGGAGAGAGAAAGAAAACAGATGCATGTGCCAATAAAGGCATTTCTCTCTGGGCCACACCCTCCATCAGAAGTTTGAAAGCTGGGCTATAATTCAGGAGCTCGGACGATATTTTGAGTCTCTTTCCATTGTTTCTTGGGGTCTGATTCTTACCAAGGATTCCCACAGGAAAATGGTTATTCTTCCAATTTAGTGAGGATCATTGACAAAGACCAATTCTCTCTATTCTTCCCTGTAGGTAAAGAGTGACTCACTAAGGCGGAGGGAGAAAGTCCAACATCTCTAAGCGTTAGGACCCCCCAGCCTAACAATTTGTCATAGCAGCCACTCCTGCCAGTGGGAGCCTCCTGCCACAGTTCTGTCAGTGGTAACAGATGCTTCACAGAGGGTGGCCCTCCGTGATGGCATCCAAGAGCACTAACTCCTCTCACAGACAGTAGAAGCTCCTCTGCGAACCATGGAGACAACTGTCAGCACTTACTTAAGTCAGTGTCTTTTTTAGGTCTCAGTGTCTCTCAGCTCTTCCAGTGGCTTCTAGGTTATTCAACCAGAGGAAGACTGCACGTGACTCTCCCAGCCCCACTTCGGAGGCCCACTCCCAGCAAGTCCGTGGTCCCTTTGGATCAACACTTCGGCATTTTCATATATACCCTAAAGAAAAATCTCGTACGTGTTCACAAGGAGACCTGGCGAGACTCTTCATGGACGCGCATCTGTAATGGAAACAACCTGGAAACAACTTACACATCCATCTCCCAGAGATGAGATGAATAAACATTGCTGCATTTACAAAATGGAACAAACACAGCAGATAAAGTGAATGATACATAGATAAATGCAGCAACCCGGATGAATTTAAAAAATATAATAACAAAGAAGAAAAGCAATATGTAGTAGGATACCGTTTAGATCAAGTTCGAAAGCATGCAAAATAATGCTTTTTAAGTCTATACCGAGAAAGGGAATAGAGACCCAAAGAAAGGGAGAAAAGAAGTCGTGGACACATTTGGGGGAAGAGGGTTCAAGCAGAGGAAAAAGCAAGAGCCTAGGGCCTGAGGGGAAAGCATGTTTGATGTGTTTGCATAAGAACTAGTGGGTCCATGTGGCTGGAATAGTGTATGTGCAGGAAGGGAAAGTGCAGGAAAGAAGCCAGAGACGTGGTCAGTTGTCAGACCATGAAGGGCCATGTTGTTGCTACGATAAAGTTTTGACAAGGAAATGTGTGGTGAAAGTCCTAAAAATAAGGCCCAATACAATGTCTTGCATTGACATCTGCGGGAAAGGAGGAGGGCCTCGAATGGCCAACCCACAATTCCCCTCCCCATCTGCTCCTGCACAAAAGATGCCCTAGCTGAACAATGGCTTATGCAATGGAAAAGGTGCAGTTCCTCTGATCCCTAAGTCATTCAACCAATTACATCCTCCTGGGGAGTCAGGGGGCACCACAGCCTTGATACCACAAAGCCTGCCTTCCACCACCCCTGGTTGTTCACCTGTTTCTGAGTGCAGCCCCCACGTGGCCATGCATGGCAGGCACTGTACCCCTCCCCCAGACTGTGACTCAGTCTCATCTGTCCAGTGCTGGGCATCCTGTGTCTGACCATTAGCCATGTCCAGAAGCCCACAGCGGGAATTCCTCCCTCACCAACAGCGTGGACAGGAGAGGATTCTAACAAGGTCACATGATCTGACTTATGTTTAAACGGATGCTGGCGACCACTGAAATGAACCAGAAAGACGCAAAAACAAGAATACCAAACACAAGGTTGTGCGCCATCCAGACGTGATCATTATCTCATATAGACTAAGAGCAGACGTGGTAGAGGGGAGCCATGGCTGGGTTTGAGATGGACTGAGAAGGGGCAGTCAGTAGGATTTGCCCTGAAATTGAACATGGGTGTGAAGGAGAGACAGCAGTCAGGGCTTTTGTTCTGATGACTGGTTGCCCTTTACTCATGTGGGGAAACTGGGAGAAGGACTGTTTTACCGTGAATCTCCCAGTCTTAAACAAGGTGTTGCACAAAGAAGACTAAAAGGGGGCGGGAGGAGATTAAAAGGGAAAGAATGGATCCAACTCATTTTGTCAGGCTTGTATGGTCTTGATATCAAATCCAATTCAAGAAGACAAATTGCATATAGATCAGTTTCACTTATGAACATGATATAAAAATCCTAATTAAAATACCAACTATAATGGAGTGCCTGGGTGGCTCAGTCAAGCATCTGCCTTTGGCTCAGGTCATGACCCCAGAGTCCTGGGATGGAGACCCGCATCAGGCTCCCTGCTCACTGGGGGTCTTCTTCTCCCTCTCCCTCTGCCCTTCCCCCACACCCCTTCCCTGCTCATGCTCTCTCTCGCAAGTAAATAAATAAAATCTTTAAAAAAATATATCAACTATCAGAATTCACCTGAACATAAATCATGGTCATATAGGGCCCATTGAAGAAAAATGGTTTAGGAAGAGAAAATATAAAACTATTAAAATAATTGATCGCAGTGACAGAGTAAAGAAGAAAAAATCACATGATTATCTCAATAAATGCAGGAAAGTGCATTGAATAGGGGCACCTGGCTGGCTTAGTCTGTAGAGCATGTGACTCGATCTTGGGGTTTTAAGCTTGAGCCCCATGTTGGGTATAGAGAGTACTTAAAAAAATAAAATCTTNAAAAAATAAATAAATAAATAAAATAAAATAAAATAAAATAATTGATCACAGTGACAGAGTAAAGAAGAAAAATCACATGATTATCTCAATAAATGCAGGAAAGTGCATTGAATAGGGGCACCTGGCTGGCTTAGTCTGTAGAGCATGTGACTCGATCTTGGGGTTTTAAGTTTGAGCCCCATGTTGGGTATAGAGAGTACTTAAAAAAATAAAATCTTAAAAAAAGGAAAAGCATTGCATAAAATTCAACATCTAAGTTTTTAAAATAAACTCCTAGGAAACTGGGAATAGAGAGGGGAACTTCTTTAACCTGATAAAGGCTTTCTACTAATGATCTACTGCAATCATCAAATTTAATTAAAAAATTTTAGATGCAATTTCCTTTCAAGTTAGGAACAAGACATGAATGCCTTGGTGTCACTGCCACACCTACACAGAGTTCAGGAAGTCCTGGTCAATGCATTAAGACCAGGAAGGAAGGAGACCAAATTGTTACTATTTGCAGTTACAATACCATGATCAAATGCATGGAAAACCTAAGAAAATCAGTAAACAATTATAATTAAAAGAGAGTTCAGTAAGTTTATTTTATGTGTGTGTATATATTTTTGGACACACACACACACAAAACTTAATAGTGTTCCTATAAATAAGGAATAACCAATAGAAAATATAACAGAATATAAATACCACTCCTGGTAGCAAGAAAAACTATAAAGCATATAGACATCAACTAAAGAAAACACAAGAGCTTTATAGAGAATAAAATTTAAACTATTAAAGCACTTACAAATCAGAAAACCTAAATAAATGGAACATTAAATATCATATATATTAACAGCTTGCTTTAACATCATATAGAATTAATTCTTCCTTGGTCAATCTCTAAATTCAATGCAATTAGAATTAAAATTCCAGAAAAAAATTTTCATATAAAAAATGGATTCTAAAATTTATGTGGAAAGTAAGAATTCTCAAAGGGTTAAGGCAAAACTAAAAAGAAGATAAATCAGGTAGTAGGACATATTGAAGGAAATGAAGAAAACCTTTATTGATAAAGCTAACACAGGTGGCAAACTGAGAGACACCCCCAGCTAAAATCCACAAATGACTAAATGTCAAGATGTGGAAAGAAATTCTTGTAATCTGGTTAAGTCAATATTGAAAATGAAGTTCAAAGCAGAGAAAATAGAGGGAATAACCCACCCTTTGAGATAATAAGACAAATTAGAAAGTCATAATCATAAATACCAGCAAAGTCAGGAAACACAGTATAGGAAAACAACAAACAAACAAACAAAAACAAACAAAACAAAAAAACCCAAAACCATGGGCAAAGATATAAGTAGGCAAATCACAGGAGGAAAACCCAAGTGGCTAATAATTATATGAAGAATGTACTACCTCATTCATTATCCAATTAATGTAAATTAAAACTAAGGTGCTATACCACTTAATACACAGAGATTGCCAAAATTAGAAAGCCAGAGAATAGCAGGTATTGGTAAGGATGTGGAAAAATGGTAATCCTGGTGCACCACTGGAAGAAGTACAAAGCAATGCAGACTTTCTAGAAAGCAACCAGCAATGCTTAGTGAAATTAAGATGCATATCCACAACCACCCCTAAACCCTACTCCTGTGCATATAATTCAAACAAATTCTCACTTAAGTGTGTACAAAGACATATTAGAGGCCTCTCATGCCAGACTGTATGTGGTAGCAAGGATTTGGAGCCAACCTATATATCCACTGATGAAGGAAATGGACAAAGAAAATGTGTGGTATGATACAATGGGATCATATGTATCCATCAGACATGGCAAACGAGATTTGCACATAGCAACATGGATGAATCTCAAAGTGTTGAGTAAAAAAAGAATAACAAAAAGACGAGATTCCAATCCTGACAGCAATTATGTAAATCAATCGGTCAACCGATGCATAATTACGTTATTTTTCAAGGATACTCATGTCTCCACAAACAGGGAAGATGGGCTCCAAAGACAGAGTACAGTACAGCGAGTGTGAGTAGAAGGAAGGAAGTGATACTACAGATGAAGGGGGAAAACGTAAAAGTAAGAAGAGGGGTCTTACAGGGACTGACTGATGTTGATAATGAGTCATGAAGAGTAGAGTTTTCCTAACTCAATTCTGCCCACCAGAGGCCTATGAAAGACAAAGCAAAGAAAGGAAAAGAACCAAAAGGGGTGTTGAAAATTCCTTCCTGCCGAACTGTTACTTGATGTTCTCAGATGTCTGTCTCACTTCTTCAGGAAAGACTGAACCCATTCGCTAGGCCTTGGTCAAAGAAAAGGTGTCTTCCCCAGGATAGTCACTTAACTCTGGAAGCCTCAGTTTCTAGACCTATAAAGAACAGCTCCGATGGGCGAGGTCAAAAAGGTAGATTAAAGGAGCTGACCCACGCCCCTCGATAGAGGGCATCCGCTTCTGAGGAAGCCCTCTGTACCTGGCAGCCACTGGTATTTAGAAATACAGATGATCCGCCCTTGACAACATCTGAGAGGTGAATGAGTCAACCATTACCGTGGAACCAGATGAGCAGAAGGATGTGACCTGCCCATGGTCCAGAGATAAGGGGGAGACCGGAAATGAGATGTCAGCTTGAGAACTCAGTCTGCATCCAGTTTTGTTCACTAACCTCATTGCTTCCTCGAGCTTCCTCGAGAAGATATATATATATATAAATTCATTTTTCTGGGCCCAAGGGGAGTTTGTATTCATGACATGATTAAATCCATATGGCTGACAATATTTCTGGCTGCTGGGACATCGCAGAGGGAACAACAGATACAGAAAACAGAGAAGACTATTTATCCACATCAGCTCTTTTAAAGGATATAACGCAATTTCCAAATCATGCCAGTGATTGTCCAAAATTGGGAGCCTAAGTGCCTATAGGATTAGTAAGAGGAAGTCACAAAGCAGATTATTATGGACCAGGGTGTCCTAAGACAGGGTCAGCAAGCTGTGCAGTACACCTTGCAGGCCGTCATTTGGAGACCCGGCAAAGTAGAAAAGGAAGAGAAATTTAAAACCAGGGCTCTCTGCCCATCCTCTAGAAGAAAGTCTTAATTTCTTTGTCTCCAAAATCAAATGGGAATGTTAGCAAGTTGCTGCCAACAGTGGGAAAGCCTGTCATTTTGATGGACTGCTGCTGTCCCTGTAAAGGCATCAACACTGTGAACCATTCTGAACACATGAGAACAGCCCCCAAGGCTGTCCCTAATCAGAGGGCCCAGCCAGGATGGGGACATCGGCTTCAGCTGCAATGTCAAATATAGTGAAAGTTTACATGGGGCTTTGCATCCAAACAGGATGGTTTACAAGAACCCAAGCCTCGAAAGCCCAAAGCCAGAATCTCGAGGATGCCTTGGAATGAGCCAGCAGTATTATTTAACTAAACAGGCTCTTGTCCTTCTTGTTTACTTTCTCCTCCCTCTCTCCTTCAGCTATTTTCTGTTATTTTTTCACACGCAAAAATGGAGAGCTTTTTGGTATCTGCTTTGTAATCCAGTGCATATGTTCCCATCTCTAGGGGCCAACAATTGCACTCTTTCCCCTACTGTATGCCAGGAGAAAATCACACATATTCTCTTCACTGTCTGTTACACTGCTATTCTGTTTCCTCCTATGAACTCTGACTTCTGCTGCTAATCCACCCCTTTACAGGCAGGGTGTTCCCCAAAAATCACTCCTTGGGTTAAGAGGAAATCATTTTATTTTACTTTTTAAAGATTCATTTATTTGAGAGAGAGAGAGAGAGAGAGAGAGAGAGTGCGTGCAAGCATGCTGGGGGAGGGGCAGAGAGAGAGAAAGAATCTTCAACCAGATTCCCTGCTGAACACGGAACCTGATGACACAGGGCTCCATCCCAGGACCCTGAGATCATGACCCGAGCCAAAATCAAAAGCTGGTTGCTTCACTGACCAAGTCACCCAGGTGCCCCAAGGGAAACATTTTATATTGAGTCTCCTACTATACAGTGTTCTTGTCCTTATTTTATTTTGAATAACACGGTTCTTTTCAGGGAAGATACATTACCCCAAAACACCCTCGATCGATGCAAGATTCGGATGTTTGTAAGTGAAATTGGTGAACTTTAATGCATATTTAATTATTCTTTCACTTAGGTGAAAAGCCTCACATTTGTGAGAGCGAGCGTTAATGTGAACAAGCCTTTTAAATATCACTTTTTGCAGTATTACAGTAAGTGGTTGCATAGGGGATGTTGAGAATATGCAACAATAGGACAAAGGAAAGAAAACAATCCTCCTAAGGCTATGCTGTTGCTTGGGATAAACTGAAATATGAAAAATATGTGGGAAAAATATGATTATAGAAATATTTCTTTATATGAACGTAACATATATACAAAATGGTATTAGTGTATCAATTTTATATGCATATAAAATGATTTTTAAAGTCTATGTAACCAAATTAATAAATCAAGTATTTATAAGTAGATGGTTGGCGTTTCTTGCTGTATCTTTAAAATTCAGGGGAGAGGAAGGAAAGGGAGAACTTGGAAAATGGAAGAGGGTCTCATACTTGACATTGCCTTCTATTAGGACATAAATGGTAAACACATAGACCAGAGCTGATTCCTAACTGAGGTTCAAGGGGGAGAAGAAGAGCCATTGCATTCACAGCGAATTCATTTCTTTCCTCAGGGTTATGGAGACAGTATGTTTGCCTGAGTGTTTATCTTGACTCCAGACCCTTAGTAGAAGATGGCTCTTCTCTACACAGGACCATGCTTGTTTGTGAATCAAGCACTCTTCAGTTGACATCAGAAAATGGGGGAAATGCTCTTGCAAAAGGAGCCACTCTCTTATTCCAAGAATGCCAGTCCCTGGCCAAAGATGGGGGAAAGAGCCTTTGAGGACTACCTTCAGAGTCCTGTCACAGGACAAATGACAGAGCCAGGCTCTGCACTTTATAGACAGCATTTTTTTTTTAACCCCAAATGGTTATACTCACTCCATTGACCAGCTTGGCCTCTGGATGACTTTCTGCTCTTTCCAGAAATCATTAAATCCACTCCCTTGCACTGGCTCCCATCCCCCACCCCACCCCAAAGGATGAAGACTTGGCACAGATGGGACTCTCAGAAAAATGCTTTGCAGGCTCTGAAGACAATTCCACAAGAGGAGTTCCAAAAGCTTAGAGGAAAACAACACAATCAGAAGTATATGACCTCCCAACGAGAATGTGCTGAAAAGAGACAACATTCCTTCGGGTTCCAAGTTCTGGGAGATTTCGTTTTAAGAATCATTTTATATTCCTACTTCATGTTTCAAATTTACAAGCCTTGCTTTGGACACCAAGTAGCCAGTTTTAGTCTGCTTACTACTTAATTAAAAGAGAAAGCCTTAAACTCCTTTTTCTTTTCTTCTTTGAACACCAAGGCTATAAACACAAGCACAATTGACCTGCTCTGCCTGTTAGCTTTTTTAGCAAAACAGCGAGACCCTGGTCCCAAGTCACAACACTCACCCCAGAGCTGGAGATGCAAATGTGTGTGATGAGTCATGAACCCTGTCTTCGTTCTTCAGTTAAGGAGGGTCTGAAAGCTACGGTTACATGGACTTGTCTCATTCGCAAGCCTGGTGAATACATCTTTCCTCCTCCTACAGTCTGTCCATATATCACACTCTGGTCCTAGTCTTTGCTGGGCAGTGATTTTGTCGTGAATTCATTACTATTCATTTTTCAACAGTCTCTCGGAGCACCTAACCTACTCCTTGTTGGGAAATCATGCCGCTTTAGAAACTTACTTTAACTCCTTCAAGCTACGAGGATATTATTTAGTAAATTCACCAAGGCAGTCATTTCCCATGTAGGAGTAGCTTACCCTTTAAAGGTTGTCAAGTAGCCAACTCATGACCTGATAGGAGGATCCGATAAATGCAGAGCTAATACAACCAATCCCGGTTAAGAAGTAAGTTCCTCGGGGGATCTAAAAAGAGAGAATGGGTCCAGGGAGATCTGCTAATGCTTTTGGACAGAACTCTCAAATTAGGAAATGAAGGAAAACAAATTAGACTTTTACATATTTGGATTTCAGAAGAGCATTTGATTCAGGAAAGTAATTTTCTGGTTAGATTAATGCAAGCTGGGTTGACTACGTTTGCAGCCTAAAATACACGATTCTAGTATGAGACTCATTAGATTCCCATTTCCCATTACCTCTAGAGAGCGCCTACTGCCAAACGCAGACATGTAAGATAAGTCCTTTCACTGTGCAAAAGTTTTAGGAAACTTTTTCCAGGAATTTTACCCAGAGGAAAACCCAACAGAAACAAAAACAATTTACATTTGTCCACACTAGAGCATTTCTCTGGGTTCTGCCAGACATTTTTTAGATAGTCTCCAATCAATTCCTCTGGCATCTCCCTACAACAATAGCAGACATTGATAAGAGTGCTTGCAGCAGTCAAATGGTTTCTTTGTACCTCGTGAGGTCAGATCTGCACAACCACTGGGTGGGTTTAGACCCGCTGCTCCACCTGAACATAGGCTTCTAGAGGGAGAGATTTTGTCTACCTTGCGGACTGTCCTATCCTGAGAACCCAGAAAAGTGCCTGGTCCACAGAAGGCATCGGCAGCCATTTGTTGGCTTGTGTAGATGAGAAAGCTCAGGGACCTCAAGAGGAATAATAAAGACACATTTGTTAAGCTCCCCAAAGTCTTTAGACAGCTGGTCCATTTATTCTGTTTTTGCAGACTCCAATATTTTACGAGGACACTACCTTCCTTTTTTTTGTCATAATTACACATAACAGGCACCCACCCCCACCCACTCTCACAGATATTCTCGCCATTGTCTCTTGCTTTTCACTCGAGCCTCTTCCTGAGAAATTCTATCTATGAACTCGAGTGTGGTGTACTAGTTGGAGAATTTTTCTAGCATACCTAAAATTAAGGACAAAGTTGTAAATTAAAAAGTAATAAAAACTTGAGCTGCACACCGTCAGAAACCATCGTTCACATGGCACAAAGTTGCTATGCGTACCACATTTGAGGCAATGCTATTATACTGGTTCCTTCTAACAGCTCCGTGGGAGAGACCCCCTGAGCTAAGCAAAGCAGGCATCGTTAGCTCCAGTTTAGGAATGAATCAACTGAGGGGAATGGACTCAGGGTCCTACAACCACCAAGCGGTAGCTTTTGGACTACGACCCCGTCTCCTCATTGCCAGCTCAAGCTCTTCTCCTATTTTCTCCCTCCCCCAGCATCCCTGGCGAAATCTATAGCTCAGCCGCTCCTTGCTCCTTGTTAGGGAGGCTGCTTGTACTGAAGGTCTAGTTTCTAGCTGTTTAGAAGCAATCATGAGAGGATGAGGCAGACACAGAGAGGTCACCTCAGGCAGCCTTAATTTGTAGTTGTAATCCAAGGGAGGAAGCACATGCTAGAAAATTGTTGGGGAAAACTCTAATTGGTAGTAATGAGAACAGGATATAAAAGGGTAGAGAGGTGGAAGGTGAAGGGGGAAAAAATAGCAATTAGCTTGGAAAAGACACAGTCCCTAGAAGCTTATTTTCATGTAGTATGGAACTGACCGAGGCCTGTTTTAGACGACGATGCCAACAGCAGTTACAGTAGATGACCGTACCTACTACGGGCCAGGATGTCACCCGCAGCGTTGCATGTATTCCTCAGGGCAGGTAAACTTCCCCACTCAGAGGGACGTTCTCAGGACCACACACCTGAGAGGAAGCAGAACTAGACTTTGGACAGGGTCTCTCTCTCTCTCCCCTAGAGTGCAAATTCTTTCCTTCGCTCTCCATTGGCTCAGTGTTGTTAGCTCAATGGTGAGGAAGGATTCACATTCACCTTCAGCATAGGACTACATTTTGGTCAGATGATGAGACCAAATAATGCTGTATACTGGTAGGTAAAAGCTTTCCTGGCCTGCAGGCCAGTTGAGATGGGCAGCTCTGAGATGTGTTCATGGCCTTGTAGTCCATATTCACCTGCGATTTGGCCTAAACATCTGGATGACTACAGAGGAGCCACAGGATCTCTGTCTTGCAGCACCCTACCTTGAGTGGACCCATACAGTGAAGTCCTGAAGTTGCCAAAAGTGCTGACAAAATCTTTAGGACTAGTCTGGATGAATACAGTGAGCCAAGGTCAAGTGGCTAGAGCCCAAAATAAGGCCTTCCCAGGCCACCATAATCTTGGCCCATATTTTTTATAGTGACTTGAAATGATCTTGCCTCTGGGCTCAAGAAAGGATGACAAAGGCAAGAGCGAAAATCTGTCCTTGTCCTCCCAGCTGTTATTCTGTTGACAGAAAGCTTCTATTATTTGAAGCTCTTGGCTCTCCCGTGCCCTTTAGCATCTTATTCTGATGAACTGTAGCAGTCAGAGAGTAGATAGTCCAGGGAGCAAAGAGATAGTTTGTCCTAATCCATCTCCTGTCTTTAATCTTTGAGAAGGCAGTGTATGAAAAGACCTTCTAAGTCTTTTTATTTTTAACCACTCAGTGTTTTGAAGCAAAGAGAGTGACAAGAACAGACAAAAACAAAACAAAACAAAACAAAACAAAACAACAACAACAAAAAACAAAAAACAACTTCTTTGGCAATACATCCCAGTTCACACGACTTAGGAAGTCAAATAAAAGGCCCACCGAGATTCCAGCCCATGGCTCTCCCCTCAAGGGAAACTAAAGAGAAAGCTCTCATAGGGGCACACTCCCACATTTTGAAGAAGCAGGCCAGGAAGTTGCAGTTGGCTACTCGCAAAGGAGGCAGAAGGAAGTTAAGACTTTCCAGGACTCACAAAAGTCTGGTGGCTTCATATGACAAGGAGGGAAGTTCACAGAAGAGTTTGATGTCCAAGGCTGGAGTTCCATAGGGACAGGGCGGTGGAGATGGTGTCTGTGGAAAGAGTACAAGGCCTGCCTGTGTCTCTTCAGGCAACGTCTCCTTAGAAAAGCGAAACTTGGAATTAGGTGCATCATTTCTTAAATTCTCTTGCAATGGTTCATCACATCAGAGTGTTCCTTAATAGCTATTTAGTTATTTTTTTAAACTTCCTTTCTCTAGTTTTTTCTTTTTTATTGAATTAAAACAAAACTGTTCCCATGAGAAGTCTAGCGGCTCTAACTCAGAAGTGTCCAAAACACCACTGGTCACCTGACTTTAGACACAGTACCTCAGAGGGCCTATGAACACCTCCTTCTTCCAATTTCTGCCATGAGACTGATTTTTATAATACCGTAAACATTATAAAATATCACAATCCTGTATCAAAGAACTAGTCACTGGAATTTACCTGAATTTACTGAAATTACCCCTGACCAGCCAGCTGAGGAGAGGAGATTCAAGGAGAAAAGATACCAGTCGGTATCAGTAGCTGTCCTCGTCTTCTCTCCCATGGATTCTAAGATGCAGCTCCCCCAAGTCTTTCCCTCCTTTAGAATACCAAGGTGGTTCTCAAATTCTCTCCCGTAAGGTTTGACCTCCTCTGTGGTAAACCACCTTTGCATCTCCCCACTCCACCTTCTGATGTCTTCACTTAGTTGCTACAGCTGTATCACTTCCGTGTGATGTGGGGGTTAGACCCATACCCTTCTCCACTCTTTTTCCACTCTCTCTCTCGTAGAGGCTCGGTACGGCTCCCTCTTGGCCGTAATCGCTGCTGCCTCACTGAGCTGGAGACAGGAGGAGGGAAACAAGAGGAGGGAAGAGTAAGAAGGCATCGGCATCGGTGTTACGACTCTCCCAGGGCTCTTCAAATGACCGGTTTACCCTCCCGATTTCTTACTGGGCCTATAATGGACAGCTAGGCTGTCTGTCCACTCTTTTACAAACCACTATCTTCTTGGGGGATTTGGAATAAGTTCTGTTGGACATTTGAGACTTTCCACATAATGTCACACTCCTAAGCATTCCTCCCCACTATCAGCCTTGATGCGTTGGCCCCTTTCTTCCCTTCTGCCCCAGGACAAGTTGTTGGTCCCATTTGGGAGCTGTCCAAGAGAACAATATGTCCGTTCCCCACATGCCCCATTGTGTTGGACTGGCAGTATAAGCCTCCAGCCCTTCCCGCTTACTCTCAATTCTCTCTGACTCCATGACTGCTTCTCCCAGGGATCAATAAGATTCTCCAGCAAATGGAACATTCAGAAGCATACCCGAAGCCACAATGATTTCTAAAGTGGGTGTGTGGATTAATTTCTCACTTTACCCCAGGACTCTTAAACGATAATGGAAATAATATTATAACTCAAAGTAAAAGCCACTAATTGGCATATTTTATACATAAGGTAAAAGATATTCTATAAAGCATGCCTGGCCTCCTGCATGACTATCAGCTTCCTTTGGCAGACCAAGGGCAACTGGCAAGTCTCTGTCCTCAAACTATCAGTGACAAACTTACTGTGGCACCTGCTCTCATCTTGGGGCCATTCTTCTTTGTTGTAATGTAGGTCTAGCCTCTTGATCCTCCTTTCTGAAATCATACTACCTTCAGCATTTTCTGAACATCTAGCTGGAAACTCCCATCTGTTTACAGAGAAACGGCTTCCTGTCCTTAAGAAATTCTCCGATTCTGAGTTCATCTCTGGCCTCCGGAGCCAAGAGCAGAGCCCTCTTTACAGCTACTGTCTGTTTGATTGAGACCCTGTTGAAATGCCGACAGTCCACATCTATCTTCCCTGAACGAGTCAGTCCGACCTCCCTGGCTTCCCTTATGTTGTCCCTCTCTGCCACCGCCCAGAAGCCTTGGATGCTGACACACTGGAGAAAAGCAATGTCCAAAACAACCACATCACAATGTGTGCACATGTACATCCCCCCTCCCACCCCCAACCCCACCCCTCAGCCCCGCCTTGCACGTTTCATTGTGTGACAATGGCCAGCATTAATCTTTAACTTTTAAGAATTGGTGGAAGCTCTTTAATTAGGAACATTAAAAACCAGAAGAGATTCAACATCAAAAGGAAATAATGACAATTTTGAAATAATAACACTTTAATTTGGAGTCCTTTCACAGTTCCGAAAGGTCATGGGTATGTTCACATTTATTCTTTGATTTTTTAAAACGTTTCATGATGGTAATTCTTGAGCATGCATGAAATAGAGTAGTATACTGAATCCTTATGAACCCAACATCCAGGTTCACCAATGATGAGCTCAATCCCGTCTCAGGTCAATCCTGTCTCATCTGTAACATATGCACCTTTCTGTCTGACCCTCCCTGGGTTGCTCTGAAGCAAATCCCAGATACTGTATCATTTCATCCATAAATATTTTAGGATATATCTCCAAATGATAAGATTTCTAAAAAGTTACATCTAAGAACACTTAAAATAATTCCTTAAATGTCATAAAGTATCCAATTAGTATCCAAATTTCCCTTAAATGTTTATAACACTGTTTTTATAGCTGTTTTTTTGAAACCAGGGTCTAAAAATTTCCACCCATTGGGCTCCTGGGTGGCTCAATGGGTTAAAGCCTCTGCCTTCAGCTCAGGTCATGATCTCAGGGTCCTGGGATCGAGTCCCACATCGGGCTCTCTGCTCGGTGGGGAGCCTGCTTCCTCCTCTGTCTGCCTGCCTCTCTGCCTACTTGGTTTTTTTTGTTTTGTTTTGTTTTAAGGTTTTATTTATTTATTTCACAGAGGGAGAGAGATCACAAGGAGGCAGAGACGCAGGCAGAGAGATGGGGGAAGCAGGCTCCCCGCTGAGCAGGGAGCCTGATGCGGGCCTCGATCCCAGGACCCTGAGATCATGACCTGAGCCGAAGGCAGCGGCTTTAACCCACTGAGCCACCCAAGCGCCCTCTCTGCCTACTTGTAATCTCTCTCTCTGTCATATAAATAAATAAAATCTTTATTTTTTTTTAAAGATTTTATTTATTTATTTCACAGAGGGAGAGAGATCACAAGGAGGCAGAGAGACAGAGAGAGAGAGAGGGGGAAGCAGGCTCCCCGCTGAGCAGGGAGCCCGATGTGGGCCTCGATCCCAGGACCCTGAGATCATGACCTGAGCCGAAAGCAGAGGCTTTAACCCACTGAGCCACCCAGGCGCCCAATAAATAAAATCTTTAAAAAAAATTTTCCACCCATAGCATTTAGGTGACATGTTTCTGGACTGATAATCTACAGTCCCCTCCCCTCTTTTATTTTTGCAATTTCTTCGTTGAAGACACCAGGTTATTTATCCTGCAGAGTCTCCCACTGTCTGGGTTTTGCTAATTTTATTTCCACGCTGTCATCTAAGAGGTTCCTCTGCCCCCTCCTCCCTGTAAACTGAATGTTGAATCTAAATGCGTGAGCTGATTCAGGCTCCATTTTTTTTTGTTGCAAATACATGATAGATAGAGTTGTGTGCTCTCATCCAGACGTTCACCGTTACCGTCTTCTTGCCAAGTCAGCAGCCATCATTTATTTTTAAAACCTGAATCTACCCCGATTTTTTTTCTGGGGTGATAATATACCCATTTTCAAATATTTACTAAACACACCGCCAAGTTTTATTGTGGTCTTAGCCCATCTGCGTTTCTGTTAGTTCGGCTATATTCTTTAAGCATCAGCTTCCAAAATTCCTATTAATCACATTACTGTGCCACCCACTCTGCTAGGAGAGGCTTACCCTTGCTCCAATTCTTCCTTCCTCTGCCTCCTGCCCCACCCCCACTTCCTCTAGGAAGAGGATAGGAATACCTTGGATGGTGCATTTGGTATTTTTTTTTAAAAAAACTTAATTCAATTATTTAAGAGAGAGAAAGGGGGGGAGAGAGAGAGAGAGAGAGAGAAAACTGCTGGGGGGGGGAGGACAGAGGGAAAGTATCTCAAGCAGACTCCCTGCTGAGATCATGACCTGAGCCGAAATCAAGAGTCCAAGCTCAACCGACGACGCCACCCGGGAGCCCCGCATTTGGTATTTTGTCGTCATTCTTCTGGAGTATTGTCTTGTTTTGACAACATTTTCCTCTGCCTGGCCCATAGTGCCTTATCTTAACCTGCCTTCCTTTTCCTTCTCATTCTCACTTTTGCCCACACATGGTATTCTCAGTACATGAACACATTTCATTTCTTTGCTGCTAAAAGCTAATGTCCTACAAATTGGAGGTCTTGACTTGGCCTTCTCTTCGGTTTGTCTCCAGCTTCCTACCTAATCCAGGAGACGGTGAGCACTCCCTCCTTGAAACCTTTGTCTCCCAAGCATCTCTCTCTCCTGATTTACCCCTCGCCTCTCATCTTACTCCTCCTTAACCTCCTTTGAAGTCACCTCTTCCTCCACCCATTCCTGAAACAGGAGTGCTGCCCAGGTTTTTGTCTCTGGCCCTCTCAGTTCACATGACGCTGAGTGATCTGATCCACCCCCTCGGCTTCAACCATCAACGCAGGAAGATGACTCCCAATTCCAGAACTTTAGCCAAGGCTTTTCTTCCTAGCTCTAGGATTGCATATCCAACTGTTACCTAGAAATCACTCTCAGATAATTCCTCGGTAGGTACACAGTGGAACCCGCTACCCTTCATTTCTAGCTGGCCACCCCCCCAACCCCCAAACCTGCCTTACCTCCGTCTCCAACCCTGTGAACTGTACCGCTATCGACCACAGTCATGAGATCAGAAAACTGGGCTCCTACTAGGCACTTCCTTCCATCAGATCTGACCTGTCACCACTCAAGCTGAATGCTCACATTCCTGCTTCTCATACTTGTCCCCCTGGGCCATTCCTGTCACCTCATCATTGCCCACTTTGCTTGTCTCCTTCCTGCTTTGTGCCCCTCCTATCTCTCTTTCATGCGGCTGCCAGAATAATCTTTCTAAAACACCAATCTGACTTGCATCACTTTCCCACTTGAAGTCCAAACTCCTTGATATGACAGTCTTTCTTCCAGCCTTGACCACTGTCTCTCTAGCTGCCACGATGCCCACCCCAACGAGCATAGGCAGTAACACACGTTAGTTTCCTCATAGAGTGCCCTGCTCCATATACAGCAACTATTTTCAACTTTTGCACAAGGTATTTCCTCCCTCTCTTATGCCATATGCCATCCCATGCTGCTATGTCTTCGCATGTGCTCTCTCATCCTCCCCACCCCTGCCTGGCCCCTCTTCCACCTAGGTGATTCTTACTTATCTTTTAAGCCTTAGCTCAGGCCTACTTCCTTCAAGAAGCCCTTTTTTTTAAAAAAAAAAAAAAAAAAAAAAAAAAAAAAAA
>LNAC01000007.1:7424765-7548295 GCA_002007465.1 Ailurus styani
AAAAAAAAAAAAAAAAAAAAAAAGCACGTATAATTAACTCCTCTCTTCTGTGGTCCTAAGTGTGCCTCCATCGCTTCTGTCCTGGCCCCCACATGGTTTAGTGTTGGTTTACTCACATCATAGATCGTTACACAATGTGTGCTAGGTCCTGAGGCTTACTATTTATATTCTCCAATAACAGACACACAGTGGCTGGCCCGTTATGGGTGTTCAATGAAGGCAAAAATGAATGGTCGTTTCTACCTCTATGCATTCCTGATCACGGTGACTTCAGACCCTATCATCTCTACCTGGATAACCATAGTTACTTCCAAGCTGATTTTCCTGACTTCAGTCTCCATCCTCGTTAATTCATTTCTCAGCTCTGATCTTACCGCTTCCCTCCCTAAAGGTCCACCATCCTATAATTCCAATATGACTCTTTAGTAGGGCAGATGCCTGTCGAAATCTGGGATTGTCATACCATGGATATAAATGGTACGGAGGCAGGAAAACGGTTGAGGAACACTGGCCTATAAAATAAAATCCAGACTCCTCAGCATGGCTCCAAAGTACCATGTGATTTGGTTTCTTTGCCCCAGGCTCTCCGGCATTCATGTCTTTGCCAAGAAAACACATGAAGAAGCCTGGAATCCCTTTCTTTCACACAATCTTCATCCTTTGCCATCCATCTGAAATGCCACCTCTTCCGCAAAACCTTCCCCGACTCTCAGCGTTCCCCAGCAAGTCATGAGTCCCATCACTCCTTCACTTCACCCAGAACAGCTCTTGACTGTCAGCATTCTGCAGATCCAATTTGCATTTTTTTCAGCAAGAGTGGTTCTTCTCTTATAGCCCACAGTTACTAGAACTCACCAAGCCCTCCATGGGTGAATGCTAATTTTCCAAATCTCTTACTTCTCCTTTTCTATCCACGGTGGACCCTTGGCCCCATCCTACCTTGAATCTCCACATTCTTCACATTCCCTTCTGCCAGAACTTTCCTTTGCTGGGAAAGAAACATTCTACCCTAATCTTTCTTGGAAATATAATAACTTAGCATGCTCAAGATTTCTTCCATCTCATTCCCCTATATGCATCAGATGCCACATCTGTTTCCTTAAAGAGGCCAAGCATACCCTGCCTAGATCTTGACTTTTTAAAAATTCTTATCCTCCATCCATTCTCATGTCTTCCCAACACAACAATGGGAAACAGACTCCTTGCATTAAAGAAGCTTGTGTGGAGAGAGCCCTGGCTCTGGTGTTCCAGCCTCCTTCACCAGAACTCAAGTGTCATTGCTGTCCTTAATCACATTTATTTTATTGCATCTATAAAGCAATAAAATATTTCAATCCACACACTGTGCAAACAGTTGGCTGCAGCCAGCTATAACTTATGAAGATTAAAAGCGGGTTCCCAGGCTATTGGATGAGATGGGTTTGGGTTGCAGAGGATGTTTCTCCTCTAACTTTTCCTGTCTTCTCACCTTGCTGAGGGTCCCTCTGTTGCCTGGGCTTTTTCCGATTTGCTTTTGCATGGTGCTTCCTATCCATTTGGATTCAAATTGGGCCCTCTTTTCCCTTTCATTCTCTTTAAATTGCTTCTGCCTTGCACATCTCAGTTTGCGCTGAGGTGAATAGTCTCCAGTCTCTTCTCTGCATGTTCACTGGAGATTTTGTGTGGTTCGTTTACTGCCATGTGTCTGCAAAGGGAGTACAGCATGGGGATCAAGTGTCCTGTCCATTAGGACACACTGGAATGTTCTGCTCTGCTCTGCCACTTTCTAGTTGTGTAATCGTGGGTAAATTGTTTAACGTCTCTGAGCCCCAGTTTCCTCATCTGGGGAGCAGGGCTAATAAGACTACTTAGCTCAGGGCGCCTGGGTGGCTCAGTGGGTTAAAGCCTCTGCCTTCGGCTCAGGTCATGATCTCAGGGTCCTGGGATTGAGGCCCTCATCAGGCTCTCTGCTCGGCAGGGAGCCTGCTTCCTCCTCTCTCTCTCTGCCTGCCTCTCAGTCTACTTGTGATCTCTCTCTGTGTCAAATAAATAAATAAATTCTTAAAAAAAAAAGACTACTTATCTCATAATGAACATTAACACTAGAGGTCATTATCCTGGGCTCTTTGGCTCCAACTAGAATGAAATATGATGAAATATGGGGGTTTCCTGTAGCATTTGTATGCTATATAGGTTCTTAATACACAACCCCCCACCACCATTTTTAAAACGTGTGTGTGTGTGTGTGTGTGTGTGTGGCAGGGGGTGTCTCTGGCAAAGAAAAAATAGTAGGTTGTACATTCATCTCTGTCTTGAACCATTTGACCCCAGGACTCAGGGGTCTGTGAGGTTTCTGGGTCTATCTGTAGGCTTTGGAGCCACGAAGAATGCCTCTGGAATTTATGATTGGTTTACTAGACTCCCCTGAGAGTAGAGTAGGCCTTAGTACCCATCAGCAGCAGGATTCGAGGTGGGATGGAAAGATCCAGTACTCTTCTCCCTCTGTGAGGTGTCACCAGTTTTCCAGGAATAAACAAGAGCTTCAACTTCCAGGGGAATCCCATAATCCATTAAAGCTTTTAGAACTGGGCCCAAAATAAGCAGAAAACCAGGACAACAAGCTCCCTCAGCCAATTTTCCAAGGACCACGAGGCTAGATCTTCAATTTGGACAGGAAAAAAAAAATCAGGAGGTTGGGTTACCTGGGCATATTTGTTGTGTGACTCCAGGCAAATCAGTTGCTCTCTCTGAACTTTGGTTTCTTGATTTAGGAGGAGAGGACTATATCTATGAGGAGGCTGAGATCATTGATCATGAAGATCTATTACATCATGACCATTTTGTGACTCTACAAAGCAGTTCTTCATCAGCCAGACCAGTCAGCTGCCCAATCCCATAGGCATCCATACCCATCCTGGATTTTGCAATATAGCAATGGCTTCAAATATTTTCTCTAATTCTCAAAGCACATTCAGAAAATACAGCCAATTCCAGAGTGGCTTCTGCCCACTGACAATAATGCTGGCTGATTTGTTTAATGGGTTCAGTTGCCACCCTCCAGGTCAGTGCCCGATAGAATGCTGAGATGCTACTCATGCCCTCATCCCCAGCAGCTGGCCAAGCCCAGCTTAGGAGCAAAGCTTTTTACTTATTTAACCAGAACTTACGTGGTACCATTCTAAGTCTATGCAAATATCAATTCACTTAATGTCCGTAACCATATCAACTAAGGATTTTTATTATTCCCCTTATACAAATGGGAAACTGAGGCACAGAGAGGTTAGGTGGCCCAAGTCATACAGCCAGGGAGTAGATGATCTAGCTCTTAACTCTACAGTAAGCTGCTGCTGTCAGCTCCAGGTTCATTGGTTGGTCGGGGGTGATAAGCATTGCTGGACACTCAGCTCTGGCTCATGGTCTCTATTTCTTCCCAACTTTCCCATCTTCAGATTTTTTTTTAAGATTGTATTTATTTATCTGAGAAAGAGAGACAAAGCGGGAGTGCAGGGGAGGGGAAGAGAGAGAAGCAGACTCCCTGCTGAGGAGGAAACCCAATGATCCCAGGACCCTGGAATCATGACCTGAGCCAAAGGCAGATGCCCAACCAACTGAGCCACCCAGGCATCCAGTGTCTTCAGTTTCTAAGGGTGCATCACAGCAAATCTCTTAGCAGACCTTCAGGCTTCCACCTCTAAGTGGCTATGGTATCATGGAAGCTGCTTGTTCTCATGGTCCAAGCATGTGGGTCACATCCGCATTCTACATTTTACTGGTTCTGTGACTTCAGATACCCATCACCTGCCTCCACTAGTTCATTTTAAAATAAGGCAATTTGTACCTGCTCAACAACGGAGGGAAAATCAACAGACCACAAATGGTGAAGTATCTTAAAAATTATAAAAAGTGAAATAGAACTGGAGGGATAGTTGGGACCATCCGGCCCTTGCACATTGCAGTCACTTATTACACATTCGTAGACTTGATCACAAACAAGAAGCAACATAACAATTAGGAGGGTATACTGAGGCACAAATGCGTCCAGTAGGCCGTGGTAGCCCTAGCTATTTTTGCAATAGGGAAACTGAAACCATGATTTTCCAAAGCCCATGTACCTTTAAAATGATCTGCTCTAAATGGGCATATTTGCCTCAAAGAAGCTCGGAAGCCAGGTGTTCGGGAACCCACGTGTGTATCCAATGGAGCCGAGTGACGGGTCAAGCCCAGACTACAGGCCTGGGCTCTGGGGACGGGTGACAGAGGAAGCTGCTGGGTGTGGTTGGGAGGGAGGCCTGCGTCTACTGAAGGTAACCGTTCCTCCAAGTTGCCCTGTGAGCTTGGTGACAAGGACCCAAATGGGTGCTAGCCAGAGCCAAGTGTTAGCTAAATCTAAGTAAGAGACCTAAAATACTTTTTAAAATCTCTAAAAACAGAATCTTGAAATCAGTAGCCCCTGATTCCAGCCCAGTCTGAAGGCAAGGCCGTCCGGGGGGGGGGGGCCCCCCCGGGGGACAAGCCCTCCTCCCCCCCTCCCTGGCCCCCGGCNTCCCCGCTGGTGACAAGCTCTCCTCCCACCATCTCTGGCCCCTGGCTCAGCTGTGGCTCTCGGTTCAAGCACGCCTTGACTCTACTGACTTGAAAGAATGAGTGAGCCGCTGAATGTGAGCAGTGTCCCTTTTCAGTGAAAAACAAATTTTTTCAAATAATAAAATAAACAGGTCCTGCTGGCTTAGAGGAAACCCTGTGAGCTTCCAGGAACCAACTTTCCCCAGCTCCAGCGCATGTTCGGGAGCTGAGCAGAGCCTGCGTGCGATGCTGGTGACTTGTTCAGACACCATCTGGTCTGTGTGAAGTGAGCAGGAACGGGACCACGGGGGCAGCGAGGGCTACTGAGACATGGCTTGTGGCGGATGAGGGGAAAAAACACGGCCACGCATACATTCGAGGAAGAGAAAGTTCGGGCTTGAGGTGAGAAATGTGGAGCCGGCCTCCTTGAATCCCCAGATATTTTTATAGGGGGGTTGAGAGGAAAAAAATTACCAAAAACTCCCTACAGGCCCAGACAAAGCCCCAGTGTGTTCCCATTTACCGCCAGCCTGATAGTCACACCCTTCGTGTCTTTTCCACTTAGGCTGGAGCCCAGTGAGTGGAAGGCACTTCCTATAAACAAAGGCTAGCTGAGGTCCCACCGCCTTCCTCCTCGGCCCCCTCTGCAGAGCCAGGAGGTCAAACAATGGCTTAACCTCTTGTGTTAATTAACATTTTGGCTCCCTTTTGCAAATGTAGAGCCAGAGATCAGCAATAAATAAATCGGTCATCGGAACTGGTGGAGGAGAGCTTGCAAGCAGGCTGGGGGCTGCCGTGTGTCCTAGCTACCCAGCCCCATGGCAGGGTCTGTGTCCACGGAGGCTGGGGCCATAGGGTTGGCTCTCCAGAGAACACACTGTCGCTCTTTCCTCCGGCCCCTAGCAAGGCCTGCAGTTTTTTGGGTTTTTTTTAAAGATTATTTATTTATTTAATTGACAGAGAGAGAGAGAGATCACAAGTAGGCAGAGAGGCAGGCAGAGAGAGGAGGAAGCAGGCTCCCCGCTGAGCAGAAAGCCCGATGCGGGGCTCCATCCCAGGACCCTGAGATCATGACCTGAGCCACCCAGGCGCCACCAAGGCCTGCAGTTCTTGGAAGATGGCTTTCAGGGTGTGAGATCATGGAGACTCAGATTCTCACCCACAGCCCAGCTGTGGGAACAGAACCACATGCCCAGTCTAGAGACTCGCCTCCTCTCCTAGATTTTGCTTCCCAGAAGAGAGCCCTTTCTCTCCTCCCTCCTTCCTGTTTACTTTCAGCACCTTCCTCTTCACCCCAAAGTTTAGCTCCGGGCCCCCTGGCCTCCCCCCACCGTCCCACCATCCCTGGGAGCCCCTCACGTTCTCACTGGCCTTCGAATCTGGAACTCTGAAGGAGGCGGCTGTCGTGTGGGCCCTACGCGGACCACCTCTAGCTGTCCCCTTTGTGATTCCCTTCTTACTCCGGGAAAAGTTTGCCTTCCTCTTGCTTTGTCCTACCCCCCTGCCCACAGCTAGCGTGGAAGGTCCATGAAGGCAGCTGGCTGCAGAGTAGCCTGCCTTTAATACAGCACCTCTGTGGGGCACCTGGGGGGCTCAGTTGGTTGGGCAACTGCCTTCAGCTCAGGTCACGATCCCAGAGTCCTGGGATTGAGTCCCGCATCGGGCTCCCAGCTTCATGGGGCGTCTGCTTCTCCCTCTCTCTCTGCCTGCCTCTCTGCCTGCTTGTGATCTCTCTCTCTCTGTCAAATAAATAAATAAATTACATCTTTAAAAAATACATATATCACTACCGTCTATAAGATAGCAAGCATTTTTTTAAGTTGAATGCCTCTTCAGTTAAACGTCAGCTGACCATATTCTTCCCGTCCCTCCAGGCCAGGCTTGGCGTCTGCCCATCCGGGTGTTGCCTGTCTCCATCCAAACAGCACATGAGTCTTTCACTGTGCGGTCAGCCTTTGTCTTTGTCTCTTTGTCTCATCTTTCTCACAGGCACTCCCCAGGGAAAGGGTCCTCGGAGGTCTTCTCTCCGCCTCTCCAGCAACCCGTCAACCCCCCAGGAGCTGGTCAGTCAGCTGCTGCTTTACAATTTGTCACTCCAGAGGGTATGGGACTGTGGTGTGTTCTCCCCTTTTCTGTTTTCTGTGTGTGTATAAATTTTGTGTCCTTCAGAAGACTGCAAATGAGTGGCTGTCAATCCACAGCATGTCTAAGCATCACTTGGAGGCTCCGGAACGCAGATGTTGGCTGCACCTCTCCCCCCCCCCGCCCCCCCTCCCGGAAGCCATTTTAGGAGATCACTGGTGGGGAGTTGGGACTGGGAACCTAGCTTGGAGGACTGCACTCGGAGTCAGTCACTCTCACACCACTCAGCGTAAAGAGAGCCTTAAACTGCTTTTGTGTCACTCACAGGGTGAGACAGAGCTGACCCTGGAGAAGGTGGCTGCTCAGAGCTACTGGCTGGTTGATTAAAAGGAGGCGGGGTTCCCATCTGAAGCTGGTCTCCTGAGCCAGCCTATCTTCCACTGTAGGGTTAAGAATTTTCACCTGGGCCCCTCTGAATTAAATGACCTCCACACAGCATATCAGGAAAATCCCTTAAATTCCAAGCTAATTGAGAGATTCCAGGGATAGTTGGTAAATACTTCTCCCTTCTCTACTGAGAATCCGCAAGAACAATAGTTGGCTCTCGGCCCACACAGCGAATATCATTCCACCAGGGTTCTCTGCAACTTTACAACTTCTCCTACAACATCTATGAAAATAGAATTTTTCTGAAATAGAAATAGAATTCCAAGTCTAAAAGAGAAACTTTTATGATATCTGGAGGCGAACCATTCAGATGTTTTGAGTTAATTTGGCATGGCTGACAGAATTTTTACATTTGCAAAAATATCAAAGTGCATTTTCTGCCTCCAAATAGCTTTCAAACTGTAATGAATTTGGCATGAAGCGTGAACAATGTGATTTTTGTGAAGACTGAAAAAAAAATCCCCCCAAATAAAAACAAACAAACAAACAAAGAAATGGAGTGTGACTAATATAGTAACGGATTTAGGAATCATAGAGGGCTGAAAGCAAGCAATGCTAGACATTTCCTAGTCCAGACCCAACGTTTAAAGTCGAGAAAACTAAGGCTGTGTCTTAAACTCCTAAGTAGTAACAAAACGACAATAGAAACTGTAGTTCCCAAAGACCACTTTATCCCAGGTAGGGGATTGAAGCGAAATATAAATGAAGTGTACATAGGACGATAAAACTTAAAATACTCTTAGTAGGATAAGATGTTCTATGAATGCAACGTGTCTGCAGTGTGGGGGAGGGGCAGAAAGAATGACAGATTGACAGACAGGAGGTAAGGGTTCAATGTCGCATCTTCAAAACCTGAGCACGTCCTGACTGAGCTTTAATGTCTTCACCTGTAAAATCAAGGTATTGAGTAGGCTTGTTTTAAGGATGAATGAAGCAGTGTATATGAAAGCACTCTCCAATCCTATCATCTCCATGATAGGACATCACGCATGTAGTGTGTCAGATGGTCTGCTTAGAGGGAAGTCTTCCCTTAGCTTAGTTCCTTCTGCCTCACCACCGAAGTATAAGCCAAATTTTGACCCTGGTTCCTTCTGGCCTTCTTGTCTTCTCTGATCCCACCCTGCCCCCCAGTAAGCCCCTCTTGGCCCAGGGATGCCCATTTTCATTCTGGATCCAGAAGAACAGAAGTGCAGGCCAATGTCTTGCATTTCTGTCTCCCAGGACATACACAGTTGCTGACCTACAGCAGTTCCTCTGTGTTTATCAAATCCTCCTGGAGGGAATAGAATCAAATGGAAAGGAATTGAATTCTGTAAAAATGAATTCTACTCCTTCCCTCTCCAAACTGGTCTGCCTTAAAGAGAAGACCTAAGAGATTCTTATCTGATGAAATACAGATAAAAACCAAACCAAAACAAAAACAAAAACAGTGAGTTCTACCTATTGCCAAAAAGCGGGAAAGATTTTTTCCTATTTATTTATTTTTTTTAACTGGGCTCTTCCCAGATCTACCGTCTACTTTTCCCAGGGAAAAAACTGTCCTCTTTCTTCCAGGGGGAAGTATATAGGTTTATGTGGGAGGATGGTGTTGATTTGCCACAAGATCTCATTTGCAAGCTCTCATTATGGGCAAAATGATCACTATTTCTCTTTGGTGGCTCCACATTTTTTCTAAGAGCCATCATGAGGAGACTCCTAGAAAAGGCAGACAGTAACTCAAAGTAATCATTTTTCTGGTTTGTTTTTATTGTCTAGTCTAGAAACTGTAGCTCTTGCCACATTCCTAACTGTGGGTTTGGGTTGGCTCTCCCCAAAAGGAGGTTCTCACTTGAACAGCACCTTGATACAATCCTAACTCAGCAAAACCTCCAGCAGCAGGTACGAGACACTAAATATGCCCAAGTTAAAGATGTTACAAAATGTTTAAAGACCACAAAGGTTCATCAGCTTTTCAGGTTAGACTGTTTACCACGGCAGGACTGGTCTCTCCTTGGAGATCTCAAGTCTTTGCCTGTGGGATGGACTTCCCCCACTCCTTGTTGGAATACATGGAACATTCTGGAATGTCATGGCATGCCCTGCATGCTGGCCATCCTCCTGACCTCCTTGGGATGAAGTCTTCCCTCTGTCCCTAAGGAGCAGCCTCAACACTTGAACCTAATCTCTCCCCTTCTCCATCCGCAAGAGAATGAGGCCTCATTAGGAAAGGCGGACTATACCACTACCTGAAAACAAAATAACACACATTTTTATTTTACCCAAGAGCTACTAGAAGGGAGGAGAGTGGTGTGTGAGTGGTATCGGCTACTCTGGGTCATGACCGGAGCTGTATATGTCTTCTTAATAGCGCTGGATATTTGTACAGGATGTTAGAGTTTACAAAATTGTTTTCACGGCCATTGTCTCATTTGATCGTGGCGCCCCATGACTTAAGGGGATTGCGGCCCTCATTTTATTTTATTTATTTTTTTTTTAAGATTTTTTATTTATTCATTTGACAGAGAGAGAGATTACAAGTAGGCAGAGAGGCAGGCAGAGAGAGAGGAGGAAGCAGGCTCCCCGCCAAGCAGGGAGCCCGATGCTGGCCTCAATCCCAGGACCCTGAGATCATGACCTGAGCCGAAGGCAGTGGCTTTAACCCACTGAGCCACCCAGGCGCCCACGGCCCTCATTTTAGAGACGAAGAAACAGCAACTCAGAGAAGGTCTTCAGATCCAGCGCTTTGCACCCCCACGCCACCCTCGCCCCCAGGCGTCCAGCAATGACAGAGAACAGGCAGCTGGATAAAAGTCAGGCCAGGGCACCACCACGCTCAGCAACACCGTGAAGGAAGGAAACAAATTCTGAGCCCCTCTGTGTCAGGCAGGGGCTGCATATTCTACGTTTTCCCCCTGAATTCCCCCACTGTGGGCTTCCTGTGTGCAAATCCCAGCTCCAACAACTCCTTGGCAGTGTGGCCTTGTTATATGCTCAGGTTACGTGCTCCGACTGTGCCTCAGTCTCTCCATGTGTAAAATGAAGATACCGACGTGCCCTCCTTAGAGTGTTGTGAGGTTTAAATCAGGCAGTTCCCTAGAACACATAGCCCCGTGGGAAGTTAAGAACTCACTGCCTATTGCCAATTATCGCCACTGTTATTTCCCCTTGTTTTAACAGGAAGGAAGAATGCTCATGAAGATTAACATTGCAGAGATTAGAGTGAAGTTTGACTCCAAAGACCTGATTTTTTGCTGCCTTCAGGTACCTGTTTACTTCCTACGTTCTGCTCTCTTTCTTCCTCCTGGACCCTTCCCCCATGGCAGTTATCCCAACTTCCTTCGAAGTGTTCCTGATCCTGGGCTGCTTTCATGAGGATAATCTGAGACCCTCCCATATGGACAGAATCAGAATTTCTGGAGTTGGGGGCCCAGAAATCTGTATTTCTTCACAAGCAGAGCAGATGACTCTTTTGCACTCGGAGGAGGTCAAGGAGCCACTGACCCAGATGGATCACTTCGGCAGCTGTCACTGCCCCGTCCTCCCACCTCCCCCTTCACCCAGGAAGTGCTCCAAATCTGGGTTGCTGTAAACACTCCCTCCCCTGCACAGTCCCCATCTGCTCCTTCACGATTAGCCGTGATTAGCAATACAAGGCTGACGCCAGCTCCCTCCGTGGTGACTGGCCATTCAATCCACTTTGAATAATGGCTTATTGCAGTGATGGCTTGCTTTGCCGCCAAATCATCAGGCTCATGAGAGCAGGTAGGGCAGAGAGAAGGGGGAGGAGAGGCAGAGGGTCAGGCAACCTTCGTTTCATGCACAAAGACCCACCACGCACAAGGATGCGACAACAACCCGCCTAGAAATCTCCAACTGTACGGAGGTCAAGCCTACAAAAATGAGATAACACAACATGGCAGGCCAGCACAAATGGGGAGAAACTAACTTGGTATTTGCATTAGAGTTTTATCTTATCTCGCAAGCACAGCAGATCCCTTCCAGAGAGCAGGCCAGGTGTCAGTAACCACATGCTTTCCCTTATGCTTACTTTGCAAATAATAGTCAACTGCGCCCACTCCCATCCGTATGTCCACCAAAAAGCTTTTACCAAATGACCCTCTGAGGGTAAGACTGAGCCTCAAATTGCAACCCCAAGGCAAACAATATTTCTGTTTTTTTATGGTAATTTTTCCTCCTGAAACATCTTCTTAACTAGACTTAATCTCTGGTTATGTAAACAGCTGAAGATATCCTAATTCCCGAGAGGCTATCTAAGATCCGTACTTGAGTGGGGGAGGATGTTGAGGGTGTGGGGAAGAGTGGAAGGAAAACAAGCATTAATTATTAAACATGTGCAAGATTTTTAAAAATTACATACCATTTGGCACTCTTCCTCTCCAAAGAACTCTGTTCCCATTAAAGGCAAGGAAAGGCGGGCTTCTTGCCATGGCGAATTTGCCTAATTACGTTTTCTCTCCCCTCAAGTGGGAAGGATTCGCCTTCACTGGTTTAAAAACACCCTTCCTCTGGGTGGGATGCTCTGGATGGGAATGCAGTTGCCCTATCGGCATTGATTCCGTGCAGTCTCTTATTTTACAAACTGGACTTGGAACCACTTAACAAAAGGCACTCTGCAAATATATGTGGCAAATACGCAAGTCAGCTCTACAGCCCAGAATCCTGGGCACGTTCTTAGAACAGAAAAGAAACCCTGTTCTCAGATTTATTTTGCTGGCTGGAGCTTGGGGCAAGGCAACAGTTCAGGGTCAGCCTTAGGAAGGTAAGGCTGGACCTGAAGAAGTTCCTGAGGTGCCTCACCTTCCACAAATGGTAGGCTTGGGTTTACCCACCATGTTTTCCATACCATTGAATTTCTGCCGCAGGTTTCATGTTACTGTTGCAATTATTGCCACCCAATAATTCGGATAATGGGTATTGGGGTCTGGGACTGGGAGGTCCAGTCACCGCCATCATGGCGGCTGTCCTCCTGTGGCACTCAGATCTCAGGTGGGGATGGCCCAGGGAAGTCATGCCAACAGCCCCTTAGACCCTGGTGAGACACCCAAAGTCAGAGGCTGAATCATCCTCAGACACCATCTAGTCCAACTCCCTCATTTTCCAGATGGGTAAACTGAGGCCCAATGGTCGGGCGTCACTGTGACACAGTGAGTTGGTGGCTGCACCAAGGTAAGAATGTGGGCCCCTTGAGTCTGAGTCCAGAAACCACCATGTTGCTTTCCAAGTCTACAAAGAGAGACAATATGAACACATTTTCTGAATTCTCCACCATCTTAAGAAGGAGAGAGACAGGGCGCCTGGGTGGCTCAGTGGGTTAAAGCCTCTGCCTTCGGCTCAGGTCATGATCTCAGCGTCCTGGGATCGAGGCCCGCATCGGGCTCCCTGCTCGGCGGGGAGCCTGCTTCCCCCTCTCTCTGTCTGCCTGCCTCTCTGCCTCCTTGTGATCTCTCTCCCTCTGTGAAATAAATAAAATCTTAAAAAAAAAAAAAAAAAGGAGAGAGACAATAAGGGTAAAGATCAAGAAGGAAGCTATGCTTAATAGTGGGGCGGGGTGGGGCAGAGTGGTCTGAGCTCAGGCTCTGAGATGGCACACAACACGGATCAGCCACTTCGCTGATGGGTGGACCTGGGATTTACCTCATCTTGTTGAGCCTTCACCCTCATCTTTGAAACAGAGAGAACGGTGCCTTCCTCATGGGGTTGTGTTAGGATTGAAGGAGATAATACTCAGGTCCTGGCATACACAAGATACTTAATAAATGTTGGCTCTTGTTACAACCCCAGTGCAGACGTCCAAGGACTTAAATAGGCTGCCAAGGCATTGGTCCTGGGGGGCCTGTCCTTAAGCCAGACTTCCTCCTTGCCAGCTCCCCTTTCCGGTCCAGGACCCTGGCTGCCCACACTCTCTCCTCCATCCCTCCAAACAAGACAGTCATGATGATGTTAGTACTCAGGTCCATGGATCTTTCCAGAGGGAAGGCAACATCCTGACTAGAAATGAAGTTGCAGAAGTACACGCCATAAAGAGTACTGGTAAGGAAATGACAGTGGGAAGTTTAGGAGAGCTACTTATGGGGTGCCTTTCATTTGTTATCACATGCTAGGTCATGTACTAAAACCTTTACAGTATAGGGAATATGAAATATAATCAGCAGCAAGCCAGTCTCCTTGGCAGTTACACCAATAACAAAATGAATGCCCATGACTTTTCTCTCCCCTTGCCTGTCATCAGACACCCCAGCTTTGTGTGTAAGGTTGGTTTTCTCCCCTCCAAGACCATTAAATCTGTCCCCGAAAAGGTGCCTTACATGGCATTCTAATCACTAGGTCTCTGCTCGTTTACTGTACAGGGAAAATATTGATAAAGATGACCCTGGTTCAACACAGAAAGATCAAATTAAGATTCGCTCAATATAAGTAATATGCTAACGCACATGATGTTCATTCAGTAGAGTTTCCCCGAGAAATACATGTGACCATGTTCTGAGTCTCCGAAAGCCTACCACGCATTTGTGGTGCGTATTAACCAGAACGCGCTATTTTCTGGCTCTATATCAGAAAATACGATCCATTCTTTTTCTTAACTCCAGATCTGTAGTTTTCCTTTCAAGTCCCCACTTATCTTCTTGCGAAATATGTGCCCAAAAGGACAACAGAATAACATTTTCTCAAGACCATATTTGTTTTGCCAACTATCCTTGCTGCTGGCTGCGGCCCAGCTGCTCGAGACCCTGGGGGCTGAGAGCCTGAAGCTCCAGCGTCGCAATTCGAACCCCAAAGCACAGCGGATTTTCATCTGGGTTTCAGAGGAGTCATTATCTTCATTTTGTTTCTGGACACTGGCGCTGACTCCCCTCCCCCCCAGGAGATAAGAACAAACAGAATGTGTTCTGTCTTCCCGAAGATGCTACATCAGCATGTATTTCCCACTTAAAGCTTTTAAGCATTTGACTTACACATTTATGAACACCCCCAGTGGACTGTTAGGGTTTGGTTTAATCCCTAAGAAAACTGGCATTAAAATAGACCTTTTCCCGGCAATAATAATCTCATTTACGATAAATTATTCTATTCTCAGTACCTTTGAGACACACGAGAGCTTTTATGTAATAAAGAAGCCACTTATTTCCGAATATTTTAATGCATGTTTCCATATTTTTCTCATTTTTAATGCAAGGGCCACTGACAGTCCTGTAAGAGAATGTCTTTTAAAAGCAAATTTATGGCGAATGCTCCACCGGAATGGGCAGCAACGTGCATCATTGTACCGCTCCGCCACCGAAAGGAACTGGGCAGAGACGTTCTAATTCTCATTTACGTGCATGAAAGTGTAACCTCTACAGAGAAAGACAATGTTATTGGGTAAATTGATAAGAGATGGAAGACCTCTGGTCAATTTGGGCCCCTTCCTTTGATTTGGTGTATGTACTTAGCTAGTGCTTGGTCTCATAGGCCGCATCTGAAATACAGGAAGGAGGCCAAGGAACAGATGCTAGGGAAGCTCGTGATGGCTCCCGAGGAAGAGAAAGTCAAGTCGGAGGCTTTATGTGTCAAATGGAAAGAGCAGCTGTTTTGAAAGGGCAGAGAATCAAGGAACAGAGAGAATGGACTTTGCTAGAAGTTGGATTATTTTGATTTTCTAAACTTTCATGTCAGAGCGAATCATTTGGTTGCCACCACAACAGGGGTTCTTGACTGGGAAGGTAGTAGCAGGGTCTGGCAGTGGAGATGGTGTCACAATCAAAATGTACGTACATCTCTGTTTCTGCGAGGTTCATTTATGCTAGACTCTTGGAGCCGAAAAATATTTTGAGAAATCTCCTCAGATCTGGCATTCTGATAGGGTTCCTGACTAAGAACCAGCACACTAGTGTAGGTACGAGATTTATTTTAACCACCATCGTAGGTACTTCTAAGAGACAAGAAAGAGGATCCCTGACCTGAGCGGTACAGCATTTCTGGGATAGGAAGCCAACTCTCAAGTGGTTAGCTTCCAGGTGCTCTTCTGATAGAAAGCTCTGTGACTTTTCTGGACAGGTGTGCCGTCCATCACTTATACGAAGCCTTTGTCTTTAGTCTAGCTGGTCCGAAGTCACCCTCTGGATGAACCACAAATGGGCTGGACAAACACCACACCAGTCTCTAGAGCAGGATCTAGGGAAGAGCCATTGCGGCCTTGGGGATGTCGCCCAACCCTGCGCTAAATATCGCTTCCGGGCCTCCCAGCACCCTTCCCAGCACCTGGAAAAGGTGAACAATGTAACAAGGTAAGAGGGAAAGGATAAGTCAGTATGAGGATGCTTTAGTGAAAGCAAAAGCTAGAAAGAAAGAGTAACCGGGTTTCACCCTCCTCTGTTTGCCAGGCACTGTGCTATGTGCTGACTCTGCCGGGACAGAAACCTCTTGTAGGAAACGTCTAAGGAGGCTGGGATCCCACCACTGGCTGTCTACGCCCGTAGTGAGAAGCATGTACGCTGCTGAATTCTTAACACGAGCAGTGCGAATTAAGATGTGTTGTACGTATAAACTACATAGCAGTTTTAACGATTTAGTACAAAATATAAAAGTTACCTCATTAAAAAATTTACCTCATTAATAATCTTTACCTTAAATATATGTTGGTCTTATAATATTTTAGACACTGGGTTCAATAAAATGTATCAGCAAAATGAATTCACCCCTTTCTTTTTTCCTCGTTTAAATGGGCACCCGCAAGGGCGCCTGGGTGCCTCAGTCGGCTAACTGTCTGCCTTTGGCTCAGGTCATGATCCCACAGTCCAGGGATCGAGTCCCATGTCAGCCTTCCTGCTCAGCAGGAGTAGTTTTCCTCACCCTCTACCCCTCCTCCCTGCTTGTGATCTTTCTCTCTCTCGAATAAATAAAATCTCGACCTTGGGGCTCTCATTATACTGCTGGTGGGTACACGGGCTCAGACGGTTCGTCAGACTCAGCGCTGACATCTAGGAGCGGAACCCTCTGATTGAAGGTAACGACCTGCCATTCCCCAGGACCTCGCAAAGGTTCCAATGCTCGTCATATGGCATGAGCCTCTGAGTTTCCAAATATCGGTGGAGGCACGTTGCACCCACGAGGCTACACCAATGGCACAGGCTTTGACCGAGGGCCACCGGGAAGAGCTCGGCATCCTCTCCAAATGGAGAGAGGAGTTGTGTCCCTGTGCAACCAGGAAAGTGGCGATAGGAAAGTGTGCGGTGCGCCAAAGCCACGTGAACTGGCTGCAGGGGAAGTGGTGCCAAAATGGGGGCAAGGGGAAAAGGACCTGGAGAGACCAAGAACCAAAAGGAAACTGTGTTTGCACTTTCCAACCTTGAGATTTCAAAAACCAAACAGGAATTCCGTTAGTAGTAAAGCAAATAATCAATGCACCCTTCGAACCGCCCAGCCCTCTATGAAGCGTTGCCATGCATCAGCCCCTCAAAACCTATGACAAACCCTCTTAGGCAGGCATTGGGATTATCCCATGGTACACACGAACACTGGCTGTTCTTACAGCAGGCTGGGTTTAGGATAAAGCTCTCAAGTCTGGCTGCCCTTCACCCTTATCGCCACCTGCCCCCCACAGGTATGGGGAGTCAGCATGTTTAAAGTCATGAGATGCAGAAGTACTCAAGAGCAAGCCAGCTTTGCCCTGTGGCAGAGAGAAGAGCTGCAAAAGAAAACTTCTATAGGCTTGGACCTTCTTCCTCAGGAGATGACAGAGGGTTGAGGTGCCTGAGGACACCTCCTAGATGTTTCTCAGTGCAAGACCCGGGGTCAGTTTGACCTCCCTTTGCCCATAGTAAGGAAAGAGCACTTTGCCCTGAGCAGGTAAAGCATCCTTCTAGGGGACAGGACTCACCAATCCCCCAGGACAGCCCCCTGTTGGCACAGCTCCAGGGCTGGCGTAGTGAGGTGGGCCGGGTTAATACATGCGCCGGGTGGGCTGGGCCGGCACACAGGGAGAGGCAGGACTGAAGAGTCCGTGCTCTTAGTGGTCAGGAGTAGAATGGTCACGGCAGACCACAGAGAAAGAGGACCTTGGGGGGGCTTCTGGTGGCTTCTTAAGTAGAAACTCTCTCCACTTATAATTCATGTAACCCACTTCCTTATCTTTGGAAGGGATGTTTAGAAGCTAGAGATACATAAGTGTAGTTTCCCAAGATCTGGTGCATCAACGAGGAGGAGTTACTCTGAAGTCCAGGCCAAGATGACCACACAGAAGGAAATTGGATGATGGTTCGTAGGAGTGAAGGGAGCACTTCAGAATGAGAGGACTGGCTGTTGCATTAGAGAGCGGTCAGGTGCTGGTTCACCTTGGATGGGAACAAAGGAAAAAGGGAATCTGGGGCCAGACCATGAAAGGCGGTCTCTCCTTCCTTCTTGATTCTCAGGGGGCACCCGGGTGATGCAGTCAGTTCAGTGTCCGACTCTAGATTTTGGCTCAGGTCATGATCGCAAGGTCAGGTCATGATCTCAGGGTAATGAGCACGCTGGGGTCTGTGCTCAGTGAAGAATTTGCTTGAGTTTCTCTCTCCCTCTTTTTCTGCCCCTCCCTGCCATGATCACTCTTGTTCTCTCTCACTCAAATAAATAAATAAATATTTTTTTAAAAAAGAGTACATGTTACAGATGGCCTAGACTCTGAGCAGAGAAAAGCAGGCCCCTGGCTACTACAGACAAGAATTATAACATCTCATCAAGGAAGAGATTCTCTATCACAACAGGGAGTCTCAAATTAGTCAAAGACTTGGAATGGTTTCCTGATAAATGAAATGTCATCAGTTATGGTGACTTCTTTTGGGAACGTTAAATGTCTTGTTCCTTTCCCTTTGTTTTCTTTGGATTGCCACTGAGGTCAAGTGCAAAGTTGTTGATCTCACCACAATAGCTTAGAATACATGAGCAAATCTGCGGCCCAGGACACAGCACTCAAATGACCAGATGTAAAATGTGGTGCTAAGTGAACCGAGCAGCTAAGGAGATACTATCTGGCAACAATCCTTAGCTATTAGAAAGCTATATTTATTAGAAAAAAATATGTATATATCTTTTAAGTGATGTTTTATTTTTTTTAAAGATTTTATGTATTTTTTGACAGAGTGAGACACAGTGAGAGAGGGAACACAGGCAGGGGGAGTGGGAGAGGGAGAAGCAGGCTTCCCGCTGAGCAGGGAGCCCCATGCAGGGCTCCATCCCAGGACCCTGGGACCATGACTGGAACTGAAGGCAGATACTTAATGACTGAGCCACCCAGGTACCCCTAAGTGATATTTTAAAAGGAGATATGACAACACGAAATGTTGAAGCAACTTCAACTCTCATACGTTGCTGGTGAGAATGGAAATAAATATTACCGCTTTGGCAATATCTCCTAAGCTTAAACATGTGAATATCTACTTTCCAACAACTCCACTCCTATGACTATACCTAACAGAATTATGTACAGAATTACGTACAGATGTGCACCAAGACACATGCATAAGAATTCTCACACATTCAAAAAAGCCAATATGTGGACATCTCTTTTGCACAACTTCAAATCCATTTGACCTTACCTTTGTTGTCACAGCTGATTCCATGTGGACTTTGGTGAAATCAGTAACACCTTCTCTAGGACCTGCACCACATACATTGGACTTTCTGCAACGTAGCCTTTCTGACTTGGGGTTCCCTTGGAAAACTCATGCATGCACAACCTGGAAAAACAGAAGTTATGCTGATGGGATTATCCTTGGCCAATGGGAGGGAGGAGTCAGTGGGCAATGGATAAATGTTTCCGCTTCTGTTCTCCCTGGTGAACAGTTCTGAAATGCATTTCACATGGCCCCTCAGAAGACACTGGCAGGACTGAGCACCAGTGGACTATAGTAGTGGTTAACTTAGTAACACATCCACAAACTGGGCTCCCTGCTTCCATGTCACTCTCTGTGGCCTGCATACCAACACCCAGGAAACACATTCTTGAACGAAGTGTTCACAGGTCAGTCTCTGTCTTAGACTCTCCTTTGGGGGGAACCAAGGCTAAAATAGCTCACTTTAGAAAACCCCCAATAGTAGAATGAATGAATAAATTGTGGAATATTTATAGGAAGAACTGTGGAATCCATCCATTCCCAATAATGACTGGAACTCACAAATAGAACGCTGAATCAAAGCAGCTAGATGTAAAAGAATATATATACTCCAGATACCATTAAATAAAGTTCAAAAGCAGGCAAAATGAAATTACAGAGTCAGAATTGGGAGAATGATTACCTTTCGGAAGGAGGAAGGGGGCTGTAGGGGAAAGTTATGAGAGCGCCTCTAGTTATACCATCAATATTCTCTTTCTTGAATTGTATATTATTTAAAAAAATTTTTTTTAAGATTTTATGTATTGATCAGAGAGAGAGAGAGAGAGAGAGAGCACAAGCAGGCAGAGTGGCAGGCAGAGGCAGAGAGAGAAGCAGGCTCCCCGCTGAGCAAGGAGCCCGATGGGGGACTTGATCCCAGGACCTGGGATCATGACCTGAACCGAAGGCAGCTGCTCATCCAACTGAGCCACCCAGGCGTCCCTTGAATTGGATATTATTAAGTGAAACTTACTTTATGATAATTCCTTGGAGCCGGGCTTTTATGTTTTGCACATTTGTGTTATACTTGAATAAGAAAGGTTATAAAAGGGCCTAAAGTCAAAATTGTGATGACTGACCTTTTTCCCTTACCCAACAAAGTGCAAGCTTACTTTAGGAAGATCACCATTTATAGCCATAGTCTAATAGAGGAGATGAAAATTCCAGTGCCTTCCCTAGCCAGGGGGTAACATAAATAGGTGATGATGGCCCAGTGGGACCGTGTTTTTCCAAACAGGGTGAACTCTCTTTAGTTCCAGCCAGTTAAGTTATGGTGATAAACTGGCACTCCAAAAAAAGGAGAAAAACAGTAAGTAACAAGCGAACAACAGGAGAACAAAAGAGAGAGAGAAGGAAAGAAGGAGGGAGGAGGGAAGACATAAGGAAGGTAAGAAAAAAGGAAGAAGGATGGAAGGGAGGAAGGGCAGAGGAAATAAAAGCTTGCATTTGTCGTCTGGCCAGTATCTGTGGTGTAAATAATCCCACTACTGCTGACTTCAGGCTCTCAAGTGTTTAACAGTTGGCCTACAGCCTTTCTGAACACTCTCTAACTGCTTCTCATGGACCAGCCTGAGCGTGCTCCAACACACCACCAGCCCCCGCCAACAGCTGCCATCTGTGGTTCCAGTGTGTCCCCATCTTGGAATTTTTCAAAAGAAGCCAGAAATCTGGATTTGTAGGTGAAGACCCTTGCTTTTTAAAATGATATCAGCACATTCAAATTTTTCAAAAACACTTTACAAACCAAGAAAAAAAAAACAAACAAACACGTCTACAAACTAGATTTGGCCCAGAAAATGCCAGTGTTTGTCCTCTGGCCTATAAGCTAAGCGTTTTAAGGAGGGTCTCCAGCCTCCCTGATGCAGCATAGCTCTTTGGATACATAAGGTGAGGACTGAGTCCAAGTGACTGAATGGTGCAGTGGAGTCCTACCTGGGTTCTGGCCCCAGGTTTCACTATTGCAATTGTTTTACTGACTGGAGCCTCAGTTTCCCCATCCGTGTTAGGATGCCTTCTGAAGTTCTTGTATCAGAACTTCTTCTCATATCATAACTTCTAGGATATCTTCTCGTATCAGAAATTCTAGGGTAATGTAATGAGCATAAAAATCTGTGAGGCTATCTGTTGGGACTGGATAGATTTCACAACACACACAGATAATCCAGTGGTGCCTGGTCGTTGGACAGAGATTGCAGGTCACTCGACAAAGAGAAGGTGGAGGCTTTCCTCAGGCCATCAGTAGAACCATGTCCATTGGCCTGCTGGGAAGTCCAGTCTGGGTGCTCCACAGTCCTCAGACTTCTTGATTTCTGGAAGGTGACAAGCCCACTTTCTTGAAAGCAAACAGATCATGGCAGGAAGACCTGAGCCTTGGAGTTGGTTGGACTTGGGCTTGTCCTTTGGCTCTGCCATTTGCTAACTAGAGACTTCAACCTCACTTTGCTCCTGAGCCCCTCCTACCTTACAGGGATTGTGACAAGAAGCATCAGCTATTTAAAGTGTCTAATTCTGTTTCTGGAAGAGTGTCAAATAAGTGTTAATCACCATTATCATCATTACAACTTATCAAAGCATCTGCATAAAGGTGTTGGACAGACAATGGCCCAGATAGTCATGAAAATTTAATCTTATGTTTCCCTTTGTTTCATTCTGTCTTCTTTACTCTGTTATTTTAGAGATCCAGCCAGGGCTAATATTTCTGCAGATCCAGACAGGTCTGGACACAGAAATTCTGACCTCATCCAAATTTTATGGGCTCCGGAATGCTCACAGAGAGATGCTGCTATGTATTCTGTTGGAGAAAATTCACATGCCAGGAGGGAAAGATTCAAACTTGGAATATCTGAGAAGACAATTATGTTGGTTCATTTGGGTTGTTAACTTATTTTATTTATCTTTTAATTTTTATTGTGTTATGTTAACTTATTTTAAAATAAGATGTATAGGTTCCCTAAAGATAGGATCTATAACTATATCAGAGCTTGAGACAAAAGGAAAATCATTCATACTGATCCTGTTCTTAGTTAAAAGATTGATATTTGTTTATGATGGCTTTTTTAAAAGATTTTATTTATTTATTTGAGAGAGAGAGTGTGAGAGAGAGCATGAGAGAGGAGAAGGTCAGAGGGAGAAGAAGACTCCCTGTGGAGCTGGGAGTCTGATGTGGGACTCGATCCTGGGACTCCAGGATCATGATCTGAGCCAAAGGCAGTTGCTCAACCAACTGAGCCACCCAGGCGCCCCTCATGATGGCTTTTTTCATTAATTTTTATTTTTAAAAATCACATTAAAATATGATATCGATCACTGCACTGTTGGGTGCCCATTACATTTTGTACTTCTTCACCCTCATCCCAGCCCAGCTCACTGTCATAGGAGTACACTAAGCCAACAGCTAACTTGGAGGGATTCTTATGTTTTTGAGAATTTCTAACTGAATTCAATCAAGAATAAGGTTCAAGTCTCCTTACATAGTGAGGCAGGTTTTTGTGGAGAAAGCCTTGCCCCAGGAGTCAGAAAGCCTGGTTCTAGTTTTGATCTAGGTGTATGAAATCACTTGAGTGCCTTGCTAGACTTTTCTGAAAAGTCTGTTTCTTTGACTCTAAAATAAGGATAAGCAAATGAATACTTTCTTTGCAAGACTTGGAATACCTAATGTCTCCTAAAAGAGTACATTAAAATACTCGTTTTGACTGCTGAGTTTTTCGGGTTTGCCCCACACGTGCAAGGAGGGTTAATAAGGTGCTTGGTTGCAAGCATCTCCTTGTGGCCGCCTCCCGGGCAGTCACCGTGCTCCCCTGGTTATTCCACAGGCTATCAGTGAAGGCTGGATAATTAGGCTTGGCAGCTATGCCGCGAGGACCAACACTCTAATTGATTGTCCCAGGAGAGACGCTAGTAACAGGCCTGCAGGGGAATGGCTCTTAGGAACTTTGGAACCCAGTCCCTCTGTCACCCTCATGGAAAGCCTTCCTTCTCCTCAGCACTTTTTTTTGTAAAGATTTTATTTATTTATTTGAAAGAGAGAAAGAGATCACAAGTAGGCAGAGAGGCAGGCAGAGGGAGAGGAGGAAGCAGACTCCCCGCCGAGCAGGGGAGCCCAATGCGGGGCTCGATCCCAGGACCCTGAGATCATGACCTGAGCCGAAGGCAGAGGCTTAACCCACTGAGCCACCCAGGCGCCCTCCTCAGCACTCTTGATTCTGCAAACTCTCCTCCTAACCAAAGTCTTGCCTGGGTGCATCTGAGGAGGCCAGGCCTGTGCTTCTATCCAGCTGCAAAGGAATTTGGGGAAAGAAGTTTCTGGCTCCTTTCTGGGGAAATGGAATTATAAATCTGGACATTTTCAAACCGACGAGGGGTCCTGGGAAAGTGCTGAGCTGTTAGATGTCATGATGGATGTCCACAAAGGGGGACATCCACCCGCAAAGGCCCGGGGAGGGGGGGCGCGTTCTGCAGGCTCCAACAGCATTCAGACGTTATGTGCAAACACAGAGGCAACAGACCAAATGTACACTTGGAAAATCACGTTCCTCTTCCCTGAAGCCACACAGGATTGAAGCTGCCCCTTCTCCCTGCCTGTTCTGGAAACAGAAGTGTTTATGAGATCCTACGCTGATAACTCCTGGTGTCCCAACATTCACTTCAACCCTTAGATTCCCCTATTTCCTGGTAATCTGATAATAACGTGACGGTCTTGCCCAACAAGAGGCTCTCTGGACTCATTCGTCTGAAAATCCTTGGGAAATGCATCTGCGAAGGCCTATAGCCAACTGTCATCATGGTCAGCTTCCAGACAGGCAGCAAAATATTTTCAAGTTCTAAAACCCTGGCCCTAGCCCATCACTCTACCTAGCCTGGCTGAATTCTCTGTGGAGGACAGAACTCAAGATGACTGCCTTGTCTCTTTTATATAGACTACCAGAGGCTCAGGGCACCAGCACAAGAAGGTGTGTGCGAAATGAAACGGTGAAGTCCCCAGCAGCATGTCCTCCTCTGAAGCTTCTCTTCCGTGGCTGCCTCTGTGTGTGTGTGTGTGTGTGTGTGTGTGTGTGTGTGTGTGTGTGTGTGTGGTTGCTTTGCTCATTCTTTTATATTCTGAATTGATTGATATCGAGGACCAGAACTTACCTCTGCCTCCCCCCATCCAACAATATCTCAAAAAAAAAAGATAGTTAACAATTTTTCTTGAAATAACTTCTATTTTGATGCAATGATAATCTTCCTTTTCCTCCTTCTTTTCATCACAAATGTGTTGGCTTTTCCAGAGAAAGAATGTAATAAGTCGTGATTATATCCTAAGGGGAATATCACAAAGGACTAGTGAGTCGATAGTATTGTTGACAGCTGCTTATTGCAGAGGAAAGAAATAAGAAAACTCTTTTTTTTCTATATTACTACTAAAACAAAATATAAAAGCAATATACCCAAGTAAGAAATTGTTTTCAGAAGGAGTGTATAACTTGAAGGAGGCTGGAAGTCAAAGATCGGGTCTCTTCAGAGGCGAAGGAGCTTCTGTGTGTTCCTTAAAAGACTCTACAACTGGCGGGGAGGAATGCCTGGGCGACTCAGTCAGTTAAGCCTTCGACTCTTGATGTTGGCTCAGGTCATGAGCTCAGGGTCCTGAGATGAGTCCCAGGCCAGACTCTGCACTCAGAGGTGAGTCTGCTTGAGATTCTCTCTCTCCCTCCCCCTCTGCTCCTCCCCCCCCTGCTTCTGCACACTTTCTAGCTCTAAATAAATAAATTGTGTATTAAATTAAACAAAAAAGACTCAGTAGATGTGAAGTTCTGGCAAACCAGAAGATGCCAACACTGGCTCTTTGTTTAATCTAATTTCATTCCAAACACTGGGGCAGTTAAATCTCTAGAACTATTCTTAGGTTTATTAGACTTAATACAGCTTGTCTTTTGGCTCACAAATGGGACCAAGAAAGGAGAAGGAATGCTCTTCTCCAGGAAGCCTTTCCCATCTCCTGCCTCCAACTTCAGAAACAACGTCTCCCTCCCGAGCAATTCCATAGTTCTTCTTTTTTCTTATATTATTGACTACATTTTCCTGTGTTTTCTGGTTAATTGGGTAGACATTGCTCTTCTTCACCAAATTACACATCTCCTAAAATGTAGAAGGGCTCGTGTGTGAGTTTGTTAGGGCTGCTGTGATAAAAATGTCATCAACTGGGAGGCTTATGAACAACAGAAATGTACTTCTCATAGTTCTGGAGGCTGGAAAGCTCAAGATCATGGTCCTTGCAAATTCCATGTGTGGTGAGAGTCAACTTTCCCACTGATGGCTGTGTTCTCGCCACGTCCTTATGCCAGGGGGGACAATGGAACTCTCTGGGGTCTCTATTATAAGCACTAACCCCATTCATGAGGGCTCCCCTCTAGCAGCCCAATCATCTCCCAATGGCCCCAGTTCCTGCTACACCACCTTGGGGATTTGGTTTCAATACATGAATGTGGGGAGACACAAACATTCAGACCTCAGTGGCTTGGAATAGGCTTGAGTCACAGAAAGTGTTCCATTATCTTTGTTATTATTGTCTTGTTGCACTAATTCCTAGGTCAGGCTGTTCTGTGGGCACTCGACCTGTGCTTGCTAAATCAATGAGTGGATTCTCAAGCCTCTGTTTTTTATAGTGACTCCTCCAGTGCCCCTCCCCCACTTCCCAGTACACACACATCCCCCACACTCTCAGAATACTGCGACACCATTCCTTCCACTCGCAGGGACACGGGTTCTTGGAGGAAGCACTACTTTCCAAAACACGGAGGACATCTGTTTTGATGAAGTAAGATGCTTCATCTTCCCTGAGAAAGTTATCAGACCACACTGACTGCAGGGAGTGACTCTAACCAGGAGGCTGACTCCTTGAGCGGTTCCCTTCCTCTGTATTTTGGGGAATATTGCTGAAGGTTAATGAGGGGTTTATTGAGGTCAACGCCCACTCCCTGGTCCCATACGAGACCTTGATCTGACTGCCAGGTCTCTCAAACTTGTTTATGACTGAGTCGCTAAAGACACTTTCCTACAGCTGAACACTGCGTAACGAAAACGTCATACTCTGAAATCCCATGATGTTGAATGGAGACCGTGTTCTCCTACTTCACCCGCGGCTGCCCAGGACCGTCTTCCACACGGCGAGGAAGGCAGCGGCCAGCTCTGGTGTTGGGTAGTGTGTTGGTGCCGGGACCGTCACAGGGCCACTCTTGCAAGACGAGCGACATGGTGTTTTGTGCATTTAAAGGGCCTCAAAGGTATCTTTAGTGTTACAGGAGGCAATAATAATACTACACTGGCAGCTGAACTGGAAGGCGAAATCCAGACAAGGTGACTATTAATTCTCTGCGTGAGGGGTCTTATTGGCCAGGGTGTGAGTTCAGTTCCAGCCGGAGGTGGGCCTCGGCCGTATGGGAGGGCTCTGGACATTGACTACTTTAAACTGGAACCAGCAGGTCTAGATCAAAGGTGACTCCTTGGGGAAGGGCTACTGATAAGGTGATTCCCGGAGAGACTGTCTTAAGCTGAGTGGTGACAGAAGCCCCGTGGCCACACACGGGCAGGCAGGAGCAGGGCCTGCAGGATTCCCCAGCCAGCCGACCCACTTTCTTACTTCTTCCCTGCCCCCTGGCAGCACCCTCTCATTTGTCCTCTTGGTACAAAGCAAATGCCTGGGAGGAAGGCAGCTGGCCTCTTCCTGCCTGCTTGTCTCTGCCTGAGTCTGCAAGTGCCTCCAAGGCCTTTCTGCAGCACACATTCAACCCCTGGGCTGAAAAGCAGCGTGGCTCCAGGGAGCTGGGAGGGGCCCGTGCCAGGGATGCTAAGGAGTCTGCCAGATGGAGACAGAGCTCAGTCCCACGGCAACCCCCCAGGATGTCCGTGCTCCCGGCCGGCCTGTCTCACAGAGCCCACTTCCTCACCATCGCCTTGAATTATTCATCAGCTCTTGCAGAGAAACAAAAGGCAAAGTCATTTTATATCCTCCAGAACTGACTGTCCTCCTCGCTGACCTCGGGGAATCTTAAAATTCAGGACAGAGCAGCCAGCACTCCCACGCACTCTGGGAAGGGATGGGGAAATGCCCCACCGGCCCCTTCCAGACTAGCCGAGTCCGACTGAGCAAGTGTCTCTGGCTACTTGGTCGTTCGGGCTGTGCTTTGTCCCTCTTCTCACTGATCATGAGAAGGACAGGCAGGTATCCTTGGCTTCCCATTGAATGACCTTGACATCTCGATAGGCAGCAGGGGTCAGGACAAATGGCCTACCCCGACCCTAGGGCCATGCTCAGCCTCCTAGGCTTCTCTTCAAGGAAGCTCTGCGTTCTTGCTGCTGGGCAGCCCTGCTTCGGGTGAGACTGTCAGCGGGAGACCCAAAAGGGACTTTGTCCCACTGCCACGACCAATCCTACCCACTTTACTTCGACCTGAGCCCTTGAGTTCTAGTTCACGAAGGAAATACAATCCACCAGGCAGAAGTTTTCCTTCCTCTACCTCCAGAATTACAGGCACCCACTGTTGTCATACTATCACCTCCTCCTTTCCTGACTCTGAGGACACTACTGGCTCCAGTAGTATGACTTTGGCCTGGAAGCCCCGCCCCTTCGCCAGTACCCTGCTTGCTTATGTTCGCCTCCTCTTGCAGAGTGGCAGGCTGGCGTGCTGATTAGGGGGTGAGCACTGGTGCTGCCTCCTACCAGCCGTGAGACCTGGGGCAGCTTCGGGCTGCCCTCAGCAATGGTGTAGTTAGGCAATTGTCAGGGTTTCTGGGAGACAGTAACACTCTCCGGTGATCAGAGGTGAAGCAGTCTTGCACAAGCTCACTAACAGGTGCCCGTGGCCATGGCAGCCAGTCTTAGATTGAATTCTGCTGCAAGTGCAAACACTTATTGGCAAGCAGGCACAAAACCGTTCCCTGACATCTGTTTTCATAAGCTTGGCTTGGCCCTGCTCTGTCCTCGAGCACGCCAACAAGCACCTTGCATGAAAGAATCGCTTTTGGGGTGCCTGGGTGGCTTGGCAGGTTGAATGTCTGACTCTTGAGTTTGGCTCCAGTGGTGGTCTCAGGGCCGTGGGATGGAGCCCCACGTCAGGCTCTGCGCACAGCTCCGAGACTGCTTGTCCTTCTCTGTTCCTCCCCCGCTCATGCACGCACTCTTTCTCTCAAATAAATAAATAAATAAATAAATAAATAAATAAATAAAATCTTAAGGAAGAAGGGAGGGAGGCAGGCAGAAAAGAAAGGAAAGGAAGGAAGGAGGGGAGGGAGGGAGGGAGGAAGGAAAAGAAAGAAAGAAAGGAAGGAAGGAAGGAAGGAAGGAAGGAAGGAAGGAAGGAAGGAAGAGAGAGAGAGAGAGAGAAAGAAAGAAAGATAGAAAGAAAAAGAAAGGAAGAAAAAGGAAGGAAGAAAGAAAGGAAGGAACAGAGAGAGAAAGAAAGGAGGAAAGAAAGAAAGAAAGAGAAAGAAAGAAAGAAAGAAAAAGAAAGAAAAAGGAAGGAAGGAAGAAAGAAAGGAAGGGACAGAGAGAAAGAAAGGAGGAAAGAAAGAAAAAGAAAGAAAGAAAGAAAGAAAGAAAGAAAGAAAGAAAGAAAAAGGAAGGAAGGGAGGGAGGAAGGAAAGAAGGAAGGAAGGAAGGAAGGTAGGGGACTTCAAGGCAGACTGAAAAATGCTCTGACGGCAGGAACAGCCAGCAAGACTGGGAGGAGGTGCTGGGGGGACAAGCCATCTCTTCAAATGTCACACTGAAGCGTGTGCTGAGATAGCTTCCATAATCACACACACAGTCTACCAGTGCATGACTTAAGCTCTCCAGGCCTCAGTTTCCTCACTCTGGAAAATGGCAATAATGATGCTACGTGCCTTCTAAGGGTGCCGGGAGAAGGAAATGAGTTCGTCAATACGTGTACAACGTGTGAGGTAGAGGCTGGCCCCAGTAAGCCCTCACTCAGAACTCCCTCATTCTCTTCTGCCTCCACGATGCTCCCTTAGACCTAACCCTGGCATCAGGTTACACCCTCTGCCCTGCTTAACTTCTGCAAAGGCTAGCCTTCAGTCTCTGTCTCTGCTGAATCAACTTGACATCAGCCTTCCACGGGACTCTACATTCCCACAGCATTTCTAACTCGGTGCCTCAAACATCTGTGACCCTCCCCCTCCTCCCCTACTGGGCCTCCTGTGGCAGGTGCAGGAGGGCTTTCAAGAGGTGAGTCAAATGCAACTCTTCAAGGAACTCCCGAGAGCTGGAGAGAGGATGCCAAGTTGTACATTCCTCGCAGGCCAGGGCCTCATCTTCAAACGTGACTTTAAAGTACAGGGAGGACTGTCCATATGTCACAGATGGAAATGACTCCCCATCCCCGGTAGCACACGCATCAACAGCTTAATATTCCTAAGAGCTGTGAGGGTCTAGAAACAGGGGTGATCAACCAATGTTGAGTCTCTCAGTTCAAGACTCTTTTATGTGGGCGCCTGGGTGGCTCAGTGGGTTAAAGCCTCTGCCTTCGGCTCAGGTCATGATCTCAGGGTCCTGGGATCGAGGCCCACATAGGGCTCTCTGCTCGGCAGGGAGCCTGCTTCCTCCTCTCTCTCTCTGCCTGCCTCTCTGCCTACTTGTAATCTCTCTCTCTCTGTCATATAAATAAAAAAAAATCTTTAAAAAAAAAGACTCTTTTATGTTTGGTATAAAATACTTTTAGGTAAAGGTATTTAGGTAAAAGTATCTTAAGATGCAAAGAAAAGTAAAACCCAATCGAATGACCATTTTGAGGGAAAGCTGAAATTTTCTTTGAGCAGCAGAATCAGGGACTGTCTAACATGAATGTTAAAGCCAAGGCTGGGACACCACTCAGAGTATTCTTGGCAATCAGGGCAACAGGAAAGGATCGAGTCAATATCTGGCAAATCTCCAGCAGGCTAAGAAAGTCACCCCCGAAGTTTCCTGGGAAAGTAACTCCCAGAATATGGCAGGATGATCTGAACTATCCCCTAAGTTCTTTTACTTGATAAAGACGTCAAATTTGGTATAGAAATGTTTAAGAGTACCAGAACTATAGTATTAATATTTTGCCTTAAGAATCTGTGAACATTTAGTATTTTAGGTATGTGAACATTGTGGATAACTTGGCCTATGGTAATATATCCATCTAAGGCCTTGAAAAATGATTTTTCAAATTTTCTAGATTTATAAGTATTATCTATAAGCAGTATTTAAAACTAAGAACTTGAGTTTTACATGTGTAGCTTAATAAATTGAACTTTAAAGACACAATGAACACAAAAATAAACCCCTTAATTTTTTTTTCTTGCACCTTAAGTCATTAAAGCAATTAAATAATTACTTTCGATACACCTTGCTTGTGCCCTCTAAATCTTTGTGATACCAACTTGGGCATAAGTTTCATCTCTCTAAGAAGCTCATCTGTGGCACAGACTGGGTTGCCTATTTCTGCCATATTCTCGGGCAGAGGGGCAGGCGCAAGGCACGTGCTTAGCAAATTCTTGCTCACATGGCTGTGTGACTTTGGACAAGTCCCTTCACCTTTCTGATATCTGAAAGGGCCCCGGGAGCAGTCCATGAACAGAAAGACAGTAACTGTAGTCACAGCAGATTAGGGTCACAATTGGGATCCAAAAGATGAGGCAAAGGAGATCTTGACTCTTCCTACCCGGTCACCTTTCAACTGAAACTGAGTCTGCTGCAGACCAGTGTGCCCTACTCTGCTGCTTCAATCTTACCTACTCCTGTCCCAGGATGACCTACTCCTGGCTCCACTGGAGAAAGCTACCCTCCTTCAGAGAGGAGCACGAACAAACCCTACTTTACCAATTTTGCTTATACGACGGGCTTCCAGTAGCATTGTTTTGCTGCATTCTCCTACTAGAAGACCCCGTGCTCCCCAAGGGTGGTGGAGAGGGAAGCAGGAGGTAAAGGGGGCAGATAAGCTCCTGCTCATATACTTAGAGGGAATGTGTGAGTTTCAGTACTGTGGCCAGCGGTTAATCCGCAAAGTGACCTGGGCAGTGTGGTGTGTAGAGTCTTCTTCCCGACTTTGCCTCAAGCTCTGTGTGATCCTGAGCAATTAATCTCCTCTCTTTGGGACCTCTTTCTTCAATTCTATAAAATAAGTGCTGAAATACAAGATCTAAGACAACAATTCTCAACCTTTTTATCTCAGGACTTTTTTTTTTAAGATTTTATTTTTATGTATTTATTTGAGAGAGAGAGAGACGGATAGTGACAGAGATAGCAAGAGAGAGCACAAGCAGGGAGGAGAGGAAGAAGCAGGCTCTTGATGAGCAGGGAGCCTGACGTGGGGCTCGATCCCAGGACCCTGGGATCATGACCTGAGCGGAAGGCAAACGCTTAACCAAATGAGCCACGCAGGCGCCCCATCTTCAGTACTCTTAACAATCAAACAATCACCAAAAACCCAAAAAATGTTTGTCCTATCTATCAGATTTTATGTACTGACATTTCCTGTAGTAGAACTTGAAACTGGGAAACCTTTAAAACATAATAATTCAGAAGCACACATTCTATTTATCATCAGGGTGAAGGTGTGATCGCCCTTAAAGAATTCCGTGATACATTTGAAGGAATCCAGAATATACAGCCCCCAGATATGCCTCTTTGACATAAAAAGTGTTCTGAACTGAAGATAATTAGAAGCAGTAAATGCAGAAAAAGCTGTCCCCTTTCTGCCCAAAGGCAGGAAATACATTCCCTCTCACTTGAGACAGACCCCTATCAGCCCTTAGAGGCTTCAGAGGAATCTGTAAACAAGCCTTGCTAAACTCACTCTCACCTTCCCAGTTACTCTTCACCATTCCCACCCCAGCCCAAACGTCTCTGTTTCGTCAAGTCTTCACCAATTTATTCTTTGTCTAAAAACTAGAAAAGCTGCTCCACATCTCCCATTTCTGCATTCACCTCCCACCTCCCAGGGCAGAGATCGACAAATGTGCTGGGATCTCCTAACATTTTTGGAAAAACTATGTATACTCCTCACATATTTTTTTAAGTTAACATGTAACATTTTTTTTTAAGATTTTATTTATTTATTTGACACAGAGAGAGAGATCACAAGTAGGCAGAGAGGCAGGCAGAGAGAGAGGGGGAAGCAGGCTCCCCGCAGAGCAGAGAGCCTGATGTGGGGCTTGATCCCACAATCCTAAGATCATGACCTGAGCCGAAGGCAGAGGCTTTAACCCACTGAGCCACCCAGGCGCCCTAACATATAACATTTTTATTGCCAAGTTTAGGTAATTGAGAAATATATAACTTCTGGCATTTTGACTTGGAAAGGTGGTTCAATCACTCGATAAAATGTGCTGAATACCCACTTGCATCTATTCAAAAGACACAGGAATCAGCTCTTTTTAACAGCTAGAAATTCTCCATCATTTACTAGTCCTTCTTGCATGCATACTTCCATCTGTGTTACCCACAGAACTTTATCTTTGTAGGATATATGGCTGCATATATACTTTTAAGCTTGAAAATCTTGTGCTGGTCACTGTGTCATAATTCGTGGTTATAAAATATGTGCATAAGTTAAAATTTTACATATTTTTTCTAGGTTGGGTTTTTGTCTTATTAATTCAAAATTGAAAAAGTGAAAACTTCTTATCACCCAAAGAGTCTACATGTTAACCAATATTATAGGTTGATCTATCATTATAATTTGTATTAGTAAATCATTGAGTGAAACAAAATAATCATAATATAAAATTTTAAAATAATCATCAAGCATAAAATAAGAGTCCTAGTCTCTTTTCAAAGATTAGTTTTTATATTATGGATAAATACTGCTTATTGCTAGAATAAGACAATATTTTGTAGGAATTACCAGCAACAAAGAAGAGAAGATATTCATAGGGCCACTAAATGTATAGAAAAGCTGAAGCAAGCAGGAGAATTGTACCCAAATTAACAATGCATAGGAGTTCATAATACACAATAATCTTTTGTTAAAAGCTAAAGAAGATTGTATCCCCCATGCATTTGAGTAAATGTTTAAGAAAATATCCTATATAATTTACTTTAACTTGAAGCTATAATCTTAATCTCTCACCTCCTCCTACTTGAAATCAATGCCAAATGTGTACTTGCGATTCAGACATCAATATTTCAAGTTGACACTTTATTTGGCACACTGTGGGATTTTCCTGTGGGAGCCAGTGCACCTGGTGAGAGCAGATGCAAGGACACGGGCTTCCTTTTGAAAAGTACCCAGGGGGCCGCTGCAAAAGGGGAGTTGAGGGAGCAAACTGGCCTGATACGTACGATGTGCCCCTGGAGCATCAGCTTTAGGGAAAAGCACATATGACAACTAGGGTCTGGAGATGGATTCTATTGAAATTACTCCTTGATGGGGCTTGACTTGGTGTGCCCCTGACGGTGGTTGTTCTGGGACACTCTCTGGCCATCCTCTTCCCTTGACTGCACCCACCCCAATAGCCATGTCCTTCAAGCCAAAGATCTAAAGCCCCGTGTGGACAAGCCCCCAGAGAGGGGCCCTCCGGCAAGTCCCGGGTGCTCATTTCTTCTCCCTGCCCTCCCCCCTCAACCTTGCAGGCTCAGTTCCCACTCCCAGGGACCTGATTGTTGCACAGTAAGTGGAGCCTGGGGAGGAGCTGAGAGGCTAATCTGCAGCCCAAGGTATATGACTTCTATGTCACCCAGCAGATGACATAAGCAAGGATGTGCCTATCTTCTTATGTCCTGTCTTCTTTCCTCCTGCTTTCCCAACTCTCGGAGACTCCGCTGTATCTCAGTGTTTCTAGAAGCAATAAGCTGCAAACACCCACGGCACCAAGCAGAAATCGGAACACAACCTTGGTTTGCTGGGCAGAGTCAACCTTGAGCCCCTACCTCGGTAGGCTCTCCGAAGCCCAGTTTCTGGGGGGAGTGCCATAAGAAGAGAGATGGGGTTTCTCAAACGTGGTCAGGATATAAGAGCAGAATCAGAGGGTGCTGGATGCTTCAGCGGGTGAGAGGCTAGGCATTAGAACCTAAGAAGTGCCCTGGGGGTCCCCATCGTCACTCCTCTGCCCACACCTGTCCCGCCGCTGGAGGACTGCCACAGCCCAGCAGAGAACAGGACTGGGAGAGGGGACAGGAAGAAGGTGGTGGCTACTACTCTTGCGTTCTGTTTTTCTGGATGAAGGGAGAAAAAAGGAACTGGCCTGAGGCCACATCTCTAAGCCAAAGAGAGTTTCCTTGGCATCCTGTCAACTTCTTTCCCCAACTCCTCCCATTGTGCCTCCCACATGGTGTCTGCCCTTTCTCGCTCCAGCTCCCTGGCAGATATTTTTAGGCGGAGAGGCCCCCTCGCTGGCAAGCGGAGAAGAGGAACACCCAAGCACCTGCACCCCTGCGGTTTCCTTGACTCAGAAATCCAGGGATTCCTCCTTCTTCAAGCCCCAGCCTGACAACTCAAGATGTGTCAAGAACTTTCTGGAAGTGGACCACTGGATCTGGATGAGTGATCTATTGAATAATTTGGTAGCTATAAAAGGACTCCTTCATTTATCATTTTATCAAGGTGCAGTTTATAGCCTGCTTAATGAGGCCATTAGCCATACATCTTACAGCATGTTATGCTTAAAATAATTAATGACCTCTGTGGAGAAACAAGACATTACTGTGTCTTAGGTATGATATCAGTTCTATGATCCTCATTTTACACATGAGAAATAAGTAGTTTGCCCGAGTCCTCATGGTCAGTATCTGATGGAAAGGAAATGTGAACTCGGGTGTTCCTTTTACCTGATTCCAAGGCCACACTTGTTCTTGGCCCCACACTGCTAACTCTTAGCCTAGGCCCTCAACAATCCCTCTTCCACCTTTCATACATTTCCTTCTACCTCTTGTAGGGGAAGAGCCAAATGTGTAATCATCAACACAACAGGTAGAGCCGAACAAGGGATACTATCAAAAATGCCCCAATTTCAGCCCCGCACACCCATGCAAATTCCACCCCCCACCCTGAGGATACCTCCCATCCTACCTGGGTTCATAATGTCTTCTCAGTCTTAGCACACATCCCTACCCCACTCTCTGGCCACTTTCTCTGCTCTTCCTTATGACCTTATTGCTTCCCCTCTGTGGGAGGACAGGGTTCTCCCCAACTAAACCTTCTCTCCTTAGAGCTCTGTTTCATATCAAGGTGGGATATAGACATAAAAGCAGATAATGTAGAGGATTCTTGGTAGAGGTAGGAAAAAAGGCAGAATCTCTATTAGCATAATAATACACTGGGGTATTGCTATTAGTCCATATTGGCAAGAGGAAGGTGATTTTTTTTAAAAATATTTGATCAACGATTGTTGAATGAATAAATGATGCATTCTGAAGCTAGACCAGGAAAGCTGCTTTTCCTTGCCTATGATTAGCACAAGCCAGGAACCAAAGTAGAAGGGCCCAAGAGGAGGGTCAAGAGGGCAAAAGCAGACCCTGGAAGAGGAGCCCAGAGAGAGGGCAGGGCTCTTCCTGAGCCCCATCTGAGGTGACTCATCACAGACGAGTCAAGGGCTGCTTTGAGCTACTCTTCTGTTGCCTGTTTGCACTTGATCAACCCATAACAATGTTTTCTTTCTGCTAATGGCATTTCTTCCACCTTCCAGAAGGTAAAGGGATAATGAAAAGGTTACAATAGGGGTGCCCAGGTGGCTCAGTGGGTTAAAGCCTCTGCCTTCGGCTCAGGTCATGATCTTAGGGTCCTGGGATTGAGCCCCGAATCAGGCTCCTTGCTCAGCAGGGAGCCTGCTTCCTCCTCTCTCCCTCTCTGCCTCTCTACCTACTTGTGATCTCTCTCTGTGTGTCAAATAAATAAATAAAAATCTTAAAAAAAAGAAGATTACACTAATGTGTGTATTTTTCACCTACAAGGTGAAAAGCTTCTTGAGAGCAGAATCCCAGTCTGGTTCATCTTGAAGCTCCCATAGATCTGACCCCACATCACCTGACATTGTGCCTTGTTGGTAGCATGGTAGCAAACATTTGATACATATTCCAGATTTGTGAATAAATGGGCAAATAACTCCTTTTGATAGAACAGATCATTACATCTTGATGACCAGCATCATTCTCCCAATTTGTCTTCCACTTAATGTGTCCCTGATACACAGTTTAAGCCATTTGTAACAATTTTCAGGAATATATCCTTTGATGGCTCTACGCTATCTATAAAGCAATTCTGTGGAATCAAAACAAAACATCATACTACTGAGTTTCAAATGTTCTTATCCTAGTGCCGTAGAGTTTGCTTACCAAAAGAAGAACATGAAAACTGATTCTGCAAATAAACACTTGATACCTTCTTGAGCAAATCGTGTTCACTGAATCTATAAACCGTGATACTCCCAAAATGGGATATTTGGGAGTAAACAGAGATTCCTAAACTGAGATAAGAGAATATGGGAGGGGAGACAGGTACGGGGTCCTGGCCTTTGAAAAATGTAAGGTACTACACCTGCTTTTCCTAAATTGGTAATCTCATTAGGCCAACCACACACAGAAATGATAACCTAACGAAACCCGTCTCAACCCGTCTCGGTGTCTAGGTTCAAACGAGTACTGAACGCTTGGGCTGGTACGGGAAAGCTGCTGAAGGAGTGGAGATGGGAACAGGGCCCTGAAAGAGGATGAGGACTGGGGGAGGAGATGGAAGGGCTATTAGAGAAGGCTGAGTTAAGCCTGGGAAGGGTCCAGGATCAGAGAGAAGCCAACTTCCCACGGGTGGCGTTTTCCCACCAGCACACACCCATCTCCGCGCCAGCCTGAGTCCTGGCACTGTGCCCACATCTACTCCCCTGCCAAATGGCGCCATCTCCTCCTCCCAGAGCTGCTCCTTTCTCAGCCCCAATGGCAGATGGAGATTTGCTGTGTGTGGTGGCTGAGGCTGCCGGTCAACGTGATAGATCTTCTCCCTTTTTTTCCTTTGGAAATAAAACAAAGTGCTGACCAATGGGATATAAACACAAGCGAAATGAAAATGTCCTTCAAGAGAAGTGGCTTCTCCCACCCCCACCCCCCTCTCTTTCCTGCCAATGGGAATGCAAATCAGGTGCTAGGAGCTCATGCTGGACCTGGTGATGGGTATTAAAGAGGGCACACGGTGTGATGAGCCCTGGGGGTTACGCGCAACTCATGAATCACTGAACACTACATCTGAAACAAATGATGTACTATATGTTGGCTAATTGAAGTTCAATAAAAAAATTAAATAAAAAATAAGGATCTCTGGAGCCTGGGTCGCTGACAGCTTGGAGTGCTGTGGTAGCACCGGACTGCCCCCAGACCTCTTTTCTGCGAGAAAGAAAAAAAGCCACTGTTAAATTTTGTATTGTTTCAATTTTTTTGTTTTTGTCATTTGCAGCCAAGCCTAATGTTAATTTAACACTCTGCAATTGGAGCAGATGTCACACGTGAAAAATGAGTTTGAGTAATTTAACAAAAGGAAAGATTTTCTTTCTTGTCTACTTAGCAGTTAAAGAAATGGAAATTAAAACCACGAGATGCCACTTTGTCAGCTAAATTCTAAAAGGAAAGAAAAACGATAAAAATGTAAGTCTTCAGGGAAACAGGTAGGCTGACGACAGTGTCATAAATTGGTACAATTCTTCTAGAAAACGCTGGCCCCTTAGCTCACTTTCCTCAAATGTGTTTCTATAGTATTACCCAATGATCCAATTCTCAAAAGGTTGGAAAATACACCATAATTAAGGAACTCAAAAGTAAAAATGTATAAAAATGATGACAGCCACGTTATTTTAACAGCAGAAAACCGACACTGCCTAAGTAAGGTGCTACAGAGGAGCGGTAAATGATTTCACATTCATTTGATGGAGAACCATCCAGCCATTGAAAACCCTATATGACAAATACCAAGAAATAATTTACAAACGTACTTGTAAAATATCGTAAGGAACAAAAATACTTCGGGAAACTGCATATACACTGGCATAGCAGCTGTCAAATCATGACGGTTTGCCCGGGCAGATACCTTTAATCATGCTCAACTCATCTACACCGCTTCCAATGAGAACCACGTGTCCCAGATCTGTTCATGGCAAATTCCAGGTCTCTTTCTATGTGGCTACCCTCGCAGAAACAATCTCCTCCAATTTTTTTTTATTTTTTTATTTTTTTATTTTTTGAGCAATATATTTGTCTTGAATTTTGGGTTTGGGGTTTAACAAGGTGGTTTCCAGCGGAACATCGCAGATAGACAAAAGAACTTCTAAGAATCTTAATAGCATTGCCTCAGAGCAGCCAGACATGCCCAAAGAAGAGAGACGCCAATCTCAAAAAGAATTTATGGATGTGGTTTTAGAGCATGTAGTGAACTGAAGTGACAATAATAGAACACCTACGACATTTTAAAGAGAGTTGTACTGGAAAGAAAAACAACAACAACAACAAGGCTACATTTTGGAAAATCTAAGAAGACAATAAACAGATCGGGGGTTGCCAGGGTTTGGTGGGGATGAACAGGCAAGAACACAGAGGTTTTTTAGGGAGCTGAAAATATTCTGTATGAACCCGGAGAATGTACAGCATGAAGAGTGAGCCCTAAACTCTGGATTTTGAGTGACCGCGATGTGTCAATGAAGGTGCATCAATAGTAACAAATGTATTAATCAATGAAGGATGCTGATCGTGGAGGGGCTACGCATGTGTAGGAGAAAAGGGTTGATGAAAAATTTCTGTACTTTCCCCTCAATTTTGCTGTGAACCCAAAACTATTCTAAAACAAAACAAAACAAAAAACAAAAACAAAAAAAAAACAAAACAAATAAACGAAACCAAAAAACTCCACCTCTTAATTAAAAGCAAACAGACTGCAACAGAAAAGTACATAGTCAGCTTGGAGTAAAAGGGGATGAGGTTTCACAAACTGCAAAATGGTCTTCGGGCCCCCAACTTTTTTTTTTTTTTGTAAGAAGCAACCTCAGAAAGCTACTTAGAAGCCAACCCAGGCTATTTCTTAAGCAAAAAAGGAGGGCAAAGCCGAGAGCCAGGCCACAGGCGCCAAGAGCGATAGAGAACAATGGATTGGGAAGCTATTCCCAGGGACAGAACTGGGTCCTGCTCTTGGAATGGGAAGACTTGGCAACACATGCCTGGCAAGATGCCAGGATTCTTATGAATCAGTGCCTGCTATGTATCTTCCCTTAGTTCCATTTTTGAAAGGAAATATTTACTGTGATAGCTCTGGCCCAATCTTTCAATGTTTTTATTGAGTGTTTGCAGAACATATAATTTGTCTCTTCCACTTACAGGTTTCTGAACCCAAAGGAGCCACAGCCAAGGAACTCAACCTCATTTGGACTTGATAGAAATCACAGGACCCAGGATTTTGAGCCTAATGCTACAGATGAATGAGATTTGTAGGGATGCTCAGAGGAAGGGAGTATTGCATATGACAGGGACATGAGTAATTGGCATTGGGGGGAAGCTGTGGTCTATTTTGTAGTAATGGGCACTAGTGATTCATGCCTTCAAGTAGCCACCTCCCACTTTGACTTTGGGCTTGGGCACGTGACTTGCTTTGATCAACGGGACATACGCAAATGGAATGCAAGCAGAGGCCTGAAGAAACACTTGTTTATTGGGGCTTGTCCTTTCTTGCTTTTTCCATGGAGCCCCACCACCACCCCATGAAGAAGCCCAGAGAACTAATGGAGAATGAGAGATCAGGTGGAGAGAGGCCCCAAGCTGTTCCAGCCACCCCAGGTGAGATCACAAAGATGAGAGTGAGTCCCACTCCAGCCCAGCTGGTCCAAATAGACAGCTACCCCTTAGAACCATGTTTGTTGTGTTACACCATCCAGGTTTAAGGTGGCTTTTTTTTACCCAGTTAATACAATGAGGCTCAAAGAGGGGTAAATCCAGCATATGGAAGCTGGGAGAGGTGAATTTGCAGCAGGGAAATCTCTGGGAAGAACAGCCCTACCTGGGTGGGCAGTTTCCCAAGACAAACTAATGCAGAGTCACAGAGGGAGATCAGACTACAGTCAATGAGGAGCCAAGAAGAAAATGCCAGAAGTTAAGCCTAATGAGAAACGTGACGATGAAAATTAGAGCATGAGCAACCCATTTGGAAGTTGTGGGATTAAGAAGCAGCAAAGTAGTGGGAGGAATGAATGGGTCAGGACAAGTAATTCAGAAATAAAGCTTTGAACACAGAGAGCTATAAGTCTTGTTCTATGGAGCAGGTAATTAGTATGGTGTGCAGTTAACACTGAATCAGATTCTGGGACAGTGTGAGCTTGGTATCTGTGCGCTTAGTGAGCTCCCCAGGAAATTTTAATGTATACTTTCTTCTCGGTGAGCTGTCCTATATGTCAAGGGGGTATTGAAAGATAAATTTTGTCAAGTTACCAAAGTTCTATTACACCCTTTCCCTAGGACAATAGGTGCTCAATCACCTCAACCATAACCAAGATCAGTGGTTCTCAAAACTAGGTGCACATTAGAATCATCTGGGAAACCTAAAAAAAAAAAGAAAGAAAGAAAGAAAGAAAGAAAGAAAGAAAGAAAGAAAGAAAGAAAGAAAGAAAGAAAGAAAGAAAGAAAGAAAGAAAAAGAAAAAAAGTCTAGATCCTACTGCGTAAGAATTCAATCTGAATCTCTGTGAATAGCATCTAGGCGTCAGTATTTTAAAGGCTTCCCAGGTGATTGGATTATGCGTTAGAAGACGACTCTGGAAGAGATGATGTAATCTCTACACCCAGAGTCCATCAGGTTTCTGAGAAATGAGTAATAAATGCAGAATGTCTCTGAACCTCCTCATTTTCATATACTTGGCAATTGATCTAAACTGCCATTAAACTCAAAGAACAGTGTGAAGGATTTGGTGACTAATGGCTATTTCTGAGTCAAAAATGAAATAGCACTTATTTTCATGATGTAATATAAGTCAGGCGAACATTAACTCAGACCCAATGAATCAGCAAACATGACTATTCGAACAGAGCCAAGTTATCTATGAAAATATATTTCTCATACTTTTGTCCACTAATTTTAGCATTTATTCATGAGTTTTGCTGGAAGCAATTTTACTGTGGTATTTGCCAAATCATGATTTTCTAACTGCATTATTCCTTCTACATTTTTAGTGGAATTCTACTTTATCTTTCTACTCTCTCACCTGTTTGTGCATATCAGTATAGCTTGTGGATTCTCATTTTATTCTACGGGTTATAATCTATTATTAGCATTATTTATTTTGTTATTCAAATTGTCCCCAATTTGACCATTGGGGGCCCCTTCAAGTAGGTTCCCATGTGCTTTTGACATATCCCCATCATTTCTGTCTTAGGACTTCCTTATTTCTAACAGCATAAGGCATTGCTTGCCCATCTTGTACTTTCTTTGCCTCAGACCTAGAATCAGCCATTTCTCCAAAGAACCCTAGTAATTTTTATAGGAAAATGGTGTTCAGAAACCATGATCTGGACAATTAAGATTTGTATTCATTAGTACAGAGCATCATTGCTTCTAGGCTTTTACTCAGATATCTAGGTCTATTTCTATGTGCATCTACATATTAAAAATCATGAATTCATGTTGCTAACCTCTAATTCTATCTATTATCACCGAGTTATTTCTAGCCTTCCCCTTTCCTTATTTATAATTATTTTCTCTGACTGTAAGAAGCCTAGCTCTCATTTTTCATACTATATTAACTTATTTGCTAAATCCTAGGACATACATTAAGTGGTTTTAGACCCTTTTGACTATACAGCCCCTACTTACACCCATCTGGCCATACACGCATTTTTTTAAAATGTCCATCCATATCTACATAAAGTACAATCATTCTGTCCCCTCAAATAGACAACCCAAGTATCATTCAATAGTGCATCTAGTTCTATACCCAGGACTTCTCAGGGAAAGGAAACTTTCTTCTTTCAGTCTGGTTGTCGCTCTTCCTGGTTGGTTAAAGTATGGCTAAGACAAATGTATCGATCACCAACACATCTAATAAATATAATAGCAGAGAAAGATCAGGGATGACTACAATGAAAGAAATATCAATGATAAAAGAGGAGAGTTGGGAAAGCATGCATGTGTGCACACACACACCTCCCAACACAGACACATTCCAGACAATAATACACATGAGACATAATTCCCCTGGGGTGGCTATGTGACTTGGAGGTGAACATGACTTAAATAGTCTAATCAGAGTGAATCTCAGGACCCTGGCTCGGAAATGCTGGTACTAAGGGTTTGCTTTTTTCTCTCAGCCTCATGTTCTGATAATGCTCTGACAGTGGAGGAGCAGCTGAATCAATTTGGCAAGGCTCTGGTTTTCTTCACTTGGAAGCTTTTTGTTCATTGACATAGCTAGAGAAGTTTCCCTTTCTAGGAGCTGCATAATCCCCTTTCCTGTGTGTGACTTCAAGGAGTCTGAGATTGCCATAGAAGTTGAACAGTCAGAGACCATGGTTGTCCAGGACTGGGATTTCTTAGGCCATATAGCTCCTTCATAAACTTAGTCATCATCAAGATATTTGACTCGTCACTTCCAGAGGCTAGGAACCATAGACAGACCGCCTGTCTCTGGTCATTGTATTTGAGTCTGGGACTTTATATTGTCTAATGCCAGGATCGTCCCCTAAAGCTTCAGTGTAATGGCTGCTACTTTTTTGTTGGCTTCTGTTTCTGGAAAGTTTCTGACAATAACTTGGCATAGAATGATTTCTTCCCTGACCTCAGGTTCCATCACAGCTGCTCTTATGTGCTTTGTCAGATGAGGGCTGTTTAGTAGGAAGTTTGGGGAGTGGCCTCAGGCTTGTCCTCTGCCCCAGTCTTACCTCCTGTCTTTACATGTATGAAACTTCTCTTGGAGTAGAGTATTTGGTCTTCGCAGCACTGTCAGAGTCCAGTCGTCTTGATTGCAGTCCAGACCCAGAGACGGACTTTCTAAGCAAAACCACACTTCCTTCCTTCTCTGACTTTAGATGGGTCACTTCTCTTAGATTGTTTCTTTATTGTAGGAACTTTCTGTAATCAACAGTCTTGGATATTTCCTACCATTTCCCCTGATAAGCCTTTAGGTCCAGGCCTGACTCCCAACAGGCCACTGCTGTTTATCTCCTCACTTCTGTTTGGCCAAATTCACATTTAGGATTTGTATTTTACTGTACCCCATTCCTGAAATCAAATATCTGTATCAGTTACGAAGTCTCTGGTGTGAGAAACAGAGGAGTTGGTTCGTATCTGACAGGCAATAAAGGAATCTATTAGCCTTTATACCTTTAAGTTCAGACACGAGGCAAACCCCAGAGTGGGTAAGTAAGGTCCACTTAGCTGGACCTTCTCTTCACATTGGCTTCATCCTTAAGCTCTTTCCATCCTAGCAGCCAAATGGCCCCAGCAGCTCTTGACAATGTATCTTCATCCTCCATTCCTGAGAGGAAAAGCAATGAAAACAACTTTGATACCAGGACTGCATGCCAGAGTCCCAAGATTAATGCTGATTGGACAGTTTAGATCACCTGGCTACCCCTAAACCAATGAGGAGTTGAATATATGTGGCCTAAGCCAACCAGTGCCCATCCCACGGGTGGTGTGTGGCAACAGTAGACATCTAATCGAAAACAGCACGCCAACAGAAAGGGCAAAGTGAATTCTGGGTAGGCGACTAGTAATAATCCATTATCAAGCCTTTTAAAATAAACTTATCGGGCCTTTAGAAAGTAACTTCATGTTATCTTTTTTTTTTTTAAATAGTGTTCATCTGTATTGAACTGATGTCCCTCCAAAGCATCTAAGGTTTCATGAGAATGGGGACCTTATCTGTCTTGTTCATTTCACTTGAAATACAATGCCTGGCATTCAATAAATATTTGCTTAATAAATGAATGAATGCATTGTGTTTATCCTGCATCTCTGAGACCTTCCAGCACAATGTCCCAAACCTCTAGGGCATGCATATTTCATCTGAGATGCTTGGGCTTAAAGCTTCACAGCTGGTAAGTGGATGGCCAAAACCTGAACTCAGGCTTGCTGACTCCACATCTTGTGCATTTCCGACTAGTCCAAGCTGCTCTTGTGTGTTAAAATGAGCCCTCAGAGTTTTAGCACAGCTGTGTTCAGGAGACATGTAGGAAATACATAAAATATGCTGACAGCTAGTGTCCAAATAACAATCTGGAAGATTAACAGGACTCTAACACTAGCATGAATTGATATTTGCTTTTCTGTTCTGCGGCTATCAACATGCTCCAAGTTAAAATCATATCCTGCCAGATAGTATGTGAAAGAAGAGGACTGATCAGTTGCTTGTCTCCTTTCTCGTTTTGTCACGGCAATAATAGAAGGCACATTATAATTTTTCTTATTGCCTGTTGCCTCTGTTGAAGAGAAGCCCTTTTATCTGATGGTGTTAGCAGGGAAGACTGATCAACAGAGTAGGAACACTAACTGATTGTCTTCCCTGAGCTAGGTACTTCATTCATTCGTTCATTTACACATTTTAATTTTTATCCACTTATTGAAATTTATTGAGTACCTTCCATGCAGCAGGCATTGTGCTAGGCGCTAGGGAAGCAACACTCAGCACAGGCTAAGGAGATAGTACAGTACATGGACGAAGATAATAAACTGGAGTCCGAAAGATCGGAGTTCAAATCCTGCCTTTGCTGTAGCCTGTGAGATCCTCGGCATACACAGTTGACATATATATGTCTTACTTGTTTCATTGCATGAAATTATTCTTTTTTAAAGATTTTTTATCATTAAGTAATCTCTATACCCAACATGGGGCTCAAACTTACAACCCTGAGATCAAGAGTCGTATGCTCTACGGACTGAGCCAGCCAGGCACGCCACAAAATTATTCTTTAACTTACACACAGTTATTTTGTGAGGCTTACGTGGGATAATTTAAATGTTGTACTTGCTGTGTCTGACACATTATACTTTCTCAGTTAAGTGTTATTTTTATTACTAGATGGTCCCTATCCTCAAGTTACTGACTTTACAATGAGTGCAGAGAATAGACAGAAGTCTTCACACTTAATTTCCTCCAAAATCTTCTAAGTGTTATTTTCCCCATATATGAGCAAGGAAATTGAGAATTTCAAGAATTTGTTCAGGCCTCAATTAACAAGTAAATGAGGCAGGATTAAAAATTCAAAGATGTCTGAGTCCAAAGCCATGTGATCGTCAATTATCTGCATGAGGAAATGAGACAGTGGCTCTAGTCCTGACTTCAGATTAGTGATTCTCGACCCTGGAGAGCACTTGTAAAGCAGCAGCTTCCAGGACCCTCTTCCAATTCAATTAAATCAGCATCAGGATCAAGACTGACTAGGCATTGAACATTTTCAAAATCTCCTCAGGAGAGTCTAGCAGGCAGCCAGAGTTGAGAACCACTCAACCCTCTCAAGGCTCTTCTAGCCTCAACAGTCTGGTCCTTTTACATATGGCAGCAGTTGTCAGAAAGAGATTGGCACTAGTAGAAGCAGGGACATTCCCAGGACCTTCCTCCACTGCAGTTCCATGTCACTACTCTGTACTTCAGAGGGAAGGTGGGTGCAGGTAGAGCTCCTTAAACCTAAGGCAAATGCCGTGGAGATTTAAAACACAGTAGAGAACCCCCACGGAGTCTCCAGCAGCTGCATGAGTGCTGGTGAAGGGGAGTGATGAGAACCCAAACTCCCTCTTCAGTGTGGGGTTGACAGACCAACAGCATCCTTCACACGCGGAGGAAGGAGCAGCCTGGGAAATGTCCCAAATGAATGCAGCTGTTCTTTGTTTCTGGACAGGATGCCAATAACATTTTGTTCCTTGGGGTTCTCAAGAGCGAAAAGTGTGCATAGCTATGAAAACAAACCCATAGGGATAATGATCATACTAACCTAAATGTCATATAGACACTTATATAAGTTAATTAAGTTATAATAGATAGTCTACCACAGACTTTATATCAAGACACTCAAAAAAGCAAAGAAGAATAGTTCATCAGCCATTGGATGCCCTCTGGGATATTTTGGTCACTCAGAGTCAAAGTTTCTGCAGCTGCTGAAATGGGGGTCATTTCAGGAACTAATCCTTGAGTCTGGTCCACTTACATCTAATCTGTCCACTCTTTGATTTGTTCCTTATAGCAATTCTGGGAGACACATGATCAGGTAGTATTATTCCTATTTTACAGAGTTAGAAACTGAGGCTTAAAAGGTTAAGTGACTTGCTCAATGACTAGGAAATACATCCTACATTCAAGCGTAACCTCCTGGATTCTAAATTCTCAAGTCGACATTCATCTGAGCCAGAGGGTATTACCGCACTCAAGCACTCCGTGGATGCAAAAACCTACCAACCAAATGAATGCGAAGACATTCCAGTAGAGACACAGGTATTGGATTCTGATTATTTATGCCTGACATGCTAAGGTTTAACCACTGTGCTCCCTCTCTGGGACCCAAGAAGAATACGCCTACGGCTAGCACAGGGGACCAGACTCTGGGGTCGTCCTCATTCCTCGTGGCCCCCATCCCAGTCTCAAGTAGCAAGGAATGCAATGCTGAACTTTCACGTACCCCACCTCTGGTACAGGCCCAGTACCCCAAAAACATTCAGTTAGGAGATAAATAAAAATCACCACCCGTGAGAGATAGTCGAGAAAAAGCAATTGTAGTTAGGGATGGACTGTCACTATCCAATAGAAACAGAACATGAGCCACACACATAATTTTAAATTTTTTAGTACATATTAAAAAGGGTAACAAGAACAGGTGAAATTAGTAATATATTTTAGTTAACCCAGTATATCCAAGATGTTTCAAATTATGATATAGAATTCAAATTATTCCAATGATATTCGAATAATATTCAAATTATTCCCCAAAATTTCAAATTATATAATCTACATAAAAAATTCATGAGATAGCTCACTTTTTGTTGTTGTTGTTTTGGTACTGAGTCTTCAAATTCTGGTGTGCACTTTACACTTGTAGCACATAACCACTCAGACGAGCCATGGTTCATGTGTTCAGTACCACAGGTCGCTAGTGGCTAGACAGCGCAGGTCTAAACCACCTCAACACAAATATCAGGCTGCTGTACTTAGTATATAAAATTAGCTTTCCTTTTTTTTTTTTTAGAAGGTGTTATTTATTTATTTGAGAGAGTGATCGAGGGAGAGAGAAGGAGCAGGGGGAGGGAGAAGCAGACTCGCCACTAAGCAGGGAGCCCGACGTGGGGCTTCATCCCTGGACCCAGGTTCACAACCTGAGCCTAAGGCAGATGCCTAACTGACTGAGCCATCCAGGCATACCTATAAAGTTAGCTTTCTGGTTGCCTTCTCATTATTTGGGGTTTGATTTGCAGCAAGGTAGATTCTGATTGAACATGAAGGATAGGGCTTCCATTATTAGTAAGGCCACAGAGTTTTTATGAAGTATTGTTATTGCCAGAAGCTGCATTTGGCTCTGGGAGCACAGGGGTGAGGAAAACAGAGCCCTGGAATCCTCTGAGTGGAGATATTTAAGGATAACTATCCATCCATCTGAAGTTCTGGGAGGACAGTTCTAATTAGAAGCTCGGGGGATTACAGAGAGAAATAATGAAAAATGGAGACGATATAGAATTACAGTTCAACAAGGATCCTATTGTGAGCTCTGCAACTACTATGGGTGGTAGGTTCTATGAAAAATATATAAGACAGGATGTTAAGCACCTGGAAGACTTACATATAAAACAGCTGTGTGCTTTGGTTCCCACAATGCTTCCCACTAATGCAGGATTGGAGTTCAAGACATTTATCTTGGAGACAATCTTAGGAAACATGGTAAGGGAGAGGGGGCAAGGCAATTCATGAGGCACGAATGAGTGGGTCACTGCTAGGGACACCTAGGGCTCGGTCCCTCTGGGGACCCCCTCAGAGACTGCATGGAACACAGAATCCCCTCACTGGGACACAAGGGAGCTGGGCTCTTTATCCTTCAGCCTGACCCTTGCTGATTAAAGGTCCTTTCTGGGGCATTAACACCTGCGCTTTCAGCCTGCCGCGCACTTGGCCTGAGCTCACGCCTGCTACCAGAGAACACCCGCAGGAAGCGAAAGAAGGGACAGGAAGCTATGAGTGTGCACGAACTTTCACAGGCAATTCTCGAGTAGGCCGAGAAAATATGACTTGGGTCCCAATAGTGTCTCCAACAAGGACTGACCCTCCGAAATGCCTCTTACCACGGTACCAGACACTGTTCTAAAGCACTTTACATATTAACGCACTCGATATTCACAGTTCTATGAGGTAAGGTACCTATTACTATCCCCATTTCAAAAAGGAGGACATTGAGGCATAGAGAGGCTATATAATTGTCCCACGTTCGTACAGTTAGGAGGAGATAGGGCCAGGCTCAGAGTTGGGTGTCTTTTTTTTTTCTTTAAAGATTTTATTCATTTATTTGTCAGAGAGAGAGAGAAAGCACAAGGGGGGGCAGTGGGAGACAGGGAGAAGCAGGAGCCCCGCTGAGCAAGGAGCCCGATGTGGGACTGGATCCCAGGACCCTGGGATCATGACCTGAGCTGAAGGCAGACGCTTAACCGACTGAGCCACCCAGGCGTCCCAGGGTGTCTTAATCACTGTGCTCCAAGTTACCAAATACTGAGGGTACTCCCCAAAACCAGCCCAGCCTTTCAGAGAAAGCCTTCCCAGTCACACTTCACAAATACTGTATCTTCTGTTTCAACAGACTTGCCTTTTGAGCTCTAGATTTTATATTCTGGGCTATCTCCACAGCCCTTACCATCAAAATCTCCACAGAGTAAGTGAAAGAGAGGAGCTCTTCAAACCCAGAGCTAGGCTAGAGGCTATCAAAGATAGAGTCTGCTGAGCTGTGTGTTATAGAAATAAAGGGGGGATTTTTATATGTCAAATACCAAGACTGCACAGCTCCAAAACTGTTCATAAAACCGCAGTGTGCTAAGACAGTTTTCTCTGGAATCCTTGTTGAGATAAGTGAAGCACTGAGGGGCTGGACCCTCATGGAACAAATTCATTATTTTCCCATCCACTTCCTTCTGGCTTCCTCTGTTGGATCTCTCTTCCTCACAGCAGGATGGTACCTCAGACAGACCCATTATCTTTTCCAGTCAGTCAGAAATCAAGGATGTCTCATTTTTCAGGTATTAAAAAGTCCAGTTCATCTAACACAAAACTTCAATCTCCCATGTATTTCAAAGCTCCCCTCCTCCCCCTCTCAGGCCTGACCCAAGCTCAAATACTTACATTAAGGAAGGGAAGTGGGTATTGATCAGTTTCTTATTTACCCAAAAACACCCTCTCCTCAACTTACCCTGTGGCTTCTAACTCCTCCAGCACGAGGGCAAGGAGAGAGAGGAGAAGGAAGGGGGCAAAAAGCTATACTTGGCCAGCACTACAGCAATAATATCATGGTGCCCACTACCTGGCAAATCGTGGCTTTTTCTTTCACATACCACTTTTGTTGGTTGTTTGGAGACCTCCTTGCTGGGGACCTGTCCCCAGAGTATTATCTCCTGGCTAACCACTCAAGACCCTCTTAGCTCCTATAAAACAGCTCACCCATCAGTCTCTGCCAGGTTGTCTAATCCCTGTGGGCAGACCCCTTGGGTGGGGTCCTTTCAAGGAAACGGGAGCCTGGTTTTCATCTGAGGTGTCTTCTCTGACCCACAGCTGGCAAGATGACACCCACCCCCACCCATGACAGACTGGAAGTATTGTTTGCTGGCCCTTTGGCCCTTCTCTTCACCCTACCAATGGGGACAATTCTATCAATCTTTCTCCTTCAGATTTTGCAGATTCTGTGCCCTGCCAACTCTAAAGAACATTCATCAAGCTTGCCTAAGAGTTCTCTCTGAGGGGCATCTGGGTGGCTCAGTGGGTTAAAGCCCCTGCCTTTGGCTCAGGTCATGATCTCAGGGTCTTGGGATTGAGCCCCAGATCAGGCTACCTGTTGGCGGGGAGCCTGCTTCCTCCTCTCTCTCTGCCTGCCTCCTTGCCTACTTGTAACCTCTCTCTCTCTGTCAAATAAATAAATAAAATCTTTAAAAAAAAAAAGAGTTCTCTCTGAATCCAAGGCCATCTTGGGTTTTTGGAGTGAGGGGTGAGTGGTCAACAGCCCGTATCTTCAACCCTTTTCCAGCTCCTCTCACACACTTGATGAGTAGGAGGATGGGAGGAAATACTCTATTCAGGAGAATTCTCTCTCACTGACCCTCTTTTAGCATTTTTATTACCTTTTTTTATGTGTAGGTAAGGATGGGTGATATGCTATGAGTAGCAAAACTCATTCCAACTTCTTAGCAAGTCTTTCTGATGGTCTAGCACCCACTGGCTTCGGCTTCGGAGCCTGAGCCAAGAGGACCATGCTATTTCGTTTCGTGCTACAGATGAAGAGAGCTGGCCACCTCTCCAGGCTGGCTTAAATATAGCCCTGCTTAGTCACACAAGGAGAAAATTGTAATTAAATTAAGTAATCAATTAAGGAATTAAATTTGAGCAATCAAATTACCTCAAGCCGTTTTCCAACATTCAGTTTTAATGTTCATAAGCTTAAGCTCTGTTTGTCTTTTCTAACCACAGGACAAGTCCTAAGATTGCTTGCAAAGTGGAGGAAATGCTTTTTCTTCTTTTAGGCATATGGAGATACAGAAATTTTCCAGGTATAATATAGAAAAGTGGGCCAAGGACCCTTAGTTCCACCAAAATGCCAGTCAATTAACAACGAAGAAGCCTTAACAAAAGGGGCATCAGAATATAAGCCTTTGAAAGCTGTGTTCCCCTCTTCCACTAGCACTTAGCCAGAGAAGAAACTTGAATTAAGTTGAATTCCGAGACGAAATAATTTCTATTTCCATCCCTGGGAGGACAGAGGGAGAGACAGATCAAGAGAATACATTTTTAAATGCTTAGTGAAACTTCACGTCCAAAGAAACATAGCTCTCTCCCTCTGATCACAAATATAAAATCTCTTCCATTTGAACAGGTTGATCTAGAAGCCATTCTCTCCATGTCATTTTTCCTCCTTCTTATGGGAATCTGTATGAATCACTGTGGCTATAAAACTATATGACTGAACACTGATAATTACTTGACTTTTAACTGGAAGAGAACAATATTTTAGGCCTCCATCTCCTCATGGAACCGTCTTACTCAGCCATAGATTTTCTGTCAGTGAGCAGCCAAGAGTTGGGCTTTGCCGGCCAGGGGGTCTGACTGTCTGTCTGTGGAAGACTCAGGCATGGCAACCAACAAGGCTCAGAGGGGCAACTTGCTGCAGCCTTCCTAGAATCCTTGTTCAAGCTGGGCCTCTGCCTGGCTGATGGGGGCAGCCATGTCCCAGAGCCAGCAGCACCCCGGCCTCCCGCACCCCCACAGGCTCTTGGCCAGATCCCTCTGCCTGATCCTGCCTGCATGGTGACAGGATGCCTGGGCACAGAGGGACAAACCTTCTCCCCTTCCACTCTGACGTGACATCAGCTGGCACAAGAAGTACCAAAGTACAGGAGATTGGTTTAATAACTGTGATTTAGCCTGCTCCCTCAAAATAAAAATGATGTGCCTTCAAATTACAACGTGTTCTCTTCATAATATTGAACACAATATTTATGGGACCGCAGTTCCAGCCGGTGGCAACCCCCTTCCTTCCAAGTGCCCTCAGATGCATTAGCTCGCTGGGAACTGACACGAAGGGGGAGGGGGGTGGGAGGAGATGGCGCTAATAGTATGACCTCTCTTTAAAGCCATGGAAAGGGGTCATCACACTGGATGGAACGTGCCTCACGTCACGAAGCCAGGTACTCTCAGGGTCAGAACTGAAAGCCTGGTCTCCTCACCCTCACAGTCCTACTGCATTCACCAGGGAGAGGAAGGCTGCGTGGCATTTGTTTAAAGAAGAGTTTGTATTTTTTTTTCTGATTACGGAAGTAATGTGTATTCATGGAAAAAATAAAAATGAAAGGAAATCACAAAGCACTAGAAAAAGGAAAAGAAAAATCACCTGTATTCCCAGACCAACACAATGACTGCTATTAACATTTGGAGGTGTAATTTCATATGCAAATTTTTCTTTAAAAATGGTTCCCCACTGTGCACTCTGTTGTTGAGTGACATTTCTTTCCTTTTCTTCCCAATTACACAGGTAACACACGCTTATTACAGGAAAACCAGAGAACATGGATGATCACAAAGAACGTCAAAGAACGTCAAAACTGTCGTGTAAACCCCCCACCACGAGGCAACCACTGAGAAGCATGTTCATTGAAGCTGACATTTCGAAAGGCCACAAAGTGGCCACAGGCCTCTAAGGCAAGGGTAAGATGTCTTAGGGAAGATTAAGGAACCAATCCTCTGCCATTTAGAATCTAAGCTGATTCTCAGTCTCAAATGAATGTCTCTTTATTCCAGCTTCCCTATTCATAAATACAGGCAAGGATTTCCAATTAACTTCACAAGAATATTTTGGGGATCAGTGACATAACATGGGTTCGGAGTTTTGAATGTTCTGGAAGACATCTATAATCTCCAGGCCATGAACCGTACTCATTCCATTGAAGTTTCTCCTTGCCAAGCCAGACCACACGGAACTGGGGCCACATAAAAACAGCAGAAGGTGGTTTGGCCAGAGATACACACTTCAGCTTTCTCTAGGCCAGGGAATGGAGGGAGCTGACGAAGCAGAGGAGAATGTGGAAGCCCATTCTTCTTCTCTACGGGCAAAACTGCCCAAGCCACAGCCTCATACAGGTGCTAAAAGCTCTATGAGGAAGACCACTCTCTATTCTAGAACACATACTGATTTTTCTTCGAAATCTTTTTTTCTTTTGCTCTCCCTCTCTAAATTCCCTTAAAAATGACAGTCAGCATGCAGAATGGTCTGCTAACTTAATAACTACCTTTTTTATAAATATTTTATTTATTTGACACAGAGAGAGAGATCACAAGTAGGCAGAGAGACAGGCAGAGAGAAAGGAGGAAGCAGGCTCCCTGCTGAGCAGAGAGCCCGAAGTGGGGCTGGATCCCAGGACCCTGAGATCATGACCCAAGCTGAAGGCAGCTGCTTAACCAACTGAGCCACCCAGGTGCCCCTAATAACTACCTTAATCAGAGAGCTGTACCTACATAAATTGAACAGACATGAGGTCTTAACCAGCAAATGGCAGCACCAAGATGAAAGTATTCTGCCGCTACAGAACATAAAGTCGCAGGGGTAATTCCTAAGACAGGTGGATTTCTGGTAATGGCCTCAAAGAGGCCCCCAGAGGAAAGCACTCCAGACTATGTTACCTGGCTAAGATAGAACAAGCTAACTAAACAAATGAAAACATGAAGCATCATTCTTGGCACCTCCCTCTTTCTCATTCCCCATATCCAGTGAACCATCAACCCCTGCTGATTCTATCTTCTAACTAGGTCTCCAGTCCTCACTTTCTTCCGCCCCCACTTCTGCCAGCACACCCCACGCTGCTGTTACCACTCATGTGGTCCGTGGCTCCCGACTTCTCAGTGGTCCCCTTTTCCACTCTCGCTGTCCCCCTGCCAGAGTGGTCCTTCCAAAACACAGATCTGACAGTGCGACGCTCTACTGAAAACCCTTCAAGGGTTTCCCATAGTTCTTTGCATCAAAGAGTCCTTTCCATACAGTAAAAAATCACTCTTTTGAGTGTATGATTTTGACGAACCCACATAGTCATGTAACCATCACAGCATTCAAAATAGAGAACAGATCGCTTCTGTGATTAAAAATAAAGCTCTTATAAAAACTCAGGGTTTTGCGTGTGAAAGTAAGTTTTCCTTCTCTTTGGGTAAATACCCGGGAGCAGTGTTTCTGGGTTGTATGACAAATGCACGTTTAACTTTATAAGTAACTGCCAAGCTGTGCTCCAAATGGGTGGAACCATTTTGCTTCCCTAAGTTGTAGGATCGAGTCTGAACTCCACAGTAGGTTTGCCAGGGTCCTCCTCTTCTGCCTCCCGCCTCTCCCTCCACCCACAGTTCTCTCCACTGCCCAACTCCTGTCCCACCCCTTCCACACCCCTTCCAAGCTCAACTTCTTTCACTGTTGCTGTTCTACTCATCTGGATTTCCCACATGCTGTGTCTTCAGCCCAAAATACCTGCACCCCCCTCCTCCTTACCTAAGCATCGTTTATGTCTGGCCAACTCATTGGCTTAAATGTCATCTCTGTCAGGAAGTTTTCCTGTGCCTAAATTATGTCCCCATGTACTTCTTTCATTTCCTCATTCAGCAAAGTTTTGATGAATAACCACCAGGATCTAGGTTCTGTTCCAGGCACCAGGGAGACAGCAGGGTGTGAGACAGACAAAAGTCCAGGCTTCTCTGGAGCTGACGGACAATGGACAAGATCACCACCAACAAAACAGATAATATACTAGAAGGTCAGGTGGTAGCAAGGACTATAAAAAAATGAAATAAAGCAGAGGCATGGGCAAAACCAGAGTAGAATGTGGGGCTATTTTAGATAGAACATGTGGAGGACGTCTCTCTGGGGTATGAGTGATACAGGGGAGCTGCTCCGCCGTCGCTGGGGAAAGGTCATTTCAGGCAGAGCGAGCAGCAGGGACAACAGAGTTAAGGTAGAAAAGAAGAGGCATGAGGAAGCTGGCATGTTCAGGAAGTAGCTTGGGGAACCGGTGGTAGGAACCCATGAGGCAGGGAAGAGGCCCAGAAGACGGGGTGGGCAAAGGGCCAGGGGCACACACCACCCCATCACCATGCTTAGGACACTGCCTGGCTACTGCTTCCCAAGTTGCTTGTCTTTCCCATCTGGCCATGTGCTCGGTGAGGCTCAGATCGTTTATTCTGTTCATGACTGACCACAAGGGCTTAGCACGGTGTCAGCCACACTGTAGGTTGTTAATAAATCCTGGAATGGACGAATAAGTGGATGAAATACTCAACCACATGAGTTTCTCTTACTTGAATGACGAATCCCTGAGAAGACGCATGAGCCCATGTCACTGGTGGAGAAAGGGAGGCTCAGAGGGATGGTCATGACTTTCGCCAAGGGAGAGCTGAGGAGCACGGCTGGAATTCAGCCCCCTTCACAACACCTGTACTGTCTGTCTGGGCCAAGAAGCCACACACTCTCATATCCAAACATCTTTCTGCCTATCCTTATTCTCCGTTTGCTGACTGGGAATTTGAAAGAATATCTCTGGACCATCCCTTAGGGCAGCAGTTGGGTGGGGGTGGGGCACAGCCCAGAAGTCAACAACTGTTTTTTATTTGACCCACAGAATGATTTCAAAAAACTGGGAAACATTTTCTTAAAAAAGTCAAAATTTCTGGCTTATCTTGAAAAACCTGAAGATGTGGCAATGCCGAGTCTGTGATCTCCAAGGAAAAGCCCACCGAGCTGAGGAGTGACTGACTGTCCCTGTACACGGCGTGTGTCCCCTACAGTTTGCCACAGCCCTCCACGCGCTGGTGCCATGGACCCGGCCCGCTTCACTAGCTTCGGCTGCTTGTCTACAGGCAGTGGGTTCACTGCCCCGTAGCCCATGCTTCAGGGCCACCATGGAAGGAGTTTGGAGACCAGGGCCGGTCCCCTCGTGTCTTCCATTTCTCTTTCTGGCACATTCAGGGGGTTGAATCCAGAATGGAATGATGACCCAGAGTAGCCAAAAACTCAGGACGTCAGGAAACAGAGGAGATGCCCCCAAAGCTCTGTGTGGCAGAGGAGATCCTAAGACAGACGCAGGGAAGCGACAGTGAAGATGGCCCCCCCACCCCCACCAGCCTGCTCAGGGCTCAGGCTCTTACCTGCCTAGCGGCCTGTGTGGTTTGCGGCACCAGCTGCCAGCACCCCTGCTTCTCCCTTGAGGATTAACTCCACGCCGAGTCTAGATCATTGGTCTACCGAAGCATCAATGCGTAGCAGGCAAGACCGACTGCAGTTGCAGTCTGGCTCGGGAGAACTCTGGAAGGGAGTAGAAGAAATTTTCCATGCCAGCTTATGTAATTCAGGATCTACCACAAATCCTGGCACACAGTCGCTGGCTAAGCCCTTGTTGAAGATGAATGAACCCTGTGCGAGTTACTCCTGCCTCATCTGGAGAGCGAGGGGTTTTCACTCAGCCAACCCTGAAGACTTCACACGGCTCCCACACTCCGTACTTCTACGGATTTCTAAGGACTTACGAGCCGAGGAGAGGTCAGCAATAAATACCACGGGTCTCCTCCATTTCCTGGTCTTTAATGAGGGCAGAAAAAGAATCAGGAAGGCTCCGGTTTTCCAGGGCCGAGCTGAAATAAAGCCATTAGTCATAGCTGCATTTCTCAGCATTGGTGACAGGGCGCACAGATCAAAAGTTTACATTTTGCGTATGAGCAGGGTTTATTTGCCAAAAATGAATTCATCAGAATTTGCCTGCAGGATTCAAGACACGTGGCTGGAACAGGTGTGAGACACAGGTGAGGCCTGTGCAGGCGGCCAGGTGACTGACTGGGGCTGCCCGGCGGGTGTAATTTAAAGAGCATCCACGAAAGGCTCCTTGCCTGATGAGTTTCTTCTGTTAGCCTGCTTCGGTGCCCACTGTTGATCCCACGTTTGAGTTAAGGCCTCAAAAGATGGTGCCCAGATTCTCCAATATGTGGACAGACGTTAACTTGAAAACATTTGCATCTGTCCCCATGGTTTTTTTTTTTAAGATTTTATTTATTTACTTGACAGACAGAGAGAGAGTGAGCACAAGTAGGCAGAGAGGCAGGCAGAGAGAGAGGGGAAGCAGGATCCCCGCTGAGGAGGGAGCCCGATTCGGGCCTCGATCCCAGGACCCTGAGATCATGACCCGAGCCAAAGGCAGAGGCTTTAACCCACTGAGCCACCCAGGGGCCCCTCTGTTTCCATGTTTGGAGAATAATTTTCTCAAACAACAATGGTGATATTTGCAACCTATTCTGGAGCACTAATCCTGTACCCAGCACCAGACCCCCTGTGGATGCGTTTCAGTTCATGTTATGCACACTCTCCTCGTTTACAGGGGTGAATGCAGGCTTGGCGAGAGCCAGAGGTCACACAACCCTAAATGGATTCAAACCCAGATCCGCCGATTCTAGATTCCTTCTTCTTCTTTTTTTTTTAAACAGTATAATTTCTACACAGTGAAGTGCACGATCTCAAATGTAGAGCTGGATGAGTGATTACATAGGCGTACCCTCATACAACTAGCACTCAGACCAAAACAGAGAACATTCCCAGCACCGGGGAGGCTCCTTCGTGTCCCCTCCCAGTTGGCCTCCCAGGACCTCTCTCCTGCATGCATAAAACTCTTTGGTTCTGTGAAGGGGGGTGGTAGCCCAGCCAAGCTCAGGGAGAAAGGAAATGGTCCAAAACAAAGAATGGGTGGGGCGGGGGCAGGTAGGAAGGCACCATGGAGGAACTGCCTTGGGGAAAGACAAGGGCTTGTCCTCAGGCACCACCTGCTCCTGCAACACAGCCAGCCCCTGTCCCTGCGCAGGAAGCTGGGACAAGCAGCAGCACCTCCAAAGCGTGTGTGCAGAGACGCGGCGGGAGCGCGGGACCTGCCTAGCAAGCAGCGCCCGGCTCTCCCGCTGCCGGGAATCCCAGTCTCTAACAAGAAGCAGAATGCTGACAAATGAAAAGGAGATGTGTGTGCTGGCACAGCGTCCACGGAGTGGGAACACGGGCCAACCCAGGGCTCCCACAGGAAGTTTCAAACCCACTTTGTAATTCTTAGTTGAGCTATCATCAACTCTTCCCAGATCCAATACTGTGTTTTTACTTTGCTCAGTTTAAATCAAGTTCTCTGATGGCCTTGCCGTCAGCCCTACGGTTAGGGACGCTGGCTGGGACCCGGGTAGCCTCCTCGGGCTTCTGCAGGGCATTTCGGCGGCGCGCTCTCTGCAAGAGCTTGCCTGCAAGCTGTCCAGTGTTGACTGACGGCTCGTACGTGATTCTTCTTATCTGCTCTCCTCAGATACTCCTCACTCTATCTCCAGATCTGACGGCTTGCAGAGGTGGCAGGTTTCCACACACCTCAGGGAAACTCTGTGTCTCAGGCTGTGGGGCAGCTGCAGACAAAGACAAGCTATGTAGGTAGCTTTCTGCTGATGGGGAAAGAGGAGAAAGATTTGGCAAAGTGGGGCAAGGTTGAAGAAAGAGGGAGAAAGGGGGGTATGAAGAGTGGAAGGACAGAGGAAGAAGCCAGAGGGGGAAGGAAGAAAGAGGAAGAAGAATATAGAGAATGAGTCCAGAAGAGGAGAGAAGTATAGTTCAGACTTTGAGAGGACAAGAGAAGACCCTGGAAGACTAGCCAAATGGACTTCTGAAGGCTTAATTATCTATGTTAACTGTCAACAACCAAATAGCTGAGTAGTGCCAGGCGCCCACCTCAGTGGGTGCCCACGGGACACTGGGCGCCGAACATGGCAAATATTATTCTGCCCCAGGGTGTCTGTAGGTGCACTCACACTTAGCAGACCACGGGGTCACTGTATTCATAGCAGTGGCAATACGTTTGGCCCTCGTCAGCCGTGTCCAACTTAGACATCTGAGAAACTGTTACTGGTGGGAGAAATAGGAGCAAACGGAAACAGTTCAGGGCTGCCCACTCTCTTCTTTACCATGGGGGAGGTTTCTTTCGCTGTAATCAGTTATGCTAAACTGGACGCACTGCCTTTCAGAACATTCTAGAAATCAGGGAAGCATGAAATTTACCTAGAAGAAAGTTCTAGCTAAACTGTTTTAAAAATTCTGTTTCATCTTTACAGCTAAAAACCGAGGACCCCGGAATGGTGCATCCCGCCCCTGTCCCCCAAGGGGTCTCCAGAGCCCAGATTTTCCTGCATTTATCATCAAAGTTAGAGAAGGCCTCAGAGATCTGCTAAGTGGTGGGTCTGTTAGGCTAGGTTTAGGGAGCAATAAAACATTTCACTTTTTAGCACTGACTTAGCATTCAATAACATCTTTGCTAGTCAAAAGATACTTAAAGTTCAAAAAATTCAACCTCTACCAATAAAGAAACTCACTTTGAAGCACATAAAAATAGTGGCTCAAATGTATAATGATATTCTCTCGGCATTTTTCCTAAATTGACAAACAGAGAAGTACTGACACAGAAGTCAGAATTCTGAATCTAGCAATCTAGGTTCACATCCTAGAAAAGCTGCCCACAGAAGGCATCTTAGTTAACTATAAGCACTAAAAACCTGAGGACTTTGGTTTTACTAAATGGGTAAAAGAGGGAAGAGGAGGAGCGAAGGACCTTCCTAGCAAGCAGTGCTGGTCTCCCCCGCTGCCAGGATTCCCAGTCTCTAACAAGATGCATAATGCTGACAAATCGATGAAATGGGTATTATTTTTTTGGGTCAGTAATAGATTTATTCTTTTGTTCCAGAAATATTTTCTTGAGCAACTAGTATGTGCCAGACTTTACGGATCTCTGAGGATATAGAGAGGAAAGGCTCATTCCTACCATCCTGTCCTTCTTCACAGAATGTAAGCAAACTGTACCTAATCATTTTGAAGCCTATCATGTAATACTGGCTTCTCAAATTAGACTATAAAACTGCACAAGAGGGGTAACTGTGCTATTTATTGTTCACCTTCCTTTCTCCATCAGCTAAGGCAATCTTGGGCACATGGTATTTGCTCAGCAAAGATTCATCAAATGAAGGAGTTTATCATACGTTAACATTTAAATAACTTAACTCGTTATTTCATTCAATCTTCTCAGCAGCCTCATGAGGTAGGTCCTGATCTTTCCATGTGACAGTCGGGAAAACTGGCCACGGGCACAGAACAAAACTGGAATTCAAACCCACACAATTTGGTGCCAGCCTCCATGCTCTTCTCTACTATCCTATACTGCCTCCGAATGGACTGATGAATAAATGAACTAATAAATGAGTGAATGAATGAATGAATTCAAGTAGTTCACAGACCCTGGGCTTTAGGATCATTGACTGCAATATGAGGATCCTGGATAGCGCTCCTTAAGTTTTCCACCAAAGTCTAATACAAGTGCTTTTTTAACCAACCACTTGACTAGATCATCAGTCGGTATTCTCCATTTGTTATCTGAAATGTATTATCTGATGCACAGGAATGGTGGAGGCTAGGTGTCCTCTCTCGCACACCCTTGTATTTCTGTTACTGCCACTTGAGTTGTATCATTCCCAAATCTGGGTGTGCCTTCTGTACTTATTATAATTATATGATTCAATTAAATATTATTTAAATGTGTAGATTATGATTACAAAAGACAGAGCTGTGTGAAAACTATACTGATTAGGTGGTGAACATGCAAGAATGGATTCTCATCTGTGTGTTTGAAATATTTTAAAATAGACAGCGAATGCTGGAAAGCTAAGTAAAAACTTTGGAAATATTTAAGAAATGCAAGTCACTTGGATTTGCAAATTGCTTCCAAATACTGTGTGGAAGAGACAACAGTGATAGAATTGTAAAACATCCCAACAGATTTTTCACTTAGACTGCTTTGCCAGTGGCTTCAAATTCTCATAAGAACCAGGCCCTTAGGGATATTAGACAATAAGAAAATCCAATCAATGAACCCACTCTTATAGAAATCCCCTTAGACTGACATCAAAAGATAAGGGAAGGAATATGCATTTATATATTTCATATGTAGTGTATATATTTTGTATATATTTTTATAAATGTATATATTTACACATATTTTAAGATAAAATAAGACATTTTAGGCAAGCATGCATCATTCTCTAGGATTCTCATATTTAATCATTTTAGCAGGTACACATAGGTGTCAAGAAACTTCTTCAAAGTCTTATGTTTCATACTAAAGTTTATATGAAATTTGTACCCCATTCTGTGATAGAGATTAATACTGTTCACCAAATATTTCTAATTCTTCTGGGCACACAGTAAAGGCACTTCCCTGACCCTCTTTGAAAACAGGTAGGTCTATAAGACCTTCTTTGGCCAATGAGTTCTGTGAGTGGAAATGATAGGTGCTGCTTCCAGGTGAGTATATTATCATCTAGCTCATGATTTACCCATTGTCTTTTCCTTCACTAAGACAACAGACAAAGTTCTACACAGAGTCTCTCCCATCAATCTGGATTCTGGAATGAACAACATGGAACACAGGCCTCAGCTGACCCTCATGGAAATGTTGCATGAATGAGAAATAAACTTATCTTAAATCACTAAGATTGGACATTTTTTGTTAGCAGAGCATAATCTAATCTACCCTAATAAACACTCCATGATATATTTGTACTTTTATATTTTTAATATATTAAATATTTTTTATATTTGTACTGTTTAAAGGTATAAATGTATTCCCCTCCTAATTTGAAGATACACTTAGCACTCCAGAGAGACACCCACGTTTACCTAGTGCCTTAGGGTACTGCTTATCCTTTTCTCCCACAGGAGAAGTAGAGAACCAGATGTCTCTAGAATCCCTACAAATGCTAATATTATGTCACACTGTGTATGAGGAAAGAACAGGCACCCATGAAAATTGTGCCTATGTCGCTTCACTAAACTAAATAAAATAAAATTAATTTGATTGGAGAGCTGTTATATCTGATTGTGGAGCAATTGATTAGATTTCCATAGAGTCAATCTGATTTGGTCATTCTTGTTTAGATTGTCTTAATGAGGGCACTGGATGGCACAGTGATCCAATTGATTGTTTTGGCCATTGGCCTGCCAAGTGTGGGCCATTTAGCCAGTGCCACAGCTTAACCCTAGGACAGAAGGTAAAATCAACGCACTTGCCTGACGAATTCAAGCATTTTTCCCTACAGGCCACTAAGTGTCAAGTACCATCCTATAATGAAAAATATTTATCAGCTGTAAATATTTAAAACGTACAGTCTCCCTGTATACATGCCACACCAAGAGATCTAAATATTTTGTAATGCTATAAACTTTGATTGGGTCAAGCTTCAATTTCAAACTCTGCACAGACCTCTCCTTCCCTGCAGAGCTTCATTTCAACCTCTTTTAGGATAAAAAATGGATTATTCCTTGCCCTTAAAAGCAACCAATTCTGAGTTCATCGATTCAGAATGAAAGTACTTGTGCAAAGGTGGAGGGTGGACTCCAGCCCCAAGGACTTGTTCATTTTCATCATTTTTGTGTGCACTCAAACAGTGCATGGACATATTGTAGGGGCTGAAAGATAGTGAACAAATAAGGGGATGAGCCATTAGCTAATGATGGAAAAGAACCAATATTCCTTGATTTCAGTTATTTTCCAGAAGTGAAAGTGTTTTTCAGAACACATGAAGAAAAAATATAGCTTCATGGTTAAGTGCTCTGGGTTTGCAATTAGTGGAGTCTGAATTTGATTTCTGATCTTGGCAGCATGGCAGATTGCCTTTTCCAAAGATAGTTGCAGTGATACCTCCCATGCCTTGCACGCTTTTTGCGATATGAACTTGCCACTCCATTATTGTGAGGTCGTCCCTTTTTCCACTGTATTGAATCTGGGTGAACGCTGACTGGTTTGAGCAATATAATTAGCAGAAATTACAACGCACCAGTTAGAGATGCAGCTCTTAACTGATCTGGAAGTTTCTGCCTCCTGTCTCTTGGAAGCCAGCCACCAGGTAAAAAGCAGAACCCTCTAAAACATGAAGGTTCTGGTTGGATCATCCTTGGATGGGGCAAACACAGAGAAATGCTACATTTTCAGAGAAAATAGGATGGATTCATTATCAGACACACTGAATTTGCTTTGCCTTGGGGACACACAATTTTAGTAGGGAGTCAGCCATTCAGATTTGAAACTCAGAAGAGAGAGATTGGAAATATAAGCTTGGTAGTTCACAGCAAATAGATGGTACCTGGAGACATGGAAAGTTGGGAAGATAGATAGTAAATGAGATCATCTTTAAAAATAGAAAGCATATAGGCTGAGAAAAGAAAGTGGACCTGGGGTCATAAATATGAGGAACACCATCATTTGAGGAAAGGGCACAGGAAGAACAAATGTAAAAGAGATTAAGAACAGAGGGTCCAGAAAGGCAGGTGGCAACCCAGGAGAATTCTGCATCACAGAAGCAAAGCAAAATGGCTTCTAGAAAGAAGGTGCAGTCAGTTGTGCCAAATGATAAGTCAAGAGAGCCGAAGACAGTGCTATTGGGCAAGACTGCCAAGCTAAACTCTCCATTTTCCACTATCTCTTACAGCTGGGGCTTTAGATTGGAATGAGGTTTCACTAATTAGATGCATTGTTTGAAATGTGGAAAGTGAAATTGAGTAATCTTTCTGGAGCGCTTGGCTGTTTCCATGTCCTTTGGTGATACATTTGGGAAAGCTGTATCTCAGTGCTGCTTCCAGAGAACATACTAGCCAATAATGTTCTGGCCATCAATACCATCAAAAGCCAAGTCTAGTTGTCTAAAACGCTTTTTAAAGGATACGATGGATGTAATGTATCCACAAATACTATGACATTGAGAGGCCACAGGGTGACACTCCATCAGTCAGGTCTGGACATGCCATTGTCAGGAGGTTCCAGAGTGCTATCTGCCTTCAAGTCAAAGAACAAGGCCCAGTGAAGACATGAAACATGTCAGTTTGCATTAACCCTCTCTGGCCAAGAGAGCTGAATATGAAGAATCAAGATGGGGAGAAAGAAGGTTTGAAGGGCAGGCATGTGGAAACCCACCTCCAACTGATACCATGGGGTTTGAGGCTATGGAGATGTTAAAACAACAGGCAGACTCAGAGGAGAACAGCAAAGGGACTCAGGCTGGCTTCTCCGATGCGTGGAAAAACTCACACAGAGAGCTAAGGAGGTACCAAGTGCAGCAGACCCTGGTTGCTGCCTGGAGTTAAAGGGTTACATTTCCTTGGATGGTGTGCATGTTACTTCTGACAAAGATCAGGAGACTTTTCAGCTGCTGTAATTTGTGAGAGTTTTAGAAAAAACTCTAGAATGTACAAAGTTTTTCCCATTTAGTATCTCTCTTCCATAGCTTTCTTCTGGGAGAGAGAGGAAAAGAAATTAATCTCATTACTCCCTGGGCTAAATTTTGGCAAGGCAAGGTTGAAGAATTTCCTAAGGTCATAAGTAGAAGCGATCTTAAAACTTTCGTAAGTTGCTAAGTAATTCCAAGGAGATGTCCCAAATATGTAGTTGTTTACGGTTTTTAAAGAACTCTATTTCATTTCATTCTTGCCGCATCCCGAATAAGGAAAATAAGGCAAGTGTTCATACTTGTTTCCATTTCACAGATGAAGAAACTGAGATCCTACGGAGTTTGACCTAACTAGTTCATATCACTAAAAGCAGCAGAGCCGAAGTTAAAATGTTGGTTCCATCTTGCCCGGTCTTTTGGTGAACTCTATAGGTTGACTAAAGACAGTTCAGCTTTGGGGCACCAGGTTGGCTCAGTTGGTTAGGCATCTGACTCTTGGTTTCAGCTCAGGTCATGGTCTCAGGGTCCTGAGCTTGAGCCCCATGTCGGGCTCCACACTCAGTGCAGAGTCTGCTTGAAATTCTCTCTCTCCCTCTCCTTCTCCCTCCGCCCTTCCCCCTGCTCACATGCTCTCCCTCTCTAAAATAAATAAAACTTTTAAAAATAGAAGATGGCCCAGTTTGATTTGCAAAAGTTGAGGTTTGCAAAAGTTACTGAGCCTATAAAATTCATGAGAAGTAACCGAGAAATAACATTCTGAGATAGCCTGAGGCTTCAAGGTCAAGAGAAATATTCAGCGCTATTCTAACCAAGCTGTGTCAGTAACAGCTCATTTGATATGATGAGAAAATGAGAAGAGGCAAACAATGGTACTGTAGTTAATGGTTCGGCATTGATTAGCAGCACCAAATGTCTAAAACGTCCTAAGTTTCTCTGTACCCTAACTTTTCCCAGTCTCCTGGGAGGAGGCCCGGAGGCTCAAGAGGGTCACAGGTACTCACAAGAAAATGGCCAGTTCTCTACCATGTCTTCCTGCTCTGTAGGTTCGCTCTCCCCTCCTTCCTTAACACTGAAATACAATGCAGCACAGCTACAAAGTACATGCAAACATTTTTCACAACTTCTCCTTTTGCCTCTACCAGAGATCAGTCTTGGCATCTTTATCTTGTCGTTAATTTTAGTCTATGTTCTGAACACAGAGTCAGGAGGTCTTCAAGGCTATGGGTGACTGACAATGTTTAGACAAGTCCAATTAAGTTTCTTATGTTTAGATAATCTTGAGAAGATAAATAAATCATTGCAACTTTCATTATGAAAACTGCCATTTGGCAACATGGCGACGTTTTTCCTGGGAAAGCAACAAAGATTTATGTCAGGAGGAAGGGTATAGCAGACGAGTGTAGCCTGCCGTGATGGAGAATTTCTATCATGGAACGAGCTGAAGGAAACATCCAGTTCAATTCTGTTTGCACATGTCACTCTTCTCTCTATCCTCAGACCCCTTTTCCAGCCTTTTTTTTTTTTTTTTGGTAAAGTTGTGAACTGAAGATACTTCCTCCACTCGAGTTCTTCAGTCAGATCTGTGGTGAGGAGGCAGTCCCCAACACACCTGCATCCTGCTGTCTGATTCCTAGCACCTCCCACTGCCTTGTTCTACCCTTAAAGTGTCTTCTCCCAGGCTTCCTTTCCACCCAGGTGTAGCCCTAACACAAGTGAAAATTGAAGGAGTTTTCTAGTTCTGGAATTTTCAGCTGGAGCAGTAACCATCTTCCCACGTGGCTTGTTCCTCTTCCCTTCCCTACATCTCCAGGGCATCTGTGAGTGATGCTTATGAAGACCTCAGAAGTCATTAGGAAGATCAAGGAAATGTGCATGCAAACTAATTATTCAGTGGCATTACCGGATATTTGTTAAGTTTGTTAATGCCCCTTGTGGTTATGTAAATTTTTTTAAATGCTCCTCAGTTGGGGATACATCCTGAAGCACTACAAATGAAATGGCATAATATCTGAACAGGCTTTTAAAATACTTCAGAAAAAAGTGATCTTGATAGAGACAGAAACCACACTATTTATTGTAACAGGGAATGAAGAATTATTAACCAGGTCATGGACAAGCAAAGAGAACCAATGGGATCATGGAAGTATCATGAAAGTAGCTACTGCAGGAAATGGTTACTGCCCCAGGGTCAGAAAACAAGGGAAGGGATGGGAATTGTCAAGACCTAGAGGCTTGGAGGAAGCGCCCACTCAGAGCTCTGAGAAGACTGCTAGAGTCTGAGCTCCAGGGCGGGCTCTGGAGAGGGTTCTCTGGCCTCCTGGGGCGGGCGTGTTTGAGGAGGCTGGTGAGGCTGGTCTTGTGAGTGTTAGACAACCTGCAGCTAGCGACCGCCATTACCCTGGGAAAGGGCACCTCTGCAAGGTGGGACGAGCAGGAAGCAAACAGGAAGTAGCAAGCTCCTTCTTCCTCCTCCAGCCTCAGTCTCCCTCCAGCACCTGCCATTGGCAGAGTCCAACAGGGAGTCGTATGACAAAACTGAAAGGAGGTTTGAAGCTCCCCAGTTCCAGCATCTCAAAAAGAACACACGAGGGTGGGTTTGGAGGTGAGATAATAGCTCCACAACCAGTATGAGGGGGGCCGCAGCCCAGGAAGGCCAGATAGAGGCTAATGGTCAGAACTAGGTGATCCACAGATGAGGCTTGACCTGCTGTTCCCTCTGCTTTTGTATATGTTCAAAATTTTCCTATAACATGAAGTTAAGATAAGAAGGGGCTCACTGGAAAAAGACATCTCCTTTTAAACTTTTGGTGTTATTATTATTATTATTAATATATCAAAAATAACAAAATGATTTTAATGGAAATAAAATATTTTTAAAGGTCTATCTATAATTCTGCCATTCAAAAAAAACCAAATTTGCTTTTTTAACAGCATTAAAGAATCCCAAACCCCAGGGCGGGGTGGGGGGAATGACCCACACGGTTCAGCGTCACCCTCCCCGCCCCATCTCTAAGACAGAGTTCTCAGCTTCCACCTCCATTTAAGGACATGACCTAGCTCACTGTCAGGCTGACAGAATGATACGTAGAAGTATGCCTCCCCTAACCTTTTCTCCATGCCTCTTTCTCCCATTCCTCTAATCATTACTACTCTCTTTTTAAACCCCCTCTAGTTAATCCATGGACATGGTGTAATCTACAGCGTTCAGTGGAATCTCGAAGAATGGTTGTTAGTGGAAATGACCCGTTAGCCCAAATGGTGTTCTCTATGTCTCCCAGGTCAAGGTGGGGCATTTCATTTTTCTTTCCAGGCTACCAGCTGCCTTTTAGATGCAATATGGAAATGATCATAAAATGGGTTGGGTGGCAACTGGAAGACTATAAATGGTTTTCTACAGAGTCCTACTCTGTCCAGTCATAACAGTTGGATGTTTTAGAAATATTGCCCTTGCTGGAACTTAGAGAATAGATGGAAGAGGAGCAAGACAGGGACCAAGGAGGAAAGTCAGGATTCTGAAAGAAGACTCCAGGCAAAAGTGGACAATAACCTGAACCAGGGTCTGAGAAATATTAAGGAGATAGAATCAACAGGATGTGAACATGGATTGGAAGTGAAGTGCTGAGGTAGAAGGAAAAGTCAAAAAGTCCTTGTTTGTGTGATTAGATAAAAAAATGATGCTCTCATTCACTGAGACAGAAAATATAGGAAAAAAAAACCTGGAAAGAGCAGATGGTAAGTTTGTTTTGAGGACATGAATGTGAAGGTTCTAAGGGATATCTAAGTAGGGGAATATGATAAGCAGTTGGGTACATGACCCTAGAGCCCAGGTTTGGAAGGATCTGGGACAATGACATAAATGAAGAATTAACTTTTGATTTTCAGATTTGTATTTGTTTTTAATTCCACAATATATGTATACATGTGTATATATATACACACATATATATGTATATATATGTATGCACATATATGTATGTGTGTGTGCATATATATGTGTGTGCATATATATATATATATATGAGTTGTAACAAATTCAAACAACATACATAAATAAAGTATCTCTTGAATGTCCTCCCCCCATCCTAGATCCTCCCTGAAGGTAACTGCTATTGTCGTTTTCACCTATACACTTCCAGATTTTTTTCCCTGCCTTTACATACATATATGAACTTACAGAACTATGTGCTGTTTGTGCTTATTTACCCGAAAGGTATTGGACTGCCGTAGGTTTCCCCAAAAATAAATTCTGAGATGGAGATTCCCATGCAGGAGATTTAATGGGGGGAATGAATCACTGGAACAACACCTGTAGGGAGGGAGGGAGCAGGGGTGGGCAGGACAAGTTGAACTGTGATACAGATACAACTGATGTCTCAGCCAATCTCACAGGGCACTCCAGAACTCGGATAGGCCTTTGGGGTTGACCCCATGGAGGCGATGTGTCCCTTCACATTGACCAGTCATTGGATGAGAGCTGTCCCTGAGGGGGACATATACTTCAGCAAGCATGACTTCCTTTGGCTGAGGGATATTCCTAAGGAGGGACTCCACTGTGATCTCTCAGCAGCTGGTGCTCCTGGCAGCTGGAGATATGAGCACACTGATCCTCAAGGGAGGACCTGGGAGGCACACCACAGCATCCTCTATATAGACTATACAAAGAGTTTGGAAACTTGCTTTTCACCCTAGGAGTATGTCCTGGAGATCTGTCCTTTTTCGTAGTTAGATTGAGCTTATTCTTTTTAATGGTTACATAGGATTCCAGATGATGGTGTACCACTGGATTTGCTGGTGGACAGTCAAGCTGTTCCCAGCTCTTTATGGTTAGAAACAATACTGCAGGGCAAATGGGTTTCCAGCTTCTGGTAATGATAGGCTAAGTCCTTACCGGAGGATGCTCTTTCCCCTCTGGAAACAATGATAAACAGATGAAATACAAAGGCAAGTAGCAGAAGTCACTGGAGAGTGAACAGAAGCAGAAAGACTGCATATGGGGAGTAAATGTTTGGAGGAGGGGAATGCTATGAGATGGGTTCCCCAGTTCTGCTGCTTTCAGTCCAGGATGAATGTGGTCCATTTGGCATTTGACAGCCTAATGGTGAGGGCACTGATGGAGAAACTCATACTCTTTCTGGTTAGCAGAATCAGAAGAGTGAAGCTGGGGAACTGTTGTTGAAGTTAATGGGTAGATCCTGGAAGGGAAGAGAAAGGACACAGAGAAAGGTTCCCCAAATTTTATCTACCCACATCTCCCACTGACCTCTGAACCATGCATGCTTGGGCAAAATAAAGCAGCTCAGCTGAAGCAAATGATTTAAACCAAGAACAGAGCTGCTGCCTAAAGAAAAAGAGTTTGCAGTTCAAACCTAGCCAAGAAAACTGCTTGCTAAAGCAAAGAAAACAACACATATTAGGAAAAAATAACAGAAACCCAAATCTTCACAATTTCATATTCATAATATACATGATACTTTCCAAAATAAGTTGACATACGAAGAATCAAGAAAATGCAGCACATTCTCAAGAGAAAAGAAAATGAACCACATCTGACCTGAAGTGAACCAGATGTTGAAACTAACAGATAAACAGCTATTTTAATTATCCTTGATAAGGGACAGCAGAATAAGCTCTTAATGAATGAAAACACAGAGAAACTTAGCAGAGATATTTAAACAATAAAAAAAAAACCAAGTGGATATTCTAGAACAAAAAATACAATATCTGAAATTTAAAAATTACCAGATGAACTCAATAACCAAATGGAGATGTAAACTTGAAAATAAAATCAATGAAATGGTCTAAATACACAAACAAAGAGAAAAAAGATTGGAAAAAAATGAACAAGGGACCTCTCAGAAAATGTCAAATGGTTCAACACACAGGTAGCCTCAGAAGAAGAAAAGAGAAAGCATAGGGCAGAAAAAGTATTTAAAAGAATCATGGACAAAAGTTTTCCAAGTTTGTTGAAAACCAGAAATTTACAGACTCAAGATATTTTGTCAACACCAATTAGAATAGATATGAAGACTAACATTGAAATACATGATAGTTAAACTGTTGAGCCAAAGATAAAAAACAAAGCTTGAAAGCAGGAAAAAAAAGACACATTATATACATATACATTTCAAACAAAATTCGATTAAGAAGTGAATTAAGAAATGAATCTGGCCTACGGAGGCCAGAAGAGAATGAAATAATATCTTCAAAGTGCTGGTTGGGGGTGTGGGGGGGGTCTATCAATCCAGATGATATTATCCAGCAAAAATATCATTCAAGGGTGAAAGCCGAATAAAAACAATTTTAGATAAAAGAGAACTAAGAGATTTTGTTGCCAGCAGATCCACACTATAGGAAATGCTAAGGGAAGTTCTTAGACCAAAGGGAAAAGATTCTGGATGGAAAGATGGATCCTCAGAAAAGAATGAAGAGCATTAGAAATGGTTTAAAATGCACACACACACACACACACACACACACACACACACCTAAGAAATTGCAAAAGATGTTTTTCCCTTTTTTCTCTTAATTTCCAAAATAAACCTGTTTACAGCAAAAAGTATGACATAGTCTCATGGGGTTTATAATATAGGTATATGTAACCTACATAACAACTCTAACACAAAGGACACGGCAGGGATAAATATGGCTCTATGTATTCACAGGTTTTCTACATTTTACACAAAACATTACCATGTTAACTGTGAAAAGTTAGGGATATATACCGTAATTACTGGTTAACCACTAAGGAAAAAACATACAAAAAAGCATAGGTAAGGGTCAATAAGAAAATTTAAATAGAATTTAAAATATTCAAATAATTTCTAAGGCAATGAATGAAAAATCTGGCTAAAAAATAGAGGAGAGGGGTAAAAAAACAAAAAAATAAAGTGGCAAATCTACCCAAACAAATAATTACACTAAATATTAATGGATTAAACAATTCAATCATCTGTCAGAGATTTTCAGAATGGATTTTTAATGCTCCTGTTTACAAGTGAGACACTAAATCTGAAGACACAACTAGGCTCCAAGAAAATGAATGGAAAAATACAGATATAGACAATGCAAATAGAGATAAGAAGGCTGCAGTGGCTATATGAATATCAAACAAAATAGATCTCCAGATGTTGTGGGTTGAATTGTGTTTTCCAAAAAGATGTTGAAGTTCTAACCTCTGGCACCTGTGAATGTGACCTTATTTGGAAATAGGGTCTCTGCTGATGTAATCAAGTTGAGATGAGGTTATAGTGGATTAGGATGGACTCTAATCCAACAATCAGCCATTCCTATAAAAAAAGAGAGAAACTTAGACACAGACACATGGAGAAAGGAAGGCATGTGATGCCAGAGGCAGACATCAGATTGATACATCCACAAGCTAAGCAACACCAAGGATCACAGGCAACACACAGAAGCTGGAAGAGGAAAAGAAGTATTTTTGGATGGCCTGGATTCTTGAAGGCCTGGAGCCTTCAGAGGAAGAATGGCCCTGCCAAAACTTGGATTTTGGACTTCTAGCCTCTAGGACTAAGAGAGAATAAATTTCTATTGTTTTAAACCACCAAGTTTGTGGTACTTTTTAAATGGAATCCTAGGAAACTAATACATGGGACAAAAAGTGTTACCAGAGATAAAGGGGAATATTTCATTACAATAAAAGGGTCGGTTCATTGAGGAAGACATAACAACTAATACAACTAATAAAAATGCAAGAGGTAAAAACAGCATTAAAGTGAAAAATTGAGGAGCACCTGGGTGGCTCAGTTGTTAAGGGTCTCCCTTTGGCTTATGTCATGATCCCGGAGTCTCAGGATCGAGTCCCACATCAGGCTCCCTGCTTGGCGGGGAGCCTGCTTCTCTTTCTGCCCCTCATCCCGCTCATGCTCTCTCTCTCCTTCTCTCTCTCTATCAAATAAATATATAAAATCTTTAAAGAAAAATGAAGAGAAAAATGGACAATTCCACAGATTTCAGCAGTCTTCCATCAGCAATTAATAGAATAACAAGGCAAAAAAATCAGCATAGACATAGAAGATCTGAGAAGGACACTACCAACCACATAAATATATAAAGGAAGGAAGAGCTGTTAGGCTTGGAACATTTTTTTCTGCTTTCTGCAATTTTCCTGATGTCCTCAATTATAGTCTTGGCCTCTTCTGATATGCAACATATTTACCCTATTTTCCCTTCAAACTTGTGGTTGCAAATGTTTTTAATTTGCTTTTAAAAAATATCTTTCATCTTACATCATTTGTGCAGCATTTTTTTTTTTTTTACTCTTCTTGGTCAATCATTTTAAAGTTCTCTTTTCTTATCAGTGTGTATCTTCCACACATTTCTCCTTTCTGTTTTATCCTAAATTCATACTTCTTCTTGTAGATTTCTCATTTCCTTAAAAAGATAATAGCAAACACTTCCAAATGCTCTAAGTATATTCAGTCTTTTAACCGTTTACAACTACCACAAGAAGTAAGCACAGCTTTATTCCTATTTTATAGATGAGGACACGAACGCACAGAGAAGTTGAATAACTTACCCTAGATCACACAGTAATAAATGGTGGAGCCAGATTCTAACCAGGCTGTTGAGTCCCAGTATCTGTGCTCATACTGGTCTATGGAATCTGTCTTTCTAGACCACCAATTAAATATCTTGGTTCCTTTTTTTTTTAAATAATAACTTCTCTTTTATTTCCTCTTTACCAACTTCCTCATTTTCAAAGATTTTGCTCATTCTATCAGTTATATTAATCTTCATTAAATTACTTCTTGCTAGCTCCTTTATCATCATGAAAACAATTTTCTTTCTAAGCCTCCTGTGGTAGACTAAAAAACATCCCACTCAAAGATATCCATTTCTTAATCCCTGCAACCTTAAATGTCATTTTATATGACAAAGATTCTGCAGGTATGATTAAGGTGAGAATCTTCAGATGAGGAGATCTCTTGGATTATTTGGGTGGGCCCTAAAGACAATCACACATATCCTTACGAGAAGCAGAGGCAGATGTGACCCACCCAGGGAGGAGGAAGCAGCAGGAAAGAGCAGAGAGGGTTTGGGAGACGCTGGCCATGAAGAGTGGAGCGATGTAGCCATAATCTAAGGAATGTGGTAGTCACCAGAACCTGGGAAAAGCTGGCAACAGATTCTCTCCTGCAGCTTCCAAAAGAAACACAGCTCTGCAGACACCTTGATTTCCACCTAGTGATGCTGACCTCAGACTTCTGGCTTCCAGAACAGCAAGAGAATAAATTTCTGCTGTTTTGAGCTTCCCAGGTGTGGTAATTTGTTACAGCAGGTCCAGAAAACAAATACACTCCTTCTCTCAGCTACACTGTTAACACCTTTCATGTGTTGCCTTCTTTCATGGAGAAAAAGAATTTTAGTCTTTCATGTTAACACATATTGGATATAGGCCTACTGTGGTCTAGGCTATAGGAATAAGCATGTGATAGAGATGTGTCTTTATGCTGAAAGAGTTTGGGGCAATGGTGGGCAGTGCCGGGCAAAGCAATTTCCAACAAAATACAATAAAGTATATATTATGAAAGTGAGAAAGACTAGAAGATCACACAAGAGGGGTATGTTTGGACTTGAGAGACCAAGGCTGGCTTCTTCATGGAGGTGACAGGAAGGGAAGCGTGAACCTGGCAGAGTGGCATTCCAGGCAGAAGGAACAGCATATGCGAAGGCAATTAGCTCCTCTCTCACATCCTTTGCATCTTAAGACCCTCTTATTTCCTTCAATTAACTGATAAGACCCACAAAATGTCGTTTCTTCTATACCAGGTACCTGGCAGTGCTCCAATAACTGAAGAGAAAAAGCAGAATTTTAACACAACCAGTTTCCTTGCCTTCTCTTCTGACAACATTCTTCGTAGAAGAATCAGCGGCTGAGGGCTAGAGTTGGGAGTCCTGGTTCCCATTTCCATTTCTCACGTGTGACTTTTCATCAAATAGTTTCTGCACAATTCATGAGTTTCTTAATAGAACACAAGCACCATCATAATCGTGAACATGTGCACTGAAGTAGAAGGTGTGACCAAAATGGGCGCCTCTCTTACTCACATTCGACCCCTAAATGTGACCTTCGGGAATCGCCTTTTAATTTTCAATTTTCTCAAAGATTCGGGAAAGCCGCTAGATGCTTCTTCTGTCTCCACTTAAAAGGTCTTAGCTGGGGCGCCTGGGTGGCTCAGTTGGTTAAGTGTCCGCCTTCAGCTCAGGTCATGATCTCAGGGTCCTTGGATCAAGCCCTTCAGCGGGGAGCCTACTTCTCCCTCTCCCTCTGCTGCTCCCCCTGCTTGTGCTCTCTCTCTCTGCCAAATACATACATAAAATCTTTAAAAAGAAATAAAGGTCTTAGCTATCTCTAGGTGCATGTTAGCAGGACCTCACCATCCTGCAGATCACTAACTCGCCGTGGCCGGACGCTGACCCCAGCACCGACGTCCCCCCCGCCCCCGGACTGACCCCCAGCATGCTTCTATCTGCCCTGGCTCTCCAGCCAGAAACCACACATAGAAGATGAAGACGAAAGGGCATAAACAGCTGTGTTTTCCTTTCTCCTTGCCTCTGCTGGGAGACCCCTGTGTTTAGATCCACGTACACAGCCCAGAGCTCAGGAAGGGCGCTTATCAGTGTCTGCAGATACTTCAAGGTGTTTAGTTTGTTCACTCTCCTCACTAACATCATCATGCTGACATGATAAAGAACAAAAAAGATCTTGGAAAACGGTCCAGTGTGAGCTTTGAACTCACCGAACAACGCCGAAGGTCAGAGGAAGCAGTTTGATCACGAGGAGATAAAGACCTGGGGCCTATTTTTAAACTTTCTTTCGGAACCGAAGGCCACTGGTAGGAGAGGGGGTGCGGAGGCCCAGGACACGGATCACTGTGGAGATGAGATGGAGTCATTTCGGAGCACAGCTGAACACAGAGCTAACCCCCTTTTCCTCCTCAATTCAGCAAACATTTGGTTGGCTGTTATGCAGCTCCCAGCTCTGCCCCAGAAGGTCTTTGTTTATCTTCGCAAGGACAATTAAGTGACAGGAATGTGTAATATAGTGAAGTGCTGCCAAAACAAACAGCCCTCTTAAAACATCTAGAAGCGGCTCTTCTTGCCTGTGTTTCTGCAAGAGTCAGAAACCACTTGCTAATAGCTTAATTCCATTTCTCTGCAGACAGGCCGATCCGATTGCAGGAGAGGGAGTATGCGGTCTGCCGGGTCCTGGAAGCCGGAGCGGGCCCGCATTCCCTGACAGAGCGGAACCACTGACTCACTCTGTAACCTGGGGTTACATCGCTAACCCCACAGGGCTTGTTGTCCACCCAGCTGGAAAATTCGGTAAGATGGGCGACGGGACTGAAAATCATTTGTGGTGCAGCAGCTCCGCCTGACCACGGGGTACGGTCGGAGACCGCTGGGCCTGCCCCCCTGAGGAGCAGCCCAGGGGGCTGTGACGGGTGAAGGTGAGTCCCACAAGACCCAGTGAGAGGTCCTGCTGGTGAGAATATCCTCTAGAGGCGAGAGAAACCTCCCTGCAGAGTATTTGGACTCTGGGTTCCCCTCTGGCCTCAGGCAGGAGTCCTATTTCCCTCTAAAATGGATCATAAGTGGGACTCAGCAGCACCTAGATCCTCGGCTCAGTGGCACATAGGGACCGCAGTTCACAGGGTCGGTACCCTGCGGCACCCTGTGTGTTCCTTGAGCCAGACAGCCACAGCGTCCCCAGAAACTTACAGGGTCAGGTCCCCTCTGGTGAGACAGGAACGAGCTTGAGGGGAATGAGCAGTAAGCCCTTCCCTGGATCTCCAAAGGGGAGAGAGGTGACATATAACACACGCACTTGAATGGAAAGATAATGACTGAAAATTGGTGAGTTAAACTGAAAGACAAAACAGTTCAAGGAAGGGAATATTCCTCTCCTAGGAAAGGGATGTTCGGTACCGTGTCTTGGTTTCTGAAGGACGGAAACATACCCCAGGATAGGAGAGCAACTTCAGATCCCGGAAGGGACAACATTCCAGTCCTACAGGTCTGGCCTTTGAAGGTGAGACTTCCGATAACACCTACAAAAGTGGAGACCGGCCAGAGGCCCTTTACCCTCAGGCACCAGGGAGTTTCCAAGCTGCCTGGGAAACTGATAAGTTGTGCCTGAATTGACAGCTGATGATAACTGGTTTGTGTTTCAGACATTTATTGGCCAGTCTAGTCCTAAACAGGACAAAGGAGAATGGTTTTGGATAAATAACCACCGGGAGGGGAGCAAGGGGAACAGGACACGTGTGGCTGGTTGCTGTACTTCACAAATCCACAGGTAGCCACTGACAGGACGGAGCGTTCATCTCTTCATCCTGCCACGGAAAAAAACGGGCACCCCTCTGAGAGGGGCTGAAGGACAGTCTCAGTGGCCCTGCGAAGTCTGTCCTCCGCCTGGTGATTCTAGACATGACTTCCAGGGACGGGCTCAACGTGTGAAGCCCTTGATGCCCTTCACAGGAGGGGCGCGTGGTTCTACCATTATCTACCAAAGAATCAAGAGGAAAACACTGCCATCGGCCTGGGTTGAATGAGATTAATGAGAATGGTAAGAGTTAAGAATGAGAATACTGGGTGTTAAACGCAGCTAATGAATCACTGAAGACTACAACAAAAACTCACTATGTACTAGATGCGGGCTCACTGAACATAATTTTGAAAAAAAGAATGAGAATAAGATAAATTCAGGGGAATCCAAGAGAATAAATGCTTCGTAGTAGGATTTTGAGCCTAATTTACCTGAGTAGAAAGATTGGGTTGACAGAGGACTTCCCAAGACCTCTGCACTCAAGTGACTGACAACCACCTGTCATTGTCATTCATTCAGCAGACATTATTGATGGCCATTCACTGTACAACCCTGCCACAGGTACTGTGGATTCAATGATAGACAACATGACAATCTGAAATACATGCTGTGTGAGCACAGACCCAAAAGATAAGTGATGCATGATAATATACACATGCCAAATTAGTAATTCAGAGTCATATGGGCATTTTGATTTAAAAAAAAAAGACAGAGTTCACTTATTTAAATAAAATTGAATTGGAAAGCAGAGAAAGAGTAGCATTCACCACAAAAAGAACAGCATAAAAAAGGGGCCAGAAGGCTGGTAATGCAAGATATGTTCTACATAGGGGAGGATCCATTTAGGGGAAGACAGGGCATAAGATTAGTAAGAAACCTTGAATGGTAGACTTCATTCTATAGGCAGTGGGAATATTTGAGTGTTGGGGTCATTCATTTATTCATTCATTCAACAAGTGCTGGAGAACCTTACAAATGCCAGGTCCTTTGGCAGGCTTTGGAAATTTAAGAAAAACAGGAATTTGTCCCTGCCTTCAAAGCACATATATTATAGTAGGAAAACATTCTGCAAACAAATAACTGGCAAAGAGCGACGCAGTAGCATAGAAAACATGGCCAGCTTTGGTATCAGAGCTGGGTTTAAATTTCCCATCTACCACATACCAGCTACTGGACTTGGACAAATCACTGACATTTCTCATCTGTAAAATGAAGCTAATAATGGTGTCGATTCCATAGGGTTGTCATGAGGCTTAAGTAAAGTAATGAACATAAAGCATGTAACACAATTCTGAGCATGTCGAAACTCGATGCATGTTTACTGTCATCAAAATGATCATTTTCAGGACTGTCATTAGTGTCCACAGAAAAGGAGCAATCAGCACTACTGGAGGGAGAAGAGATGAGTCCAACAGGAAAGCTTCTCAGAAGCATAATGGTATGTCAGCTTTTGAGGGAATACTCTGAAATTCCCCAAACACGGAGGTCAGAGCATCCTAGGCAGCTAGCAGAAAGGCATGGAGACAGGCAACAGGACTTGGAAGGTCTTGTGAAGAGTTCTGTGTGGCTGGCCATCCGGGCACAAGGAGGCACATGGAACAGCAGCCAGGACGGGGGCTGGCCAGTCATCTTGAGCCTGGTGTGCCTGTGAATCAGACTATCTACAGCCGTTCAGCTCCAGGGCTCCTTATTCTCCATAGTCCCAGAGCCTCAGCTGCCCCTTGTCGGCTTTCCCACCAGCTTGCCATTTGAGATCTGGTTTCCCCATGACTGGCTGAACAGGAGAACATTCCCCTAGCTCCTAGCCACTGATGAAGGAGTTTTACGGGTAGCGGTCTGTGAACGAGTCCCTCGTCTCTACACCACTCCCCTCAGTTTCTAAGTCCTACCCCTGACTTCCACCCCTGACCCTTGTCATGCACGTACCATGCTGCTTCTTGTCTGGATGACATTCCTTCCTTTTTACCGACCTATTACCTGTCCAACTTCTAAGACTCAAATCAAGAATTACTTTCCATCTCTTGTTCTTGGATAAAACAATTCAGCACCCAAAATGGTCTGGTTCCCCCAAGTTAATTTATAAATACAAATACCTAAAACAAATACCAAATACCAAAAAGGTTTTTCACAATGGAGCTACATAAATTGATGGTAAAATTAGAAAAACAAAAGAAGAAAAGTTAAAAGAGGATTAAGGATATTAAAACATATTATAAATCCTCTATAATTCAAACAGTATGGTAGTGCTGTGTGAACAGACAGGTAAACAAGAGAAGAATAGGAAAAAAGAAAAACTAGACCCAAGTACCCATGGAAAATTAGTGTATGAAAAAGGTGGTATTTTAAATCACTAAAACAAAGATGAGTGTTTTAATGAAGCTGCTGAGACAAACTGGATAGCCATTTGGGAAAGGATAAAACTAGACTCATATCTCATGTCATAAATAAGAATAAACATCACTGAATCAGAGACAAAAATGAAAAAAATGGAACCATACAGATGGGAGAAGAATATGTGGGTGAATTCTCTATAATTTTGGTGCAAGGAAAGACTTTTGACTATGTCTTAAAATTCAGAGGCAATGAAAGATTTAAAAATTTACCAAAAAAATGTTGCACGGCAAAAATAAAAAACAAAACCCACTATAAACAAAGTCGACAAAGACAAACTGGATGCTATTTGCACCATACGTTATAAATAAAGACTACTATCCCTAATACATAAAAAATTCATTTAAAAATCACAGAAAGAGACCTGGTAGGCCTGACTAAAACAAAACAACAGTAAAAACAAGAAAAAAGATATAAACAGAATATGTATATATTCTGTTTGTATATAAAGACATAAACATACACATATTTGAATACCACTTGAACATATGAAGAGAAATAAAATTTTAAAAGACTCTGAGGTACTATTTCTCACCTATGTGATTGGGAAAATTTTTAAAGTCTGACACTACATTTTGTGGGTAAAGTTTTGGGAAACAGGAGTCCTCAATACCTTGCTGGGGGGAATGAAAATTATTGTACAACCTTTAGGAGGAGAGTGTTGCAGTATTTAACAACATATGTGTTTACCTTTTAACTCATCCATCCCATATCCAGGAACTTACTTTGAAGATACACTTCTGGACAGATGGAAATACACATATAAAACGTTACTCATGAAGCACTGTTGTGATTGTAAATATTGGAAATGGAGCCAAGTCATAAAATCAACTATGTTTTAGCCACATGATGGAGTACTACACAGCCATCAAAATAATTGAGGATAATATCTGTGAATCACATTTTTAAGTGAAAAAAGGAAAGTATAAGAAGATATCGACATGATGCTGCCTCTTCTACAAAAGTGGAGAAAATAAGAAAATACACATGTCTCACCTTAAAAAAACAAAGGATACTCAGAGATACAAGAGATAGTGTGAAGGTAGAAGAAACAAGAGCTGGGGAGTGACACTTCTCTCAGTATTTTTGTATAGCTTTGACTTTTAAAATTATGTTTATATACTCAAAACAGTTATGCAATAATGAAGTTTTTATAAAGGGGGAAAACAAAACCTAAAATGGAATGCAAACAAAAACAAATAAACTTAACTGTATTTCAAATCAATGACATAATCTCAGCAAAGGAGGGGGAAAAACCAACCCAAGTAATTTTTGAACACAGTATCATATACCCTCAGGCTAAATAAAACAAGAACTATAAATAAATATGAACTCAAGTTAGTTGAATTTGCCACAGTTTGTCACAGTCATATGGGTCAGTAATTATAAAACTGCTCTCAGTGCAGTAAATGCTTTACAAAATGTACATTACGTACAAAGTAAATACAATGAGGATAATGGGGCCAGATTTCTCATTGTCAGAGAAGGTTGTGTTTAGAATTGGAGTTATCAGATGGCCTCATGGTTTATTTTATATCTTTTATATTATATATATTAATATATATTTTATATTATTACATACATTACAGATATATATGTTACTTCCATACCTGTAAAGGTAAATAATCACATTTATCATATTTATTATATTTATCACATTTATTATATTCCCTGTAAATAATAACATTTATTATACTATATTTCTAATACTCCTTTCCTGGTTTTCTCCCTTATTTTAGTAAGAAAACGCAACTAGTAATGGCTTAAATAAGAAAGGCAGTTGATTACCTTATAGAAAATTACATCTAGGTGCACACAGTTCCAAAGTTGAACCAGCAGTTTAATGATTTTATGGGATTTCGTGAGCATCTCTCTGATTTGATTGGCCTTTCCTTCAATTTCAAGATGGCCACCATCGCTTTATACATCATGTTCTTGGGAACAGGGCACCAAGAAGTAAGAAAGTAGATGGTTGACTCAGGCCCTTTATCAGGAGGAGAATGCTTCCTTAAGTCCCCGGTAGATTTCCCTTGAAGTTTCATTCACATGCTAACTCCTAGACAAATTACAAGTCATCCTCTCTGGCCAAACACATTACTATCTGAACAGAAAGGGGGGGGGGTCTGTTAAGAAGGAAGAATGGAGGGATCTACTGAGGGAGCAGCATTAGTGCCTGCCATACTCATTCACTAAGCTGTAAGTTCTCTGATGGCAGAAACTGATTCTTACTCATTTTTATTTATTTATTTTTTACCTCCAAGACATACATAGCACCTGACAACACGTGCTCAAGAAATGTTTGCTGAAAGAATGAAAATGACCAAGCATGGATAGTGTGAGAAAATATCAAACATGGGGAAGTAACAAAGTTACAGAAATGTACAAAATCTTATCATCTTGGACTCAGGCCTCAAACTCTCAATTCCCTTCACAGAAGGTAATTGAAGGAAGGAACGAATCATAAAGGTGTTTTGTGTTTCAGGGTGGTTGATCTTGCATGAATAAGATGGGAAGTAGGAAGCTTCTAGGCAGAGAGGCTGGTCTACCTGTGGAGATGCTTCACATTGAAAAATGGACAGCTGACATTGCACTATAACAAGAAATGCACAGAAGGACAGGCTCCGTGTGCCCCCACGAGGTATGGCTGCTGGAGGGTCTGCCATCACACCCAGAAGCCGCACACCCGAAAGAGGCAAAGACGGACTCTTTGGCATTTTAGGCGTGAAGAATCCTTTGCCCGAAGGTCCATAGAAGACCTTTTGTCCTCACACTTCTTCGAAAAGAATATGGCCACGTACCCATTCCTAAAGCAGCCCCTGGAATGGGGAATGGAATCGGTGCAACTGATTTAGGTTAATCATTCAGGGTGGGGTGGATGCCCATGAAAAAATCTGCACAGGGGCTCTTCCGATTTAGGATTCATTGCCACCATGTAGCTTAAGGAATTTCAAAAGTCTGAACTTGTTTTATTTATTGTGGGTAAAAATAGTTACAAAAGTAGGATGGAAGAGATATTTACAAGAGAGGACAGTCACTCACTGAACGGGGGCGGGGGAAGAGAGGGGGAAATCAAAGAGGTTCTGATGTTGAATTTCTCCTCAAAATTGATCTACAGCAACAAGAGAGAGATAGAGAGCCACTTACTATTTCCAGAAACTTGGAGACTATTCCCAGACTGAAAGTTCACTTGTGGTTAACAAGGAACAAACAAACAAAACCCAAAGCGACTCGCAGAATGAGGGACTCAGAGCACTTTATTATGTGGCAAGACAGGGGTCGGGTCAGCTAAGAACAGCATAGGCAATAAATTCTTCATGTGGCTCACAACCACTTCACCTCCCAGATGGCTGAAAAAGTGAGAAGGAGATGCATTCTCCTGCTCCGAATTTTGATCAGTTGGGACAAATTAGGTAAGAAGAACAACTCTGTAGAAAGTAGCAGCTCACAGTTTGGGAAACCAGGGAGGAATAGCATTAGCTCCATCAGACATGGGTTTCAACATTGGGAGGGTGGCTGCTCAGAGTTCAGAGAAAAGATAAGAGTTTAGAGACTCCCATGAAGACATTCTGACTACAGTTCCATCTGGTGTGGACGGTCTAGGACTGGGAGGGGTGGCCACAAGATGACTTGTGACTTCCCAAGTGCTTTCTGAGGATCCCCGATTTTCAAAGACTATCTATTAAAAGATGGAAGGAGTTATCATCCCAGAGTAGCTAAAACCTTGACCATGGAGTCGGATAGAATACGAGGTAAATCCTGACACTAACTTAGTCACTGTGTGGCCTCAGAGGAGTTGTACAACTCCTCTGTGCCTTCATTTCCTTACCTTTAAACCATGCGTAAGAAGTCCTTCCCAACTGGGTCGTTTGGGATAAAGAAGATAATGTATGTAGAGAACATTATCGTGATGCCCGGCACAGCAGAACTAATATGTGTGCATCTGTGTTCTACAAACAGATTGTAGAATCCACAATGTAGATTCTAGAAACTATAATGATAAAAAAAATAAAAAGTCAGAAACCATTTCCACAATTCTCTTTGCTAGAGGAGTCTCTTCAGCATGCTCAGAGAATTCAATCCGTAGAGAAAAACACCAAAGAACGGAAACTCCCTACCCCAACAAACGTGCTGAGCTCCTCTCCCCAAGCGTAAGCACCGCTAACAGTTTCTTATGACTACTTCTAGAAAACATTCCAAAACAAGTTTTATTTTTGATTAAATGCCAAATAAGATGCAAAAAAAAAAGTAGAAGTTGGTCAAATACGGTGTGTGGTGCGATATAAATTAACAGCAGAAGCAAAAGAACACACGCACCCAATTCTCCTCCTCTTCCTGTTCCCTCCCTCTCCCCTTCTCCTCTTTCCTCCCTTCTCCCCATCTCTTCCTGTCCTTCCTTCTCTTTTCTCCATGCCAAGTAGGAAGACTGGAGCTCGGTGGCCTGAGATACCTGAAGATCCAGCGAAGAGAGGAGCCTGCCACGGGCCTGGCAGGGTTACACGAGGTCAGCAGATGGGCCTCAGTGATTTACCTCCGGGAGCTGGGAGGACCCGGGGAAGAAAGGATGCAAATGCTGCTTCTAGCGTGTAAGGAACTGTGGCGACAGGAGAACGGGCTCCCAAATCTCAGGAAGTACATCAGAGTGGATACCCCCGGTAGTAGACTAGTCACGTCAGTGTGGAACCTGAGCACCTTCTAGAATGGGTCGGTAAAGGAGATGTGAGTAACTGGGAAAGGAGATGTAGAAAACCCAAAATGGACCCAACACCTTCTCTTCTCTGACAGGTTCACTAGACCTAGAATCTCTAAGGAATGTTGGAGACACAGTGGATCTGGGTGTCACGAGGCAGTTGACCAAGTTGGGAACGTAGAGAGTGTGATCTGGGGATAAAGACATTCATGTGGCTTCCTAATTAGCTGGGGCCACCAGCGGAGAAGGATGCTGAGGAGACCTGATGGGCGGCATCCAGGAAACCATCCCCATCATCCTACTCAGCAAGGCCGTGGTTGGCAGGAGACCTTAGCCTTATCTGATATCCTTTTTTTTTTGTTTTAAGGAGACTGTGCTTTAATGATGCATAGATAAATCAAAATGAAGTTTTAAATTTTTTAAGTATTTTAAGAATAAAATGTTTTAATATAATTTTATAATAAAATTTCATTATTAAAAGAATATAATTGCAATAATAAAATATCCCTTTGATGTTTCCCTACCTCTGTCTAGGGAAATTCCAAACACATAAGTTATTTGTGCTGAAATGATTGCAAAAATGACTAGAATTATTCCCCCATTCCTATGTGTCCATACTTTGCACCAAGACCTTGTGGCATCTTCCATCAAGAGCTGTCCCTGTTCCTCGAACGGCGGGTCTAGTCACTTGTTCTGGCTAATAAAATGCAGAACTGGTGGTATGACAGACCCATTCCGAGCGAACCATAACTGTTTGTTCCACAGCCTCCAAATGCAAATCCTCTGTCTGGTTTACCCACCTCCTCCCTCACCCGTCCTTCATCTGGCTGATTCCTCCTTACCCCTGGAGTCTCACTCAGACACCATCTTTGCCGGGCAGCTTCCCCAGGGCTCCCTCCTCCAAGCCGCTTTCCCCTTCCCGCCTCTCCTCTGTGCCAATGGTCCTCATAGTGCGTCCAGCACAAGCCCTCCTGCCTGGGTTACAGCGTCTGTGAGTTCAGCTTTCTGTTCTTGCTTCACTGTGAATTCGCCCAAGGTAGAAATTGTGTCCTTGTCTCTTATCTCAACAACGACTTCAATTCCTTATGCTCTCAAAGTGTCTGTTCCATGTTATGACTAAGTATACAAACAAACCCAAAACTCAAGAGAGTGTATTTAGTTTTGAAAAGAGAAGATATAATGGATATTAATGCTACCAATTTAATAAATATACCAGGAGCTTGGGAATAGCTCAGGTTACCAATCAGATCTTCAATGGTCCAGAGTAAACCAGCGGACACAGTTTCGATCCTTTAGCCATTCACCCCTGGCAGACAAACACATGTTCCCCAAAGCAGAGGTCGCCACTGATGAAAACCACTGTATCTGTAAGGGGTCCCTGAAAATATCCCATGAGATCTATCTTTTAGCTGGGGACCAAGGTCATGCAGCACCGTGTCTGGGAAGCCTAGCTCCATCCACAATGAAGCCGCTGTTTCCATCGCTTAGAGGAATCAGGGAAAGGCAATCCTCCATGCTGTAGGATGAATGCGCAGGCAACATTGATTGGTCACCCCAAGGAAAAGACTCCAAAGTAACATGGTAACTTTCTTCAAAGAATTTTTGAAGGGTTGTGGTATGGAAGTCGTATGAAACCCTCTATCTACGATCCTAAAAAAGCAGAGCGAGGACCCAGTAGAGGTTGAAGTCGCACAGATACATGCATGGGCGGGTCTCCTAGTCATTAGATCTGTTTTAAAATGGAGTGAACAACCCTTAATAGGGCCTTTTTCGGTCCTTGGAGATGTCCGAGAAGAAACTGGCCGACCGCACATCAGCAAAGTTGCAAGAAAGTTTCATGCTATGGAGTCCCTTCTGCTTGGTGATTCAGCAAAAGATAGCTCCATTTGGGAATTACCACGTGCCCACTTGCCGCAAACCAGCTGCACTGATGACAAGTACCTGCTAAAGCGTGGTAAACGTGTGTGATGATATCTACCTAACTCTGGGACTCCCTTTTCATGCAAACAGCATTTCAGCCTCAAACATATTTGCAGAGCACGCCACCCTCCGGCCGGACAAGACAGCCCAGGGATGGACACGAGACAGAAGCCTGAATTTCAAAGATGGAAATTTGGGTATTATGGGCAACTGCCTTTGGACATACCCACAGCGGGACACAGGAAGCTGCTCTGCTGAGAAATACACAAATAGATGCTGACCGAGCGAATACTATGTGCCAGGCACTGTTCTAGGCGTGGGCGAGCCTGCAGGAAACAAACCAGATAAAATCCCTGCTTTCATGAAACTCTAATTTACTGCAGGGCCAGGAAACAGAGATAAGAGGCAGAGAGAGAGAGGGAGAGAGCAAAAGAACAAGGCCTGAGTTTCCTGGCAGGCCCCAGAGAACTGCCTGTGGGTTCTGTGAGAAACCCTGAAGGTTGGTTCTCCAAAAAACTCCCTGTTTCCTTATGCCGACCAGAGCTGGTTTCTGTCATTTGCAACCCCAAGGGTCTTTAACTAAGATGCCATGTGAAATGCATTTGGCTTCACACCTGTCCTCTTCACAACCACTTTGGGGCAGGTGAGCAGGGGATTTTTTTAAGATCAATGGGTCAGAAGTTAGTGGAGAAAATGAGGAAACTTTTCTGGCCATCCTTCCACCTACCCGTTCTTGAATTTAGGGGCTCTGGCTCTCCACTTTCCATAACAAGGAAGACCGAGGGAAGCTGCTCCCCAGATATTCAGGATGGCAAAGCAAAGTTTACATGATAGGCAAAGTTTCATACTCCCCACCGCATCCAGGTATTACCGTTATTTAACATTCCTACAAAAGTGTGTGATAAGCAAGGAAGTACATTCTCCACCCAGCCTTACAATAATAAATAAAATCATTCCAAAACAAGGGGAATAAAAAATTCGTTCCCCCAAGAGCTTAGAGGGGGAGAGGCAAGTCGAATAATACAGGACAGCAACGTGGCCTGAGATGTGTTCAGGAAGTTTTCAACAGCCCGTGTCCTAGCGCGGTCAGGTTTCCCGGGGCTTTCTGAGAGAGCTGAGGGAAAGCTGTGTGAATGGCCTGGGGCCAGCATGTTTATGGGGGGTGGGGGTTCAGGTCCTCGGACCCTGTGCTCCCCTCCCCCAAGGAGCCTCTGGTTCTCAGGCTTTAAGTTTTGGAATCTTCAGTTTATTAAGAAAGAGGGTAGGAGATTTAAAATTTTTTTTAAAAAAAGCACCTTCTCATTTCACCAAATCTGCTCTTATTTCAATGACTCTGAGATGCAGATCTTCTTTCAATATTCTGCTTGCTGATTAATTTCCTGTTGACTCCGAAGGTAACTGAAAACCTCTTGGATGAAGCAGAAATGGCCCTAATGCAAGGGATTCTTAGTAATGGGATTGAGTCACTTGGGACGGCCTTCAGGGGCTTCCTCTAAACTCCTTGAGAGTGGGTGGTTTCTGGCACTTGACGGTTTACAATGTGTCCACTCATAAACATGTTCAACATAAGTCATTCCCCTCCCTCTTCCAGCCTGGGAAGGGTCCAGCTCGTGTTCAATTCTCGAGGAGCAGCCCTAGTCCAAGTTGTGAAATCGGCTCTGTCTGCCTTCATCCTCCTCCCCAGCCCCCTTTCTTTGACCTTTCCCATCAGTTTTGACACTTACCTCTCTCTCCATGTCCAGGCTCCTCGGTTTTCTGTATCTACTCAGTATCACAACCTGCAGAAAGAAAACACTTTTATATCAGTCATGTACACTTGAGTATGAACTTAAGTTGATTACTTGTCCTGGGGGCACCCACATATAAACCCTCACATTTGAAGGGCAGGGAGGTTTAAGGGAAAAAGCAGTAGGATGGTTCTTCAAAGACTCCAAACCCCCTTCCGCTGGGTTTCCTGGGCCAGGCACTTCACTTCTTAGCCTTGATTTATTTTTTTAAATCTATACCATCAGATGTGTAACTGGATAATTTCTAAAGCGGGGGAAGGGAGATATTTGAGGAGAGCTGGAGCTTCTTCACACTGTGTTCAGCCCCTTTCATCTAAATGCCAAAGGATCCGAAGGCACCTTCTAGCAGCTGAGATCCAATGTCTGCAGATTTTCTGTCTGGGAAATTTCCTGCCAGGATTTTATGCAAGGAAAGCCACAGTTATTATTCTGGGTATTTAGTCACACCTAAAATTCGTAACACTAACTTCCTCACACTATCTAAAACAGCGTGAGGACCACAAAGTCAGTTTACAACTAAGAAATGTAGGAGCACACAAGCCCAAAGCCCACCAGAACTGCCAGCCGCCTCTTGGTCCCACACGGGTGCTTCCCACACGGCTCTCCAGATAGGACGGCAGTTCCCAACCTTGGTTGCCCATAAATCCCCTGAGGAGCATTTAAAAGAAGTGTGGTGCCCAGGTCACCTCCCGGACCAGCTACATCAGGCTTTCTCTCTGCAGTGGGTTCCGACAACAGTATCTGAAAATCTTCGTAATTCGAGTTTTCCTCAGAATCAAGGACCCCTTTCAGGACCTACGCGGAGCCCAGAGATCCATCCCCTGCCCAGATGAAGGAGCTACTCTACCTCACCTTTCTCCTTTCTCTCAAAACCTATGCAGATTGAGTCTCCGTTTTATGACCTTGTTTCACTGGGGAAATCAGACTTTGTATCTACGGTCTTCTGTTGCAACCTCATTTTACCTTGAATAACCTGTGTGTCAGCCTCTGGGGCATCCCAGTCCCTCAGACTCTGGGTCTTCCTGTCCTTTAAGATGCTCAATTAAATTTCTGTAAGTGTTTGCCCGATATATCTGAGGATTCCTAGGGACTTGCTTTTCTGCTGACACCACTTCTTGCTTTCCCTAAACTGTTCCTCTCTACTCTCTGTGTTTCCTCCTGCTGCCATCATCCATTTTCCCCATTTTTCTCTGTGGTCGACACCCTCCCTATTCCTTCATTCTCTCAAAGCACCACTCACGAAACGCTATGTATGTAACAGGTTTTATGGATAGTTTAGTGCTAATAAAGGGCAATAGCACAGGCTTCAACCTAAATTGAACATCAGACTTCATCATCCTGAGATCCAGAAGCCATGGAAAATTCCAGTCACATAGAAGTATTTTTTATTTTTTGGCCACACCCATGCAAGAGACTTTGTCATCTCTCTTGCTGTTAGACTCTGTTCCTCCAAATTCCTGACCATTTTTTTTTTTACTTTTTAAAAAAAGATTTTATTTATTTGTGAGAGAGAGAAAGAGAGGGGGGAGCATCAGAGGGAGAAGCAGACTCCTTGATGAGCAGGGAGCCCAATGTGGGACTCGATCCCGGGACTCATCCCGGGACTTCAGGATCATGACCTGAGCCTAAGGCAGTTGCTTAACCTTGGCACCCCTCCTGATCATTTTTTAATGCAAGCAAATTCACCTTTCAAGATCTTGGGCTAACCTAGCTTCTGCTGACTTTAACACATCTCTCCCTGCTCATCTGCTTGGCAAAACAGAGGGCCAAAAGCACAAAGGAATGCACAGTGGTTAACATAACATTTTCCTTCTAGCCGGTCACTGTTCTGAGCAGAGACACTCGCTAAGGTCATGGCTTCCATGGGTCCACTCTCCCAGTTCTGCGCCACCCGTTCTCGTCGGATCTCAGTTCCTGATTTAGCCATCAGCCCAGGGCCAAGTAGCTACATGATGTCTCTGCTAGGGGCTGGTGGGGCCAGCTGAACACCAGAGCTGGGGGCAGACCCAAGAAGAGTCCAGGTCCTCCACTCAGGGGTGAATAAAATCAAGAGCAGCCTGGTGTCAGCCCAGGAGAGTGGACTGGCTTGTCGTGCGCACTCAGGCCTCCTGGATTCACATGCAGATACACAGCAGTGTGGCCTTGGACGAACTTCTCTGTGTTATTATTAGCTTCGAGGCTAATAATAGAGCCCATCTCATCATGCCGATAGGATAAATGAACTACTGCATGCAAATGCACTGGGAATAGTGTTTGGATACAGTACATGCTCGATCTTCTTATGGCCTAGGGTCCCACAGTCAGTGAGGGAAAAACAGAATGAGAATCCGAGCCTTTTGACCTCCTGCCCCCCATGCCTCCTACCCTGCCAGGTGATAAAAGATAACACATAGATGAGTTCACAGAATCCTGCCAGCCAGCGGAGTGAACAAAACCAAAACATCTAAAACAATCAGGGGCAACCATTAAGGAATGACTGATGGAATAAAGCAGTGATTCCTGATAATAAATCTCTTTGTCTTTAGACACATACACAAAGACACGCACACACATACACACACACCCCTGTAAGTTCTGTTTCTCCAGAGAACCCAGACTAATGGGGTCCCTCACGTACCTCCCTATGTCCTAACTCTCTCTCTTTTCTCTTTACTTCCTGTGGTCCTTTCTCTTTAAATCCTCTTCCCCCTGTTCTTGCAGGTGGGGTTCCCTGGGAACCAGAGCCTGGGGCACAGAGTGTTATATTAAGTCGTACCTTTGGTGTCCACAGCTATGAAGAGGAGGATTTTATTATGGGCTAGGCTGGACCCTTCTGGGGCCTTCCCTCCCTGACACAGCACAATGATCCAGTGAGTCCTGCTTTACGGAGGTGGAAGCCCAAAGCTTGGAGAGGTGAAGTGACTTGGCCCAAGTGACCTTGATAATGTTCTTGGAGCTGAGACAGGCATAGCCCTTCCAACCCGAGGCCCAGGGGAGCAGACCATGACTCCCTCTCACTGCTCTGCTCCCGAAGCATCCTTTCTCAGAAATGCTTCTCTCCCTTGCCGCCCACCGTCTGCCAGTAGAACACTTCCCTCTCTGTCACCACTACCTCTACCCTCTTCAGCGTCGTGACCCAAACGCCAGTGTTGGTCATTTTTATAAAATATCGTTCTGTTTTTGCCTTTCCTTCCATCCCTCCCCAAGAGAGACCAACTACCCCCTCTCCCTGTCACAAATACTCATACAGCCTTTTTCTTGCTAATTCCCACATCGGCTTCCTTTCCACTTCCAGCTACACCCCAGCCTTCTTTATAGCCCCCCAGCCTACTCCTACTAAAAATATTCAGCACAGTGTAAGGCGAACCTTTGTCCTCTGCTGCTGTGTTTCCAACCCCAATCTTCCAGAGTATAATTATCCCACTCTGAAAAGCCTTCATCAGAAGAGCTTGCCTGCATTTTCTTTTCCTTTCTAAGGCCAAATTCCTTACTATAGATGTGTTAATTACCTATTGCTGTGTAACAGTATTACAGCAAAATTACTGGCTTAAAACAGCACACATTAATTATCCCACAGTTTCTATTTGTCAAGAGCCCAGGAACAACTCAGATGGGTCCCCTGGCCAGGGTCTCACAAGGCTCGAATTGAGGTATGGCTTGTGGCTGCAGTCTCATCTGAGGCTCGACTGGGGAAGGGTCCGCCTCTGAGCTATTGGGGCAGGTGGCTGCTGCATTCAATGCCTTGCCGCTGAAGCACTGAGCACTTTGGGTTCCTGTTGGCCGTTGGCCAGAGGCTGTGCTCAGCTCCTTGTTGTAACATATCCTCCACAGACAGCTCACAACAACAGCAGTTTTCTTCCTCTAAGGCAGCAAAGGAGGTGGTCTCCTTGCAAGTTAGGAATTACAACTGTATGTACTGTGATCACCTACACACAATCATAGTCCAATTACCTTTGCTGTGTCCTACTAGTTAGAAGGAAGCCACAGGGTCTGTCCACACTCAAGGGAAGGGATAAAGGCATGAATACCAGGAGGCAAGATTATGACGATAAGCCTCCTGAGACCTCGTCTTCTACAAACACCCCCACCCCTTGCTGCTCCTTCTGAGTGTTCCCTCCTCTTTCCATGCGTCCACTTCCTGCCTCTTGGTCTTTGCCCAGATTGCCCCAAATTTGGAGGGCAAGGGAAGTAAAATTTCTTCCACCCCCAACCCTTACTCTAAGGAAAGGCATTTGAGCTGAAGCCCTTCATTGTTAGTTAAGGTAATATAATTTGGCAATGTAACCCAGGGTAAAAAGGGGTCAAATTCTGCCCTCCCCACAACATAAAAGGGGATCAGCACAAATTTACATGAAATAGAGTCAAATCTATGTAGATGAGAGGAATATGAGTTTTTCATGCTAATCAAATGGCTACAGTTGGGAAGGAAATGAATGCTGTTATAATGAGGTAAGTTTAATTTTGGAGATTCAAAGAGAGTAAACCATAGGCCAGAGTGGAAGCCCTTCCACTCTTTCCCACCGGCCCAAACCCACCCCTCTATGTCTACACTGCCCCTCTCTAAGCCAGTCATCTCAGAGAGCAGAATTCACTCTTTTTGCTGCTGAACCAGCAGAAGTTAGGCTGAGGAGAAAGGAGGCCATTACAGAGGATGCAAAAAACAAGAAAGGACCAAATGGTATAGGGCTTGATTATCTCTCTAGGGGGTGGTGGGTTTTGCCTTGGGGAAAAAAGGTGTATGAGTGTGTAAACCAGAATTAGTTTCAGCTGTAAAAACTACAACATCCCCAAATAAGAATGACTTAAACAAAAACGAAGGTTTTCTCTCTCCGTTATGTTCAAGAAGTCTTGAGATACCCAGAGCAGGTTGGTAAATAATCCCTGGGGGCAGAAGCAGACTCCTTCCTCCACACTGTGCTGCCAGGCACAATCTCCATCCCCAAGGTAACTTCATGGTCAAAGTGAATGCCAGAGCCCCCATCTCTAACTCCATTTAGGGACACCAGGTGGAAGCTACACATGAAAGCAAATCATATAGTCACATCCAGCTGCAAAGGAGGCTGGAAGCTGTAATCTTTATTCTGGTCAGCTAAGCGTCCAGATAAAAATCCTTCACTTCGAAGGAGGTAAATAAATGCCTCTGGGTGGACAATAGGCATCCTCTTGCCCAGGAGTGGTGACTGAAGACGCAGCCCCTGCCTGTCCCTGCCAGGGAGGACTCACTGCCTAGCCCCTGTTGCTGCTATCAGCTCAAGCCCCTGCAGGTCTGCCTCAGCTGCAGGGAGATGCCCGACCCAAGAACTTGCCCACAGTGAGCAGCTGAGAAAGGGGCATGGAGACTGGCCCTTCAGCCAGGTGTGGGACAACTCAGACAGCCCAGTTTAGCTCCAGAGCCTCTGTGGGCTCGGCTGAGGTTGCCAAGGCCCTACTCTGGGGAACTCTAAGGTTCTACTTCTCCTTCATCTCCATCCTGCTCCCACTTCCTCCTTTTCACAGCTGTGGACACCAAAGGTATGACTTAATAAACACTCTGTGCCCCGGGTTCTGGTTCCCGGGGGAACCCCACCTGCAAGAACAGGGGGAAGAGGATTTAAAGAGAAAGGACCACAGGAAGTAAAGAGAGAAAAGAGTTAGGAAAAAGGGAGGTACGTAAGAGATCCCATTAGTCCAGGTTCTCTGGAGAAACAGACCTTACAGGGCACGTATGCGTGTGTGCACACGTGTGTATGTGTGTAAATATAAAACAATTTATTATAAGGAATTGGTTCACACAATTTCAGAGGCTGATAAATCTCAAATCTGCACCGGGGGCAGGCTCAAGACCCAGGACAGCCAATGGTGCAGATGAAGCCCAAAGGCAGTCTTGGAGAATTCCCTCTCACTTAGAGAGGCTGGGGGGTTTTTTGGTTGTTTAGGCCTTCGACTGATTGGATGAGGCCCACTCACTTTGTGTGGAGTAATCTGCTTACTCAAAGTTCCCAAATTTAAACACTAATCTCATCCACAAATACCCTCCAAGCTGACCTGTGGTGGACATGGGCTCCTAGGGTGGCTCAACAGAGCCAGATCCCTGATTCCAGCATCCCCTTGGAGGCCCTGAAAAGCTGTCAGACTTCACAGAAAGCCTGGGTAAAGAGCATTCCAGATATTGTGTATTAGCTTCAGGAAAGGCGACAGGCGTTGGGATCCAAAAATACAAAACAGAGAGCGTCTCTGTCCATCCAGGCAGAGACAGCGGTGGCTGGAGCTGTCACGGAGCCTGGATGTACAAACAGTCACTGAGGCGGGAAAGTCCTTCTGCCCTGCCTTTCATGCCCAGGTGGGAAGAGAAAAGAAGAGGCCACCAGGAAAATTCAGCAGGTAAGTGTCTGAGCGGATGCCCAGCACATCCTCCGGGCTCAGAGCTGGCCTGACATGTGTCAGGTTTCCCCGCCCAGCCCCATCAATTCTTTACCATCCTTAGCCTATTTGTCCTCTTCCAACTCCTTTTTGTTCTGTTAGATCTAAGTGTGTATTGTAGTCATTTTTGTCTTTTCTGTTAGATGATGGGCAACCCAACCACAGTGATGAAGTCCACTCTTTCATATGCACTTACAAGAGCCAAGGAGGGCTTTACTTCTCATGTGCACTCAAAAAAGTCGATTTTATCAAGTCAAGATCTTATCATTAGGAAAGAAGATTACAACAGAGGGGGGTCGATCATACGTTATCATGACTTTCCTGGCCCCGCCCCCCCCACAAAGTGTATATACCCTATAAACGATAGTGGGAGATGTAAAAAAAAGCAATTACTTGTCCTCCTTTTCTTTGTTAGGATAGAACCAAGATACAAGAAAAGAAACTTAGAAGACTCAGAAGAGAGTTTAAAGCAGGGCAGCTTGTGCTGATTAAAAAGCCCAGCCCTCCTGGGAACCGAGACAGAGCAATAACATGATTTGTTCATAGTCAAGACAGCTCGTTAGTTGTGGAGCTGGATTTTTAACACAAGTCTTAACTCCCATGATATCCTGTAAACGGTACTCAGGTTTCTTGGCTTCTTATTTCCATTCAATAAACCCATCATTTTCACAAAAGCAGTATTGCGTGCCAATGGGACTTTCCAGTGTTTGCTGATGGACTGGCAGATGGTACTTAGACTCTCACTGAACCCTGACTCTTCTCATCGCATCCACAACAGGGTCCCCAGGACCCTTGCCAGGCTTGGGGCAGGGAGAGGACCCTACTAATGCTTCCCAGTAGTGGCCCCTATAGCCCCAATCTTTAGGGATTTGCAACACCTGGGATTTTACTGGATTACAGAATAGTCATCTCCTCCCCAGCCAACCACCGTCTGCCATCAGACACATCAAAATGACTTTTTAAAAAAAGATGGATAGCATGCCTCCTTGAGATGAAGACAGCTATGCCCCTGGTGGTGCAAACAAAGGCCCTCGCAGCCCCTCCCTCCAGGAAAATTAATAATACATGAGGATTTTCAGGAATCACTAGAAGTGTGACACCCACCCTTTCCAGATTTCCCGGAAGAATCATTCGTTTCTGACAAATAAGTTCATTTAAGCATGTAATGAAATTTGATTTGATTTTTAGACCTTTGCAAATGTTTCGCATCCATCAAACCATTCATCAGAACAAATAACCCTGCGTCGGACTTTGTGGGGGTTCCAACCCGGTGTAGAGAACGAACTACAACAGGAGAAAGCAGCCTGAGCACCTCCACGAAGGTCTGGTCTCCGGCTCTGCCCCCCCGCCCCAGCCCCCAGGGTACTGACCACAGGAAGGCAAACACCTACACTCCCGCCTGGCGCCCAACCCGTGGGGAGCTTACTGCTCTCTCCCCACAAAGCAAATGTCACTTTGCCTTTTGCAGAAGATGAATGTGACTCATTTTCCCTGCTGAGGGTTATGTGATGACCTGCTATGAGCCACACATCCAACTGAGTCATGAGTGCTGAAATGCCAGTCGTGCCCACTCGATCACATTTAATGCTCAGAAGCTCTATAAAAGCCCTAAACCCACAAAAGCAACTTGATGGCAGGGCTCAGACCAGATCAGCTGCGGGGGACGTGGGGGAGGGCTCTCACCCCTGGCCCCTCAGCCATTTTCCCTGAGCCCCGCCCAGACCCCTCCCTGTCCTTCCCTCCCTCTCCACGCCTGGATCTCCAGGCTGGTCAAATCTGGGTTTAAATGGGCCCGCACGATTTACCCTTTCTTGAGGAGGCTGCTGTCAGTTTCTGGCTGCAGCACTGAGGACCTCACCAACAATCCCCAGCCAGAGCTCACTGTGCTCCCAACCTTTCTTCCTGTCACCTTCCGATTCATTTCCTGTACGCCATGCCCCCTTCTGGGGAACATTAATTAGCCCCCGTGTTTTTTATTATCAGAATTCCAGGGAAGTGACATCTGTGTGACTCACACTTCTGCAGTGTAAAAAGTATTTACTATATTTGATTGATGCAGATAAGTTTTGTGCTGGATACTTACTGTATGGATTTACGACCATCTGTAACCATTCTGGGAAAGAAAAAAAAAATTCAGCACTATTAGCTGTGAGGAAGGCTTCACCGTATCACTAAAACTAAGTGAAAACATATGGGATGAAATATCTCTAAATGATCTCATAAATGTCTTTATTTAGAAATACAACAAACTTCCTTTATAATGCTAGTTTTGAGAATAAAGTTAACACTGCCCTTAGTCATTATATTCTACCACTCGATAAGATAAGAGGGTGATTTTACAACCTATATTGTCATCTAGCTAGAGGGTTTTACAATCCATACAGTCGTAAGCTTGTAAAATAAACTATGCAAATTTATGTGGACCAGGGTCTAAATTAATTCAGGTCTAAATAAATCAAACCCTAGCTAGACCTTGATTTAATTAAAAATTGAAAATATGACTCATGGCACTTAAGCCTACTGATGTGTCCTCTGCCAAAAGACGCATCATTGCTGTGACAGACACAAATGCTGGAAGGGCTGGTAGATTCTTCAAGGTCTAAACAGAGGGGGACATCAAGATAAACGTGGCATTCTGAGATTTCCTGTAATTGCTCAAGTCGATGTTTTGAGGGCCGCTGCAGAATAAGGAAGCTCACGATGTCATCCTGCACATCCACAGAGACGCATTTTTATTGTCAGTTTCTCTCCCTCTAGTTTCGGGTGTTTATGGTTCTCCGTACCTTCTTGTGAATATGTATATCGTTTTTTTCAACTTGATCTTTGTTCCTGTTTTTACTTTGTATCTTATTATTTTTTTTCAAATTGTATTTATTTATTTCAGAGAGAGAGAGAAAGTGAGAGAGAGCATGAGAGGGGAGAAGGTCAGAGGGAGAAGCAGACTCCCCGTGGAGCTGAGAGCCCGATGTGAGACTCGATCCCAGGTCTCCAGGATCATGACCTGAGCCAAAGGCAGCTGCTTAACCAACTAAGCCACTCAGATGCCCCTGTATCTTATTATTTTTGTCAACGCTCTTCTCCCCTTCTATTTTCCGAAATAGCTTCACTGCCGGCAGCGTCCCTACTGTGTCCCAGGGGCTTGTGCAGATCCGACTGTTTAGGAGGCTTCCCTCCCTAGCTGGGCTCCTTCTTCAGCCTGGTGCCCCCAACCAGGACCTGTGACCACTGTTGGGTGACCCTGGGCATGACGCAGATTTTGGAGCAGAGCAGGTGGAGCAAGGATGTTTGCACTCCAGCCAGGACATGGCAGCAGACCGGCCCGTGTGTGCTTATAAAATCTTGGGACAGTCTCTGAAACCTCGGTTCCCCTGGAAGCCTTGGGGCACACAGCCTGGCAAGCACGGATCTGTATCTGACTCCCACGTTGCAGACGGTGCAGGTGGAGAGGAAGCTGCGGCCCCAGCAAGACACCAGGTAGGTGAAGTTTGCCTCCTTTCCTCGTTTGCCTGCGGCCCACCCGCTCCACCGCACTCACGACGGGCTCCTCCCCGGAGTGCTCTCTGGGCAGTACCATTTTGCAGTAGATTCTTCCTCCCATTTTTTCCCTTAAAACCTTACCATCACATTGGGATTTTGAGGAGAGTCTCTCAGGCCTTCAGGCAAAGGAGTCAGGAATTTGGGAGTTTGGGGTCTCTGGTAGGGTGAGAAAGGGGATTCTTATTGAAATCGAAAGGTATGTGGGTGTCCAGCAGACCAGGCAGGGCTTCTGGACCTGTGCTTTACCTCGTCCCCCCAGCCTCCACCCCCCACCCCCACAGCAGGGCCTTCTGTTCCTCGGCAACGGGCTGGCTCTGAGAGCTGCTCGGAATGGGAAAGCTTATCCTGTGGAGGCTGGGAAACCCTGGGGTTTGCAGAGGAGGACAAGGGTCCGGATTTCCCCACATGCTGACTCTGCTCAGGAGAAGGGAAGGGAGCTGATACAAATCTCTGAATTACTGTCCCTTCCTTTGGTCCTTCTTCCTAAGTTCCTGAACAAATTCTGAGAGACTCAGAGAGAAACACAACATGTGGGATCAAGTTGAAGGTGCCCCAGAATTTTCCTCAAGAATAGCGAAAACCGAGGGCCTGGACACCACCCCCCCCAACACACACACACACACACACACACACACACACACACTGCCAGCTGTGACCAACTGGCAGGGGAAAGGGGGGGAAATAAACAGTTCCTAAAATGACAGAGGCCGGAGGCTTGTCAAATGAATCTCACCTCCTGTGAGTGGATCTGGTGACCCTGATGAACTCTGGAGGAAAGGCGCTGAATCTGAAGCCTTCTTCCTTCTCTTCATGGCCACCGTCCCATGGAAAGTGGCCCCCCTGGGAGCTGAGCAAGGCCCATCCATGAGCCTGTGGCGCCACCTAGCAAAAACCAGATGGTACTGGAGAAACGCCGAGCTGGGAGGCTTTTGGGTTTTGTCTTGGTTTGGTTTTTTTCCACCCCCAGAAAAAGGGGGTTTCCATTTCATTCACAGAGTTCTGGGAAATGGAATTTGTATAAAACCTTTCTTGCACATGATGGAAAACATGTATTAGCATCTAATGAGAGAACTTGGACCAAAGGCAATTGTAATCAAAACATGAGGATAAGAGTTTAGTTCTCTAAACTTGCATTTTTTTCCCCAGTGACAGCTGTGACTCTGCAGTTTTTGCTTCCAGAAGAATTGGATTCTGCCTTAAGTTATACATTTTGAAAACTGACAGAGCTAACATTTCTCCTGTTTTCTTTTCCTTTTTATCCCCCCTATTCTCTCCCGTGTCAGAGTTACTTTTGAGTGATGCCGGTAAGTCCTGCAGGGAACACAGGCTCACTGAGGACAGACTCTATAGACAAGTTTAGGTACGGTTCAGTCTAGGGGACATTCTGACAATTTTACGGTGTCACTGTGCCCCTCTGGGTTCGGGGGATGGAGATGAGGTTTCTGCTGTTCCCACAAACCCAGCCCCATAAGGAAACACTTGCCATGCATAACAAAACCAGAGCCTATCAAGGGATCCAGGTACACCGGAACCACAGACGGACGTGGCCTGGCGCAGAATGCTGCAGCAGCCTCCCATCAGAGCTGCCTGAGGCTCCAAAGGAAAACAGAGACTCAAGGAGGCTGCTCAGCATCTGGCCAAAAGCTCTTTCGACCACCACATTGGGAAGAGGTGAGTCTTTGCCTTTGAAAGGGTCAGGAGAGCTCAGAGGGTATGACCATGGACTCTGGAGCCAAATGCCCAGAATCCATGCTTGCTTCTTTTAATTTAAGCCTTGCCTCAGTTCTCCATACAGAAAAAAAAAAAAAATCATTCCAGTACCGGATGTTTCCACAGGGTGAAGATTAAATGAGATAAACCTTATAAAATGCTCAGGATAAGGCCTGGCACCTGGCAGGAGCTTCATAAATATTAACTAATGTTTCATTATCTCAGAGTTTAAAGAAACACACCTGAATTCCCTTGCACTCTAATAAACCAAACGTGGTTTCCTTTTGCATCTGAAGGTTCTGAAGGTTTTCATTATCCAGCATTGCCATCTGTGTTTGTGTAGTTCCCCCTCTCAGTGGCAAATTCTCTGGATATTCCCACACTGGCAGCAGAAACAGGAGGAAATAAGCAGGCTTAAAAAAATTCTTTTAGGAGGAAGCATGCAAAAAAATTTGAAGACCACCGATCTGTTGCAAATGGATGTTCATTAATGCCCTTAGGGGACTGACGATCAGCACGGTTTCTTTTCTTTATGATTGTCCTGCAAACCCCAGCATGGTCTCTGGTTGATTCAGTGAACATTCCTGAACAGTGTGACCACAGTAAGGATCTCTTTCACGCTCTACCTATTAGATTTGAAGTTTAAGTGCAAGGATCCTGCCTAGCCACTCTGTGCCCCCAAGCGACTAGAAACCGTTTTGTGCTTTTGGATTAAACACCTAGACAATTGGAAAAGTGGTGATTTGGAGGCGGAGATTCCTTGTCCACTGAATTGACCCTACAGCCAAATGGAAGCAAGCCTTAACTTTCAGAGCATCTCCGCGGGGTCCGCCTCTGTGTGCTGTCCTTGAACCTGGTCCAGCATCGTCCTTGAACGTGGTACAGTATCATCGTCCGTGAGTGTCTTACAAGAATCAGATTACAACGCAGCATTATGCGCAGCCCATTTCATAGGAAGTGGCAAACTGATGACTTTTCCCGCAAGGTGCAGGCCAGAAAAATTTACGAGAAAGCCTTTGACACAAGTGAATAATGCCAGTGAACCAGCATTTTATCTTTAGAAGTCATGGGATACACATCCACATACAAGACCTTTCAAGCTGAAGCCAGTGCGTTCTCAAGCTTCACTGACTAAGACAAATGAGGTTGTGCTCAGGCACTGGTGGTGGGGAAGGTGGCGTGACAAGTTTCAGATGTCTCGTATCTTAGGCTTCATGTGGCTTTTTAATGTAGCTCTAATTGAACTGCAAAGCAAAGATTATGAATATTAATTTGATCTAACAACAGGGTAGTCTGCTCTCTTCCTATTTTTTTAGGCTCATCCCACAGCTGTGTTGCATGATCACATATTCTCTTCTGAATCAGCTCGGTAGTCTTGATGAAAAATTCTCACAAACTCTTTACAGTGGGGAAGACTGAGGACAGATGGAAAAGGCTTTTTTGCCTGCTATGTTATTTAGCATTTGCTTGCAAGTCTAGCTGCAGTGTTCATGCGAGGCATACCCTGAAATACCATCTTCACCCATTTATATTGGCATACTTATGTAAAAGCAATTACAATCCCCGAGGTCTTCTGACTTAGGGAACAGCTCTTTGTAAGTGAAAACTCTGTCCATGGTAATTAAAGCACAGGATCTCCTTCCTTATCATTACCTTATAATGATATACTGCACCCAGGAATGAACCACTGGCTTCGTGCACCTTCCTACCAAACCAACTCCCTGCCTCTGATATGCCCCAGGGATCTAATGAAGTATAATGCTGTACAAATAAACTATTTGCAAAACAAATCAATTGCAAAATATGGTCAAGTACATACGCACATACACTTGAAGATAAACAACTTTCTGAATTCAATAGAATTCCAATCAAAATTCCCCTGGGCTTTTGGGGAAACTTGTAACCTGATTCCAAAATGTGTATGAAAGAACAAAGGGGCAAGAATAGGCAAGACTCTGAAAAAGAAGAAGAATCACATGGCAGAACCTGACTTCCAGATAGTAAAATTATTCTAGGGCTAAAGCAATTAAGATAACATTGTATTGGTGGGGAAAAGTATAGATGGACTAGTACAACAGACTATAGAGCCCAGAAACGGGTCTACATTTGCAAAGAAATGGGACCTGTTTTTTCTAGAGGTGACATTGCAGATGCCTGAGAGGGGAACATTTTTTCAGTATATGGGTATGGGGAAAACAAATTACCCATATGTTTAAAAAATAAAACTGAAACCCTCACATTAAAATCTCTGGTGTATTAAAAACTTAAATGTAAAAGTAGAACTATAAAATTTATCGAAGATTAATATACTGGTATAACTTTATGTTTTTCTGGCTTGTAAACATTTCTTTAAAAAAATATGTACTATAAATGATTCTGAAGATGAGATCGACTACATTAAAATTAAGAGTTTATTTCCTTAAAAGACACAACAAAGAAAGTAAAAGGGGAAGGCGAAAACAGGAAGAAGGTATTCAGAATATATAAAGAATCCCCATAAATCAATAAGAGAAAGACAACTGATAAATGGGCAAAAGTATTAAATGTGTATGTCTCAGAAGAGAAAGAAATAGACAATAATGTATTATTTTGAGCAATTTTATTAGAAATTAGAAAAAAAATTAAAACCACAATGATCAGATACCATACACACAGGCAGTAAGAATCCTGATAATAACCACGGTCACTGAGAACGCACAGCAAGAGTTCCACTTTGGAAGATAATTTGGGACCATCTAGTAAGTCGGAAAAGTGAATAAACTCTCTGACTCAGTCATTCCACCCCAAGGTATAGTCCCTTGGGAAACTCATGCGCTGTGGACTAGGAGATATTTGGAAGAATGTTTCATAGCAGCACTGTTTGTTTGTAATTGGGGAAAGAACTCTGATAACAGACCGAATGTTAATAAACAAGAGAATGGATAAATAAACTGCGGCAAATTCACAATGAATACATCAATGAACACATCAAAAAGCTGCACTCATTATGGATGGAATTCAGAAAGAAAACTCACTGAGTGTAAAAGCAAGGAGCGGAATATAGGCAGGATGACTTCATTTACGTAATATTCAAGAACAGGCAAAACTAAACAGTATGTTCTGTGGGGATGTCAGTATTTGAGATGAAGCTATAGAGAAAAGCAAAGGGATGAGGAATAGAAAAATCCAGATAGAAGTTCTCTCTGCCAGAGGGTCAGGAAGGATCCCACTGAAGGTTCGCAAATAATGGTAACTATCTTAAGCTGGGTGGGTGGTAATGGACTCGTACTGTGTGTTTATTATTTAAACTTCCCACATTTTAAAATATTTTTATTTGGAAATAGCTTTATATTCACATAGAAATCTTAAAAAGAGCGAAGCGAGTTCCCATGTATTCCCCCATCTAACTCCCTCCAGTGATTAGTCTAGTTCAAAGATCAAAACCAGAAAGTTGACCTTTGTGCCACACTATGAACTAAACTGCAGACCTTATTCAGATTTCACCGTTTTTCACATGGACTGTGAGTGTGAGTGTGCATGCATGCGTGTGTGTGTGTGTGTGTGTGTGTGTGCTTCCAGGAAGTTTTATCGTAGGCTTAGATTCCCGTAAGGGCCACCACAGTCAAGATACAGAACTTCTCCATCATCACAAATAAACTGTAGACAGTCACACCCTCCCCCCAACCCTAATCCCTAGCAACCGGTTTGTCTGTTCTTATCATTGTAATTTTGTTACCCTGTTTATTTTTTTTTAATTCTTGTGTATCTCTTTAATACTTAAAAAAACAAAACAAAACAAACCAACCTCAAATTCAAAAGGGAGGAATGCTTAGCACATGGACAGCAATCCCCACCACTGCCTTAGCCTCCATGGTGAGGTTTGCTGAGTCGCGGGGTACTTCGAGGTCCCCACAACTCACCTTCCTGGCCGCCGAAGAGACCATGGGTAAAGATAAAGTAGGCTTTTTTCTCCTCTTGAGAGGGTCATCTCAGAATCGGAAGACCAGCCTGTCTTCCTCAGCTGGCCCCTCCCCCGTGACCTTGGGCCCCTGCAAGCAGGCAGCAGCTGAGGGCAGTTTCTGTTCCAGAGCCTGAAGTCAGCCCCGCATCCGGAACGCTCCCCGAACAAATGAGACACAGACAGAGACAGTCCAGATCCACTTTGAGTCATCTGACTGTGACTGACAGCTCAACACCTAAGTCTATTTTCAGTTTCCGCCCCTGTCCCCGCAGGCGGACTGGGTCCTGCTCACGCAGTGTCCCTGCAAGATCTCAGGCTCCTGGTGTTAGGCGGCTCCAGACCCAACCGGTTTAGGTCGAAGCGAAATGTTTCCATCCATTTGAACCCCAGCCTCGCTGCCTGCCCCACCTGCTCTGTAATGTGCCTCCTTCTCCTCCAACCAGCCTCTTGGGGATGGAGCCTTCCCCTGCTCTGTGCCTTTTTACTTAAAAACAGAACTGTATCCCCATTTGGGCTCCTGTAATTCCCATGAGGCTTACTGCCATCTTCCAAATCTGGTTCAGAACAGCCTCCCCCTCCTCCCTTCTGTTTTTCCCTCTTTCTAGTAGAGGTGTGTTTTGCTTTGTTTCCATTCTATGGTGTTCAGGCAGGCATGTATAGGCAGACCATGTCTTCGCCACAATCAATCAGTTCTTGGAATCCTTCTCATCAGGGGAATCATATTTCCTTCTAAGAACAATGCCATAATTGGAGATTGCATTACTGAAGAAAGTCCAATCACAATTAAATAAGCTTATTAAACTGTATTCCTTAAGATAGTAACATGTGATTTGAGAAAGGGCTTGTAGACAAATAAATCTGGGAAACTGGATTTAACAAAATTAACCCCTGACCCCAGCCACTGCGAGAATGCTCAGATCTTTCTGTGACCCATTGATCTTGGGGGGGGGGGCAGAAAGGGGAGGTTTCTATGGGCTCCTTGAATGCAGAAACACCACCACATTAAAGCATATATATATGACAATAATGTATCATTTCTTTTTTTTTTTTTTAAGATTTTATTTATTTATTTCACAGAGGGAGAGAGATCACAAGGAGGCAGAGAGGCAGGCAGAGAGAGAGAGGGGGAAGCAGGCTCCCTGCTGAGCAGACAGCCCGATGTGGGCCTCGATCCCAGGACCCTGAGATCATGACCTGAGCCGAAAGCAGAGGCTTTAAACCACTGAGCCACCCAGGCGCCCAGTAATGTATCATTTCTTAAAAAGCAAAGTTAAAAAACCTGAAGGAGCTATTTTCCAGCTCCTGTGAAAAGGAGCACAAGCACGTTCCCCACGCTGATGACCCCCCCTGCTTGCTCTCCAGACCTTCCCTCCACCTCACCATCTCCCCACGGCGGCTGGCGGATGTGAATGGCTCCCCCGCCCCTCACTCAAGTCTTGTCCACAAGCGTTGATCCCAGGAGCACATCCCAATAAATTCATTCCAGAGGACTCAACGTCCGACAAGAGTCAAATAGCTCTATCTCATGAGAAGACTCAGCCCCTCCCTTTTCATTTCCGTTTTCCAGAAGCAAGTAGTTCCAGCTCCTTTGATATATTTTTTGCATATCTCTGAAAAAAATGCTTATGTTGCCATTTTTGAATAATTCTGGTTTTGGTATTACCCATCAGCTTTCCTCCCTGGAGACGGGGAATCGCCCTCTTTCACACACATACATACCCACACACACACATGCACGCACGCACAGAGCACACTTCTCATCCACCTATGGTCTCAGTAAAGTTAGAATCAATACTCAAGTGGCTCCGTCAGTTAAGCATCTGCCTTCGACTCAGGTCATGATCTCAGGGTCCTGGGATCAAGCCACACATCCAGGCTCCCTGCTCAGTGAGGAGTCTGCTTCTCCTTCTCCCTCTGCTCCTCCCCACCATTCACGCTCTCTCTCTTTTCTCTCTCTTTCAAGTAAATAAATAAAATCTTTAAAAAAATCAATAGTCAATAAACATATTATTATGACTATACATAAATGATCAATAAACCTTAGCAGTGTAATATAACATGATGGCTTTTTTCTACTCACATTTTCTTTCCTAAATTTCTTGAAGTTAGTACGTCTTGCTTTTCCATTTGTTCAATTTTCTATAAATTTATTATTTATTTCCAAATGTTTCCCCTCTTGATAAATACAAATAAATTAACATTCCATCCACTTCCTCTTCTTGAAGATATCTCTCCTAGAGACCCTGGCCTGTGGTTACTTGGACAGATTGACTTCTAGCTCTGTCCCCTATCTGTTTTCTTGGTCTCCTTTCCCATCATTTCCAGGACTTCCTTGACATCTGTCCTGCATTGGATCTCTCATTTTCCTCTTTGCTGGTTTACTTCCTTGTTTTAGTGGATCACACCCTTCAGTAGTTTCCTTAGCAACAGGATATAGGAAGTCAAGTTTTTGCGATCTTGAAAAATCACTTATTTTACCTTTGTACTTTGCTGAGTTGGGATGGTAGCAGGTCTAATGCCTCCTCCGTCTATAAGCATCCGTCTTTGGCAAAAAAATCTCTTCTCCCTTCTATGGTTTCTCTATCTGCTTAGGTATCCATGCAAAAGGAGTTTTGAACAGAGACCTCAATTTATAAGTTAAACATGTCCTCTTATAAGGATATGTTTAACTTATCCTCAGGATAAGAACTTGATTTCTGTACCATAGCCAAATATCAATTTAGGTCATGTGAGGAGCCAACTATTTTTAAAAGTCAAGTTCACTTTTACTTAATGGTTTAAGCTTAGATGTCCAATTTCAAATATTTTCATTCCTCAAGAAAGTCTATATTTCATTATCATTGATATTAATGAAAAAATTTAAATTCCCTCCTGAAATACAAAGGTCTTGGTGATCCTACAAAAAACATGAAAAGCTAAAGAAGTGCCAAAGTGAAAGTTTTCATATTAGGATAAATATACAGAAAAATAGTTGTATCAGATATTACTGCATTTTATTGTTTGTGTATATGTATTTGTATATATATGCATAGTATACACACAAACATATGCATATTATACATACATATGTATATATGTATAATACATACATGCACACACACACACACACACACTTGACCCTTGAACAACATGAGTTTGAACTGTACAGGTTCACTTGTATCAGATCTTTTTTATAAATACAGTACAAACTGTAAATGTATTTTTTCTTCCTTCAGATTTTTAATAACATTTTCTTTTCTCTAGATTACTTCATTGTAAGAATACAGTATATAATACATATACAACAAGTGCGTTAATCGACTGCTTTGTTCTGCAACCAGTAGGCTGTTAGTAGTTAAGTTTTGAGGGAGTCAAAAGTTATATGCAAGGGTCACCTATGTCTGTGTGTGGGGTTGTTCAAGGCTTAACTGTAGGTACGTAGCTAATGCATCTACATCATTCAAAAGTCAGAGTTTAAGAGTATACAACGAACAATTTTTTCCCACCCCATCACCTAGCCCATAGAAACCATTAAGTAATGGTTTCTTGCCGTATACTTCCAGAGATATTTAATGTACTTGAATATTAGGAAACACATTGATAACTTGAAAGTAGTGTACTGAATACATTATTCAATAAGGCATGGACAAGGTAAGAGGAAGTGACAATCTTCCCATGGGTTCTCCAGAGTCCACCCAGGCCAGTGTTCACCAAGGGACTATTCACAAACCACTGGTTGTACACAATACAGTTTAAGATGAGGAAGGGATGCAGGTTCATAATTTGAGAAATTTTTGAAAGAATCACAAACTAAACAGAAAATTTATAGGTACATAGAGAAGAATATTTTTTTCCTGAGCCATTAGGTCAATGGCCAACTTAAAGCCCCATTACCACCAAATTCTTTAGTATGTTTCCTGCAAACAAGGGCATTTTCCCAATACAACCACCAAAGTCAGGATACGTTGAATCAGACTTTGAAACCTAATTCCCAATGTGATGATATTAGGACGTGGGACCTCTGGGAGAGATTGGGTCATGAGGATGGAGCCTTGTTAGTGACATTAGTGCCCTTAGAAAAGATGCCCCAGAGAGCTTCCTTGTCCCTTCTGTCATGGGAGGTTTTGGTGAGCATACAGCCATCTAATGAACCAGAGAGTTTGATCCTGAACCTACCAGCACCTTGATCTTGAACTTTCCAGCTTCCAGAACTGCGAGAAATAAAGTTCTGTTGTTTATAAGCTACCTAGTCTACGGTATTCTGTTATAACAGCATGAACGGACCACGACAAAGAATTACATACAGCAGAAAGCACAAGGTGTTAGAGCAACCAGGCTAAGTGGAAAAGATTCAGAAAGCAGGCCTAAGGAAACATATTTCTTTGTTGTAAAGGCACGTGTCAACTTCTTGGTTCCTGACAGACTATTGCAAAAAGGGCCAAATAATTGTAAATAAAAGCAAGAAAGTAGTACCATATGGCAGTGAAAGTTTGGTGGTGTTGATGATTTAATGAACTAAAGGGCAAGCAAGCAGTCAACGCTTAGAGCTAAAATGGAATCTCTGCAACTACACACTCACACACACCACGCTCTTATTTTCAATGAGCCACTTGGTTACAATATTAAAAGTCTTAGAATTTAAGCTCTGGACACTTGTCAGAGAGGCGATGATAGACTAATACAGCAACTGAGGCTGAAGTCTGACAGCAGGCTGGTGAAACCACTCTGAAAATGTTTTTTCCTGTACCCAGGAAAAATGAAGTTCAAAGGAAATTTTTTTTTTAATCTTAAGATTTTTTTTTTTATTTGACAGAGAGAGAGAGAGATCACAAGAAGGCAGAGAGGCAGGCAGAGAGAGAGGAGGAAGCAGGCTCTCCGCTGAGCAGGGAGCCCTATGTGGGGCTCAATCCCAGGACCCTGAGATCATGACCTGAGCCGAAGGCAGAGGCTTTAACCCACTGAGCCACCCAAGTGCCCCTCAAAGGAAATTTTAACACAGACACTGTGAAAAACAATTTTGTAAAGATAAATAATTCCCCAGAAAATTATTCAAGAGAAGTAACAGGAAGCACTTAACAAGCTGAGAGCTGAGCAGAATGTGAAAATCTCTTGTTTTTAATTTATTTAAAATATATAGAATCAAACTGTTCCAATTAAAGTGAGTAGCTAAAGTGACAGGCCCAGTGACAGGTTTTATAGATTAATGTCTCTGTGGTCTCCACGTTCTGACACCCAGAGAGGACTATTTATTGTAGTTATTTGAAACCGTTGCAAACTGTGTCCTACACCAAGAAATAACTGAATTTTCTCTTTAGAAATGTATACATTGCACTTATTAAATATATGATATTGACTCTGATAATGATACTGGATTTTTTAAGTATCCGTATCTTTTAGAGATGAGATTTTTACAGATGAAATGATAGGATATTTCAGATCTGCTTCAAAATTGCTCCGTGGAATGAAGGAAAGAAGATAAGCATACAGATGGTGTAACACTGGCCAGGAATATATCATTGTTTGAGTGATGAATGTGGGCTCCTCATACTACCTTTTGTTACTTCTGAATAGGTTTGAAATTTTTCATAATACAAAGTTTAAAAAAAAGATTAGACGCCTTAGGTAAGGGTCTAGGGAGTTGTGGTGGTTTCGATGGTCATGGTTTGTAGAGGGTTGAGCGTAGGCTATTTCTCTTGGTCTCTGGACACAGCCTGTGGGGCATCTCCTCTGTGCTGCACAGCTCCCAGGGCCACCTGCAAAGATGACCATGGCCGCCATGCTGTTGAGCAACTGTCAGTTTGCAAAACAGTCATCCTTCTGGTGGGTGACACATTCAACCCTTGGAAAGGTAATAAAGAAACAAAACTTGGGTGCATATTAAGGGGTCTTTAACCCACATGTATTTACCCATGGCTCACACTAAGGCCAGGGCTGTGGGTCTCCCATGACTCCGTTTTCCTAGGCATGGGCTGTTCTCACCTCCAAGGCAGGCGTTTCCTTGACTCAGAAGCCTCCCACCAACCTTTACCAGGGATTCTGCTAAAATATATAATTGCTTCAGACAAAACCATGAAGCCTTTGGAATAATCTCTTTTTGAATAATCTGTTAAAAAATAGATGTATTCCTTTCTATACGTTGACTTCTTCCAAATCAGTCTTCCCACTCGAAGCTTCCTTGATTCCCTCTGTCTCTCCCCATGCTTCCATGTGAGTCCATCTGATTGACAGAATCTAAAACATGCCTGGAGTCCTAGCTGCAAGGAAGTTTGGGATATATATGTAACTTTGTAGCTTTCCAGCCTTAGCAATCTAGAAGGAGGCTGTAATGGGACTTGAGTGAGTCATTTCACTTTTTCTAACAGAGAGGAGGAGAAGTTCAGGGAGAAAAATGAAAAGATGAAGCTAGCGAGAACTGGGAGAACCTGAGATCATAGAAATGATGGTGTATGAAGAGGTAAATTGTTAATCACTTAAAGGATGCAGAAGAACACCATATAAAAATGTAAACAATCTATTGAACTGGGCAATAGCCAGAGCCCCACAAACGCTGGCATGGTGAAAAGATAAGGTAGAAACAATGAGGCCTAAAATAGTCTTCTTTCCAGAAATTTTGGTTGGGAAGGGGAGGGGAAGGATGTGGTTACCATCCATGGGTTCTTGTGTAATAGTGAATCATTCCTCACTAAGGGATTCATAAACTTGGTCTGCCCTGAATTGACTAGAAACAGTCTTAATTTATCTCTTCCTTGCTACTTTTTTTAAAAAATTTGTCTTCTCCTTGTGCCCTGAATCAAGGATCTTCTTGGGTCTCCCAAGTCTTCTTGTGAGTCAACAGAAGTCACTCTCAGATTCCCTGTGCATTTTCTTATTGTCAAATGACCACAGCCCACAGCTGTGGGAAAAGTCCCCGAATTTGCTGCCATTCTATGTCTGTGTTCCCCTTGCTCCCTGCCCCACACAGCCTGCATCTCATTACCTCCTGGCTAGGGCCTTCTCTCCTGCTCACTTTCTTTGTCCTACAATTCGTACTGCTCACAGACCTCAAGCCTCACAGTCTTCCAAGTCAAACCATGGCCTCAGGGCAGTGGTACATACAGTGAATGATCTCCCAATATCCATCTCCCACTCTTCCTCACCTCTAGACTGTTGAGTGAGGAGATAAATGCAGGTTTTAGGTAAACCACAGCAGTTTGTTTTAGACTGTACCTTACATAATACAACGGCCACAAGACATATCACTCTCCTCGGTGACCATGGCTGTGTGGTCCAGCTACCACACGGCAGGTAGGACTGGCTTCACAGTGACAACTGTGTCTTCTGGTCTGACTTCCATGATTTGTTCTCTGCCTTTTATCGGTCTCCTCTGACTAGAACAACATCCAAAGATGTTTTACATCTATTATGACATTTGGATATTTGGGGGCAAGAATGAACAGTACTTGGTAGGATTCTTCTGGAAACTTTGTCCCCTTGGAAACAACACACTCATAGTCCACGATTTTCTGGCATTGGCATCAGTTAGCTTGCCACGATTCCAGGCTCTACCATATAATAGTAATGACACCTAGCCTTTTTGTGTCTAAGTTACAAAGTAGAGACTATTATCATTGTCCCTGTCTCCAAAAGTGGCTACAACAATATTTTGAAGTGAATACAGCTATATTACCTTATTTTTGCATGTTTTTGGACAAAATATGACCATTTGAACCTCTCCCTGGATCTTGGAAAAGTCTGTGCCGTTATCTTCACAATAAAACGATCTCTGTCTACCTTACAGGGTCATTACAGGGAGAGACAAGATGGACCCGGGGCCACTAGCACACTCCGCACATTTTGACCCCCCAGACTGACACAGAGCTTGACTGACAGCAGAGCATGGCTAGATTCCAGCCCTCGCTCTTCCCCCCTTGGCTGGGGGCCTTCAGCATTGCAAACACTCAGGCTGCTGAGACAATGTGAGGCGGGTGCGCTCCACCAATGTGTCCAGCCAACTGGGTGGAGGAGGTGGGAACTGAACTCAAGTCCCCTTCCCTCATCAACTTGTGTGTCTCAGCACGCAGGCACACATGCCTGAAACGAGGGCATTCTTGACTTCACACAACAGCTGTGTCTCCCTGCCAAGTCCTGCACCCACTTTTCGCTAATGAGCACAGAAGTACCTTAGAGTTGCGGGTGGCCCAGCACGTGACACGGGGGCATGTGGCAATCCTGACAGCTGGCTCACACGCAGCCCTCTGCTCTCCCAGGCCCCCTAGTCTTTCCTCCCAGGGTAACCTTCTCCTCACTAGTTTAATCTTGTAGAACTCACGGCCACTTCAAAGGTTAATTTGTACATTTTTAAGGAAGTTAGAAACCTAAGTTGCTCCAGGGAATTGCTCCACCAGCGTGTCTCTGTGCTCTATGGAGGGTCTACACAAGACACCACTCCGGGGGATTTGGCCAGCTTCCATGGCTACCTGCACTGGCACGCTGCTGGGAAGGAATGCTGGGCTGCACCACCTGTGGAACACCCTGACCTCATTTATGGCCAAGTTGAGCCGGAGGGCTGTTCCTGGCCAGTACCGGAGCCTAGGGGTGGGGAGTGGGCAACCAAGCATCAGATCCTGTGAGGTCACACTCATCTTTTAGCGCCAGGGTGGGAAGATAGCCCAAATTCCTAAAGGAGCCTGTTCTCTAGAGCTGGTGGCCACTAGAGGGCTCTACAGTGCCTCTCTCTTTCTCTCTCTCTCTCTCTCTCTCTCTCTCTCTCTCTCTCTCTCTCTCTCTCTCTCTCCCCAGCTTGTCCTGCTATGAGCTGAGAGGTTGACTGAGCCGCTTTGGACCTTACCAGGTTTGCTAAGGAATTGAGAGGGACAGCTGTATTTCACAGATTAAGTTATGAAAGCAGAAGAGGAGCAGAGGCCTGGCTCACCAACCACCCCCCCAACACAACTTTATTTCTGCTGAGGGAGTCACCCAGAGGCAAAGGGACTTCTTAGAAGTTCAATTTCTCCAAAGTAAACATGCATTTAAATTTTCGATAATATAAAGGTTGACCAACTTATACTCTTACCAACATTTGAGAATTAACTGTTGCCCCACATTCTCATTAACACTGGACATGATCAGTCTTGTAAATTTTCCAACACAATGGATTAAAAATACACACTGAGCAAATTTCCTTGTTTTTTAATGAGCATCTGTATTCTATCTTATTTCTGTTCTCTCAATGTTCTTTGCCCTCTACGGACAATTAAAAAAATGATACCTATTTTTTAGTCTGCAAAACCTCCCTGCACAAAGGAAAAATGACTTTCATGTAGCCCTTTCCTACCAAAATATCCAACTACCTTGGCCTAGCCCTCATTCTTTTCTGAACACACTGTGGCTGTCTTCCTGCAAGGACAATGCTCACTGTGCGGACTGCTCTGTTCTCATAGTTTTGTGACTAAGCCTATCAATATGTGAATACTGTCCGCTTTAGATTAAAACCACCTAAAAGGCAGACCTGGTTTGATTTGCTCGGCTCAGCAAAATGTATCCTTTCAGTAAGCGCTTCGATTGGCAAAGACAGGTTTCAGACTTGGCTTCTCCTTCCCAACACAATAAATCTAATATGAGATTTTGGCCACAGTTAATGCATAAAACAGGGGATTTGGCTAGCACTATGCTATGAAGAAAAATAAGCACTAAAGAAGAGAGCTGCCCTCTGCTGATTAAAGGGGAAAAAAAGGCTTACTAGCATAAGTTCAAATTCATTGTCTGTAGCAACTTGTAAAGGAATTTGAAGTGTCAGCTCTGGTTTCAGATGCTCTGAGGATTTCTTCTCCACTTTGAAAAAAAAAAGTCCTGTGTTTTAGATTACACAGATTTCTTTTCAAAGAAATATATGATCATTGGAGAAAATCAGCCATTTCTTCAAAAGTATAAAAAAATGACTTATAACCATGTAAAGATAACCACAAATAACTTATTTTATAATTCCTTCTCATCTGTATAAACATGCATATATAAATACTATGTTTTCCAAAGTTAGTAACGTAGGATTTAGTATCTTGCTCTTTTCACTGAGCACTGGCATTTTCCTGTCATTAAATACTCCTTGAAACCTGATTTTTCATGGCTATTTCGCTAAAAAGGTATATCTTTAATTTGTTAACCAAGTTCCTCCCATGCCCAGACAATCTCTTCACTCCTCCCTGCTCCTGCTTCCTCTTCTTGGGCACACAGGATGCTTCCATGTCCCAGCCTCCCTTGCGGCTCCATGTGACTGAGGTCCAGCCAATGGAATACGGTGGAAAGTGGCTCTGGCTTTACAGCCAATCCACGTCATCCTCCCGCCCTCTCTTCTGCTACTGCAGCAGCTCAGGCAGCCCTGCATCCAGGCGGCTGGGCTGTCACCTGGAAGCAGCCTTCCAGCCACTTGGAAGAGGGGAGAGCATCTGACTGGCATCAGATAGGACCTGAGTGAAAAACAAAGCTGTGTGTGCTCCTGCACACAGCCTAGAGGTGCCTTAAATGAAGATAACATAAGACTTGCTAGTTGTTCCCAACCTCGAAATATTTTAAGTAAATAGCAGCATCTTGGTTATTGCCAATTGTTTTTGCTATTATAAGTTAAGACCTGTTAGGACTTCCCCCCTATTTTAGTTTTTAATTTTTTAAAGTTTTTTTTTAAGATTTTTATTTATTTATTTGACACACAGAGAGAAAGAGTACAAGCAAGGGGAGCAGGAGGGAGAGGGAGAAGCAGACTCCCGAGTAAGCAGATAGCCAGACATGGGGCTCCATCCCAACACCCTGGGGTTATGACCTGAGCCAAAGGCAAAGGCTTAACCGAATGAGCCACCCAGGCGCCCCCCCCCAATTTAAATAAGCAAATAGTTATGATTTCCCTCTTTATATGTTTGTATAATTTTATAGTTTTCTATAGAGAGCTATTTTTTTAAAAAAGGAAAAAGTGTGGAAAGAGACAGGCAGAACCGTCTAGAAGGTAATCCCTGAAGTTGAAGTTGTGCGGTGATGGGCTGCCTGGAACAGGGCTCCCTGTTCCCCGTGGAAGGGTCTGTGCCCCAAACCGTGCCCCAAACCGTGCCCCTGAGGGTTAGGGTCTCTCCTTCCCCCAGCTCTATGAGGCCAACTTCAAACAGTTGTCAGGTGCTAGGAGCAACATTCTCAGACCCCTGCTGCGCGGCGGGGTCTCAACACAGACCACTTGGAACCTCAAGTCTATCTGTTTGTGATGAATAAAGCCCACAGTTGCCAAGCTGGGCCCATTTACACACTACTTTCAGATCGGTGTGTCCCACGGGGATAGGGGGTCATATAGCATTTTAAATTTTAATTTTTCTAACTAAATAATATGTTTATGTATACAAAATTTTAAAAGATATAAAAGGGTAGAGTTAAAGCTCTCCCCTCTGTTCCTCAGTCACCTAATTCTCTACGCCAGAAGCAATTAATTTAGTTTCTTCTCTGTGCTTAGAGAGATCCTAATCAATTATAACTTGTGTGTAACAAACAAAATAAATAACAAATGAGGTCCCTTCTCAATCAAGGAGGGCATTCTTTGATTTTTAAGATTATTACTTTTTATGGTGGACACTCCTGCTATGAACATTGGGGTGCAGGAGCCCCTTCTTTCCACTATATCTGTGTCTTTGGGGGTAAATACCCAGTAGTGCAATTGCTGGGTCGTAGGGTAGCTCTATTTTTAACTTTTTGAGGAACCGCCATACTGTTTTCCAGTGTGGCTGCACCAGCTTGCATTCCCACCAACAGTGTCAGAGGGTTCCCCTCTCTCCACACCCTCACAAACATTTATTGTTCCCTGTCTTGTTTAGCCATTCTAACTGGTGTGAGGTGGTATCTCATTCTGGTTTTGATTTGTATTTCCCTGATGCCAAGTGATGTGGAGCATTTTGTCATGCATCTGTTGGCCATCTGTATGTCTTCTTTGGAGAAGTGTCTGTCCATGTCTTCTGCCCATTTCTTGACTGGATTATTTGGAGGGTATTATGCTAAGTGAAATAAGTCAATCAGAGAAAGACAATTATAATATGGTTTCATTCATATGTAGAATATAAGAAATAGCTCAGAGGATCAGAGGGGTAGGGAGAAAAAACTGTATGGGAAGAAATCAGAGAGGGAGCCAAACTGCGAGAGATTCTTGACTCCCGAAAACAAACTGGGTGTTGTGGAAAGGGAAGTGGGTGAGGGGATGGGGTAACTGGGTGATGAGCATTAAGGAAGGCGCGTGATGTGATGAGCACTGAGTGATATACACAACTAATGAATCATTGAACACTCTGTTGGCTAACAGAGTTTAAATTAAAAAAAAATAATAAAATTACTACTTTTAAAAAGTGACAAAAATCCAGTCTACACAGACAGGTCTAAAATGAAAGAACAAGCCTCCCTTCCACACCACACCTCATTTTTAGACCTTCTCCCCAAGAACAACCAGTTACCAATTTCTTGTAATCGTACTCAAGACATTCTCATGTATCTATCTCATAAATATCAATAAATTAAATAGGTGCGTGGACATACCAAAAATACATTTGTGATGCTATTTTTCTTCACCTAAGTATCTATCTTGGGTGTTATTTCCATAGAAGTACACACAGATAATCTTTCTTTTGAAAGGATAAATCATAAAGTTTTCTGTCTTCTGTTGGAACATCTTTAGGCTTTTTCTAGTTACAAACAACGTCCTCCCCCTCCTCCCAGTATCTCCCCATTTTTCCCAGTGTTTCTCTATGACTGTTGGGGTGTATATGTTTGTGTGTATGTAATACAATTTTGTAACTATGAACGTTTGTAAGCCTAAATTTCCAGTCACATAGGATATTTTTTCTTCCTAAGAACAGGGGAGAGTTTCAGAAGAAATTGTCTGTTATCATTCTTTTTCAGAAAGTTTACAACTTCACCTTTAGGCATCATTTTCCAAAAATTTTGAGGAAGACAAGTTCTTATGATTATTTTCCCTACAAGGTTTAATAACATTAACTGAACAACATTTCTCTCCTTTTTGGGTGTTTCATCTTATTCTAGTTTAGCTCAGTTATTTTGTATTGAATTTCAGCGAATATTTCTCCTAAAATGCCTTGGGTGTGTGGAAATTACCTGAGCACTATTCCAAAGTGACGAAGCATCATCTGATATTTGGTAATGGACAAAATAATTGCTGTTGTGTTAGAATTGGATGAAGATGGTGACTTTTGAGAAGCTGATGAGATTGAATACAAAAGTTAGTGCCTTTGGAAAGTTTTCATTTCAATCTGGGTGAAATCAATTTAAGCACAATGGAATCATGAAGATGAAGATGTGGCTTACTGTAACTCCCTCAAATAAATTTGGTTTTGGCTTTTGAACAAAGTTCAGAGGAAATACAAAGGTAAGTTTGACCACTCCTCTTTGTTGCTTAAAACTCTTTCCTTCATATTATAGTGCTATTGATATGTATAAATCTTCATTCTAAAGTGATGTTTAAGACAACAGATTGACCTTACATGAGTCCAGCAGGTTTTTATCAATTTCCAGATTGAAGTCAGAGGCAAGTATATTTCAATCTTCTGAAAAACTGGATTGTTTCCAGAATATTTTATTGGAAAGAAATCTAACCTGGCAAAGGAAAGGAGTTGACACAACCTTTCCTCAATAAGCTAGTCACTTAGCAGGTGAAAATACAACTACAGACATGCCACTTCTAGTCATTGATGGGTAACTCCTTCTTAAACTGACCCTCCTTTACATAACAATATAAAGCACTAGAAAAAATATATGTTTTAAATTTTTTAGAAAAAAACATACATCTAAATGAAGTGGAAAATAACCAACAGTGGAAAGATTTTGGGGGGGGGGTCAACACTTGGAGGAAGGAAAAGAGTCAGTTTCCTACATTTTATAACCTTTAGTCTGAGACCGGCCCAAGTCTGGGTAGTGAGGGGGTGTCTAAAACTCTGTTAGAAAATACACAGTATTTCTGGCTTGAAGAACCAGAGGTCAGACTTTGGGGCAACCATACCCTTTGGAAAATGAGGGGGAAATTGCAGAAAGGAGAGGACTAGAGAGGAAGAAGTTGGGTTTAAAGTCTACATCATGCATAATGTCTCAACTGTGCTTATGCAAAACAAACTCAAAGCAGCCCAGCCAAGCCCCCAAAGACTGAACTCAGGCTAGAGCTACTATTTACTGCAGGCAACATCAAATTTGCAGCTTGAGTCTAAACATGTGAACCGTCCATTTGAAAAGAAAATCAGTGCCATTGGCAGAATATGACAGAATCCAGTCTTCATAACATTTTAGTCACAATGTTCAGGTTACATCCAAAATTACTGGACAACACTTAAACAAACAAGAAGACAAACAAACAACCAGAAAAATGTGATCTGTTTTCATAAGAGAAACAATCAATGGAGACTGACTCCACCATTATCTAACTGTTGGAATAATCAAGCAATGCTTTAAAAAAGCAATTATAACTATGATCAATTAGGTAAAAGAAATATGCCCATAATGAATTAAAAAATAGGAAGTATCAGTAAGGAAGTAGAAAATATTAACAAAAGAATAAATAAATAAAAATTCTAGAATTGAAATATACATCTTTTAAAAAAACTTGCTGGATAGATTTAATAGCAGAATGAAGATGGTGGAAAAGAAGTCAGCAAGCTTAAAGATAATTTAATAGAGATTATCTAGTGTGAAAAACACAGAGGGAAAAGATTTAAAACAATAGAGGGGCATCTGGCTGGCTCAGTTGGTAAGCATGTGACTCTTGATCTCAGGGTCATGAGTTCAAGCCCCACACTGGGTGTGGAGCTCACTTTAAAAAGTTAATAGAGCCACATGGGTATTTGGGACTATATGAAGAGTTTTAGCATATTTGTAACTGGAGTCTCAGAAAGATATAAGAAAGATAATGGGGGAGAAAAAGCATTTCAATAAGTACTGAAAATTGCTCACATATGGTAAAGGACAAATCTGCAAATTCAAGAAGCTTAGCAAATGCTAGGCAGGATGAATAATGACAAACAACACATTATATATACAGTGATCTGAAGAACTGATGATTTATCAGAAACAATGAAGGCCAGAAAACCATAGAACAATGTCTTTAAATAGTTGAGTTAAAAACATCGTCAACCCAAAATCCTATATCCAACAAAAATATCTCGCAAGGATGAAAGGAAATAAAGACATTTTACAATGAAACCAAGAGACTGTACTCTAATGGACCTGCACTAAAACAAAAATGCTAAAGGCAGTTCTTCAAGAAATGATAACAGCTGGAAACAGATCTCTGAGAGGGACTGAAGAATATTGAGCAAGGTAAATAGGTGTGTAAACATAAAAAGCTACTTCTCTTAATTTCTTTTAAATATATATCATATTGCAGATTTTATTTTGTTATAGATATATATTTTACAACTATAATGTAAAGGGCAGGTCATGTGGGTAAATGCACCTATTAAATGAAATAGTACAATATTATCTCAAGTAGACACTGAAAATTAGGCTATATATGTAATTCATGGATTAAACACTAAACAATCATGCAGAGAAAAATAAGAAAAAACCAAAGGCAAATTAAAATAAAATTCTAAAATATATTCCCATAACATAAAAGAAGACAGAAAAGGACAAATGCAAGAACAAAACCAGAGGGAACAAAGAAGAAAACATATAGGAAAATGGTAGGCTAAACCCAACCTTATCTATAAATGCCTTAAACATAAGAGTACTACACACTCTCTATCAAATTAAAATATAGAGACTATCAGACTGAATTTTTTTAAAAGTCCCAACTACACACTGTCTGTAAGAGATGCTATTTAAAATATAAATAGGATTGTAGACTTAGTTGAGATTAAGCTTGGCAAATAGCTTTCAAAAGTCCCGAAAGTTCCCATCAAATTCTCTCCAAGTTCTACTCCCATTGTATTAATGTTCTATCCTTTAACATTAACTGCCTCACTCATATTTATTAATTCTCATAAACACAGGCCAAGAAAATAAAGCAGCAATTTAAACAAACACAGATTCAACATTCTCCCAAAGCCCATGGCGGGGAAAAAAAGTAAAAGATCCAGAAAATTTCTTTCACTGCCTGGTTTCTGATGATTTCTAGGACACAGTGTGAACATAATTACAATATCCAGGAGAGGGGAGATTGTGTAAAATCGATCAATTAATCCATCAATCAATCTTCAAGTAATATCTAGTTCAAACAAAAAACTCCTTTAGAACTATTAAGGATAATGTTATCCCTCAATGAAATTCACTTCACAGGTATTACAGGAATGCGATTCATAATTAAGTAATTATAAAGAATCCCCTGAAATTATAACATGTGAATGTTCCATGTGATTCTGTCTAACACTCAACATCTTGCTTTGTCATTGCTGGCTAAATTTTATATATATAAAGTTGGCAGTGATAGATTTCTCTTAACTAATCAAACTTTACGATATATCAGATTAAAAATTTTTCTGGAGGCCTATTTAGTTTTTCATGAGCACACATTTACAAAACAACATTTTCATTTCATTAAGTTTTCTTAGAAATAATGCCAGTATTGCCCACAATCATACTTTAAGCGCCAGCATCACAGCAACATACTTTAAGACCTAAAAGTGAATCTTTAAAAAAGCAAATGTGATACATTGTCCCCCAAATAGAGTATTCTTATCCATGAGAGAAATTACAGATGGGCATCTCCTACTTACCTGATGAAGCCACTTTCTCCAGAAAACTCCCAGCTCCTTCCAGCTCCATCAGTGTGGTTACCAAACACTGCCAAACATGCAGTTTCAGATATCTGTAGTAGTTGAACAAAGACAATCGTGATTATATTTCACAATTTACATAACTGATTTCATATATCTTTATGTATATCTATACTCACGCCCAGATCTATAGCTAGTGTCCCTGACAATTACGGAACTGTTTTTCTTCCAAGGAGTTGACTAGGGGAGGGGTACATCCCAGTCGTGCCTTCCCTATAATTTGTCACACAGATGAGACCTTCTGGTGGATGATGGTTGATGAGGATCATTTCCCAGGTCTTTGATTTGGTGTCTAAAGTCTGGGCCATTCACTTAATGCAACAGAATCATATGGGGGAAAGTGAAGAGTTTGAACTTGGGCATATTGATTTTGATAAGCAAATAAGGTGGCCCAGAATTCAGATGAAATAATTGCAATCAAAGAAAGAATCGGGATCATCAGTGCACAAGTGATCATTGAATTCAGGAGCATGGATGTGTTCATTCGGGAGACCGGATCAGAGAACAATGTCAAGGATGGAGCTCTGGACACAGCAACGTCTAAGGGAGAACAAGAAGGCCAAGAAGGTGATGGGGAAGAAAGTCAGGGAACAGGGGAAAGTGGAGAGAGTTGTGCTACTGAATTCAAAAGGAAGAGAGAACAGTGGGCAGGACGGTCAAAATGGAGCAGAATGAATATGTACTTTCTCAGCATAATCTTGTGAATGATAAACAAGGAAGGCTGTTTCAGCTCTTAGCTTAATGTCTTTGATATTTTTATCTTTTTCACTTCAGCTATCTTTGGGCTAATTTTTAATACTAAGCTTCAGAATATGTAGGTCATGCATGTTTATGTATCAGTTTGCTAGGGCTGCTATAACAAATTACCACAAATTCGATGGCTTAAAATAATTTGTTCTTTCATTGTTCTAAAGCCCAGCAGTCTGAAATCAAGGTGTTGGCAGGGTGAGTTCCTTCTTAGTGAGTAGGAAAGGGTTAAGGTACAGGCAGGGAGAGGCAGGGGGCCCCTGACTAGGTTCTGAAAGTATGCCTGGGGGGCAAAGAGGCTAAGACAGAGCTGAGCAAGAGATCATCGAACATGGGCACCTGGATGGCTCAGTCAGTTAAGTGTCTGCCTTTGGCTCAGTTCCTGATCTCAGGGTTTTGGGATTGAACACAGTGCCAGGCTCCCTGCTCAGTGGGGAGCCTGCTTCTGCCTCTCCCCCTGCTCATGCACTTTCTCTGTCAAATAAATAAATAATATCCTGAAAAAATATATTAAAAAAAAAAGAGAGAGCTAAGGGAACAAACCAGACCAGCCAGCCTCGGATGTTAGCGGGGTGTTTTTTGTTTTGTTTTTTGCAACTACATTTTAACCACAGAAAATGACCAGACCTCAAAGAAAAAGTAAGCCACCTTTAGGGATATTATCAATAGTCTTTGCTCTAAGCAAGAGGGCACAAGAATCTCAAGGCGACAAGCTTCCCAGTCAGTTGTCAGTAAAAGCCCAGAGTGACAACCCATTCGGCACCCCACTCACTCCAGAGAGCTTTTTTCTTTCCCTCTGTTCTCACTTTCACTTAATAAATATTCACGTCACCCTTCTGTGTCTGTGAGGTTCACTCTTCGACTCTGACGAAAACCCTGCAATCCCGCAACATTAGGGGCTCAGGGGAGACTCTGTTCTGTACCTGTCCCCTGGCTTCTGCGGGTGGCCAGCAATTCTTGGCATCTGCTGGCTTGAGACAAGATAACTCCAGTCTCTGCCTCAGTATTCAGACGGCATTCTTCCTGGGTGTGTGTGTCCAAATTTCCCTCTTCCTGTAAGGACAGCAGTCATTGGATTAATACAGTAGGACCTCATCTTAATTAAATCTGCAAACATATTTCCAAATAGGGTCATATTCTGAGGTTCTGGCTCGACATGAATTTTGGAGGCTACTATTCAACCAAGTAGAATCACAAATTTACAGGCACTATAGCTAGACTCTAGAAAGAGGGATAAATTTAAGCTATCAGAATGGTACACAAAATAAAGGAATTTTATGTGGGCACCTGCTGGAGGAGGTCACTGAGAAGGCATGACCTCCCATTGACTTATGAATTGGACCTGGGGAAGCAGAGGCTCCTCACTGCCTCCTCTGTCCTTGGAATGCATGTTCTGCCCACAGGGAGCCGCTGCAAGGGCACTGACTTAGGAGAGTAATGTGTTACTGAGACCATTTGGACTCTACACTGACTGAACCCCGTAAGGCGTCTACATAAACTCTTAAGATTCAGCCTGGCAGGTGCAGAGAGCTACTTCACCTCGCAGCTGCCCAAGACAAGCCTCGTATGCGGACTCCCTGGCTTATTAAACCCCACAGGCACCAAGCTGGTGTTGGTCTGCCTCTTTCTTTGGCCTTTCCTCCCCTCCCAGCAGGGCACTCCCTAGGTTGGAACCAACAGCCTGGAATTTTTTGCAACTTAGTTTCCTTTCTTTGTAGGAGGAGCTCAAAGTAAGTTAAGACTCACTTTGTAGAAATTCTTCGCACTCAGTATTTTTTAATTTGGCATCACATCGGCTCTATGAGACGACCCTCTGATCTGTTTCTATAAAGAAGAAATGAAAAATTTTTTTTCACTCACTAAAATATAGAATCAGAAAGCCTTTCCAACCCTTTGGGATTTGGTCTGGTAGTTTCCAGAGACAAGCAGATGACTAAACTAATGGACACTTTAAAACTCTGAAGTAATGAGGTGTGGCAAAGGACCGTACGTTTATTTAGACAAAAGTACCTTCTCTTCATTTTCATCAAATATTTACGCTGCACCCCGGTCTTTGTGGCACCATTAGGTAGTAAATGTTTCGAGGCCCAAAACAAAACTCTCTCCCTGGGGTGACACTGGGAGGAGCAAAAACTGCACAACCCAGAAGTAACATTTGGGCTGATTCTGTCATATTTTGAGCCATTCGGTCAATTCAAGAAGCGATTCTAAGATAAGATATGATTCATGAGCAATACTTCTTAATCACTCCTGGGTTCCTTTCCCTGCTACAGTGCTTGGCATTCATGATCCTGTCCAGGTCCCCAAACTGGACCAGAACAGGTCTAGCAAAGCTCCATGAATAACCCTCCATCAGGCCGCCAGTCCACCTCCCCACCGCTCTCTTCTCGGGCTTCCAACTGGCCTCAGAGGCGTGGTGGATCTCCGCCCTCTCAGGAGCTTCCCACCTGAAATCTGAAACTGGTCAGTACTTGGAGGGCTGGGAGCGACCCAAGCGAGAAACTGGCCCCTCCGCGGTGGTAGGTGTAGTTTTTATGAGCAAAGGGAACTTATGTAGGAGGCTCGTGTGGAGTGCCAAGACAAGCGGATCCAGGCATCCCTCTGCCAAACCTAACAAGCTGATGCAGACGCCTCAACTAGGTCTGGTCGGGTATACCCTGTAGGTGTTCTCAACCCTACCTCACTACCTCGAGGCTATGTCCATGGAGCAGCTCCTGGGTGCCCCCAACCGGCAAGCAGAGCCCACTTTCCAAGAACAGGAGAAGGGGCGAGGAGCCTCGGGTTGTCCAGGTGCAGCTCAAGGGTCAAGTGGAGGTCATGTCTCTTTCATGACCTCCCCCAACAGGGCAATATTTAGGATGGTGTCCATTCCAGCTCAAGTGCACAGGGCTCTCCATAGTCCGACACGTCATTATGAAGAGGGCCAACAGGTACTTCAAAGGCCCTGTATTTGAAATACACGTTTCAAAGACTGGATGGGATTTTAAAGAGGAAACTCAAGTTGTAGCATACACGGCTCTTTTGTGAAACCAAGGCTTTGGGACTGTTGCTCCAGATGACACTTGGCCAGACGGAGGCGTTTCGAGATAGGCAGGAGAACCACGTTCCTAGAACTGTTCAAACACCTTTTCATTGCTCTGGCCGCCTAAGGACACACAGTTTGGCTGCAGCGCTTGCCTTCTGCCTGAAGGTTTCCTGCCAGGGAGCCCAGGGTTCTGTCTGTCGCTTGGGATAGCAAGTGGCCGCGCGGTCACCCGGGCCCCTGGGTCCCTCGGCCGCTCTGAGCGTCCCCACGCCGCGGGGCCCACCGGCCCTGGCCAGAGAGGCGGGCGCGCAATGCCTCCCTCGGCCCCGCGGAGCCTTCGGTTCCACTTTTCCTTTCCAGGCCTCTCCCACTTCCTTTCCCACCGCTCCCCGCCCGGCCGCCCGCCAAGCCCGGGGCCGCACCTCCGCGGGGTCTCGTCCGCCTCCCGCAAGGTCCCAGCCGCTTCCCCCGGGACCCAAAGGGGGAGAATTCCTGTGGGTCCCAGGAGTGCCAAGAGTGCGCAGCAGGACGGGAAATTGCAAAAGTCCTCAGCCCTCTGCCCTCCCCCGCGGTTTTCCCGTAATTCCCGCCCCTCGGCGCTCGCCCCGCAGCTGATTCATAGCCGGGGCGCGGGGCCGCCCCTGCACGTCCACACCGGCGTCCGCACCCGCGGCCCCGCGCCGCCCAGGATCCGGCCCGGCCCGCGGAGCCCT